>CM022765.1:25549392-25654392 GCA_012411365.1 Ameiurus melas
GTGTGAAATGCAATGATTTGCACATCTCATAAACCTGTGCGTCATTCACGATAGAACATAGAAAACATAGCAAATGTTTAAAGTGAGGAAATTAAGTTATTTTAAAAAATAAATAAATAAAAAGAGGTCATTTTGAATTTGACGGCCGAGACAAGTCTCAAAAAAAGATGGGACGGGGGGGCGACGACAACAACAAACGGCTGGAAAAGTAAAGGTTATTACAAAGAAACAGCTGGAGGAACATTTCGCAACTAATTAGGTTCATTGGCAACAACAGGTCAGTAAAACAAAAACAAGGCTTGAAATATTTCCCTTTTGTGTGTAATGGATCTAGAATATGTGAAAGTCCCTCTTTTCATAGAACATTATTAAATCTGTTTATGCGGAAGTTCCTCTGAACGAGCGGTTACTATAGAGACGGCGACGTATCAGAGCGGGCGCATTAATATAAACCTTCGCTGCTGTCAGAGCAGCTGTTATAGAAAACTAATCTGACCAATCGGGATGGAGTGTTCGGCAGCGCTGTGATGGAACAGGTATGAGGCGGATCCTGAGTGTACTCGAGCAGAGAATAAATCACACTGTGCTCTGGAAGGGAACACGCCCGTTACAGTAAAAAGGTTTATATGGGACATTAAAACAAACAAACAAACAAACGCCTAACTGGAAATCAAATCCTTCGTTAACCCGCGTGGACACTGTGCGATCTTTAATAGATCTTTGCGACTGTACAAAGACTACAGATTTTGGCCTAGGATTATCTGAATCTTTTAGGATAATCAAAATGTGTCTCAGACGACCAAATCGTGGAGAAAATCGCACAGAGTGAACCTGGCTTTAGACTCACTTACCTGGAGGAGCACATACTGGAAACGATCGTTTTACCATCGGAGTATTGTCACATGACTGACCGAGTTAATGGGTGTGTCTGAAACATGAAAAAACTTGCTTGGTACTCATCCTGCACACGAAAGCCAGAAGACTTCGTTCGGTCTTACAGGCCGTACAGGCCGAGCGGCCTCGGCATTAACGTTCACAGCACCTACTGTGTTTTAAAAAAAACAAAAACAAAAAAAAACTCCGCCCCCAGACACCGTGAGGATCAGGAGCCGCGTTGAGGGAACAGCATCACGTCATAAACGAGCTCTGAGAATACGTACTGCGCGTGGAAGTCCACGAGCACGGGCAGATCGCTGTTGATGACTCTCGCAGTGAAGTCGTCGTGGTCCTGCACGTTGAAGGAGATGCACCTGTGTGAGGACAGAGGGAGGGAGCGAGAAGGAGACAGGAAGGAGCGAGTGTGGGCCGAGGTGTTCAGGGAGGAGGAGCGTGACGAGGACGAGAACGAGGCGGCGGCGGGCAGGCGACGGAAGCCTTTCACAGAGACGGCCCAGGTTCTCCTCACGAGCAGCCGAGCAGCCATCTGAGAGAGGAGACCAAGGAGACATATTACGCATCATATTCTCACAACTGACTTTTAGCACAAATCAACACGTCACATCCAGACTGTTCTGGAGACTCGTATAAATAAGGGGTGTAAAGAGTCGAACAGAAAAGGAAAACCACACACGACATTCCCCCATTCACACAACTGCAAACTGTATATCAGTACCCGAGAACCGGATCGCGGGGGCAAAATAAATAGTGGTGATGACACTGAATAATTACATCTGTGAGGGAAATTACTTTTTACTTTGTAATAAGTTTGTTCTTGTTCATCTGAGCATAACGCCCAAGACGGCCATGTGACGTCACTGAGATCAGTGCAGAATGTTTATCTGCTTAGAGAGACACAAATGTGTTCTTCTGTTCAAGGTTCATCTAAACATCTAAGATCCTCAAACAAAGCCTGTTTGAACTGCCTCAAACCGCTTCTTATCGGGACACAGGAGTGTGTCATGCTCTGCGTTTCATATCTATAGTAGTGGTTCAGCACGAGCACTTCAGAGCGCTCTCATTATTCTCTCCTGCTTTATTCGATCCTGCATTCACCATCTTTCTGTAATAAACCCCTTCAGAGGACGAGTCTGTGAGTGTTGTCTGATTTCTACGACAATTTGCCGTCTCTTTGGCTGGGCTGTGCGAGTCTTTCAGCTTTTCTAGACAACAAGCAAACCGGAGGACGCTCGTGGGGAAATTTCACCCTGGACGTCCGTGTTTACGCGCAGGCAGTTTGAACCCTTTGTTGTGTAGAGCGAAAGACCGACGCAGCCTCGCCACTGACTGGAAGGAATCATCAAGAATCTAGAATGAGAATTTAGAATTGTATGAAGTCATAGAGTATTGCTCTGTTTGGAATGGGGGTCAAGGATTTAGTATTTTATGAAGTCATAGAGTATTGCTCTGTGTGTGTGTGGAAGGGAGTCGATAGCTGCGTTTACACAGACAACAATACTTCAAATAATCCGCTCTTAACCCGATTAAGACCATACTCTGATTAAGAAACTAGCATGTAAACAGCTATTTTTACTTACTTTAATCTGATTAAGGTCATACTCGAAGTAAGCTCTAATCGAATTAAGACAAGTGGAGTATTCCTGTTTTAGTCGCATTATGGACGTGTATTACAGACATGTAGACACCTTAATCACATTATGAACGTCGTGTGAGTTTTTACTGCAGTTTGCGACAGGACACGATCACACACTGCAGCGCAACCCGCTTTACGGCGAACAAGAGAGTTCGGCTGTGTCCCAAACTGCATACTTCCCTACTACAGGCCTGTAGTGGGGGAAAAACATGCATCTCGACTACAATATAGACGGTAAGTACGCGATTTGGGACACACCCACAGCTTCAAGCAGTCGCCTGTTAGCACGTACAGCATGACTAGTAATTAACTGCACTTCAAGCGTTCGTAAAAAAATTAATAAATGAAAACACCCCAATCTGTATACGGTCCCATAACGAAGACGAACTGTACATCGATACGTGAGATTCTGGAGGGACGTCAGACGCGTGTGCGGTGACGTAATAACACGGCGGGCTGGTAATCTAATTATGATCTAGAACATGTAAAACGGGAACATGACAGGAGTATTCTAAAAGCGCTTCATGTAAACACCTTAATCAGATTATTAGGTTACTCAGAGTAAGGTCGATAATCAGATTACTGCTGTCCGTGCATTACATTGAGAGAGAAGGATCACATGGAGCGATTTCTTATAAGAAGTTCCAGGAACTCCGCCTCTGCGACGGCAGAGAGATCGGTGTTTCTTAGATCACAGCTTTGAAGATGTATACCGATGGGTACGTATACAGAGGGAGATCATAACGGTAAACATTCAGAAAGAGTCCGGTTCAAGCAACGAAGAAGTAAAAGAGAGTACCGTACTTATTAAGAAGTGCAAGAGGCGCAGTATTTTTGCGTTGGGTCGTCGTCATCAGGTACATGATACATTTGGCAAATATTAAATATTCTATTTTTCAGTTTTAAATCTGTTTATTTTTGGTAGATATTAAATAAAAGTAATCATCAAACACAGTGGTTGTTTCTCCATCAGTAAATTTGCTGGCCGTTTGTAACCAAACCCAAATCTCAGGACAGATGACTTCGTACCACAGGGTTATTTATACTTCGGTCCTGATGCACCAGAGCTTCACATCTCACTGAGGGAAAACGACACAGCCTGACCCTCACTCTTACTTCATCCGATTCCCTGCCTGATTTTTGGTTACATATAAACAAGATGGCTGTGAGGGGGCGGTGTCACGATCGACCAATTAAGAGTCCCTAAGCTCTCAGGGAGACCTGTGACCCGCTTTCTTCTGTCGTGGACGGCCGCACATGGATATCCTGAAGATCTGCACGTCCCGAACACCGTCTCAGTGTTTAACGCGAGCTGGATACTGTAGATTCTGCTGCTGCGATCATAAACACTGTCCTGAAGCTCATCCCAGGACTCTTCTGGACATACCTCATTTAATCACGTGGGTGACCTCAGGACAAAAACCTTACACACTTCTTACACACCTGTAGTGACCTGAGAAGGTGTGTGTGTGTGTGTGAGAGAGAGAGAGAGGTTGTGGTGTGTTTTTAAGCTTGTGATGTCACCAGTAACCTCCATGTGACTTTGCCTGTTTTACCACGATTTTTTTTATTCTTATTTTTAAAGAACAAAAGCTGAAGCCACTTTTAAAGTCTTCATCTCATAAACAAGTCGGTTTCGGGACTTGCACCGATCAGGACAGAGAGAGATAATGCCACTACTTACCGTATTACGTGTTGTTAATACCGACTCTGGTCACACGGACCAAATAGAGAGGAAGAACTTCCGGTAGCGACGAGTCAAGTGCGATTCGAGAAGGAGCCGGCTCTTTAAATGGCTCGTTTAAGTGAATCGAATCGATTCGTCTTAAGTGAATCGATTCGACGTGCACATATCACATCAACACGTTATTAAATAGAATAAGTACTGTGTATTGTGTCTCAGAGATCAAATGAATTCAGTGTTTTTTTGTGTCTTATCCTGCTGAAAAACAACTCGTAGTATTTGTAATGGTTTTAATGGGAACTGTATTGTAAATTGCATGCAAATGAATCACACGCATGTAAATGAATCATATGAAAATGAATAAATAAAGGGAACTGTATTGATTTGAATGGAAACTTTGTTGCCTTCTATTGGTGGCGTGTTATGTCTAGTGGCTAATGGTTTCAATTCATTACTGACGGTGTTTTGTCTGATATGAAATCACCATGGCAACATGATTACTCCTTATTTTAGATGAATGTCGTGTCTACCAAGTCAGATATCTTAAAACGTTTGAACACATACACCGAAGAATATATTTATACATATTTATAGACATGAGACATTTCTATATCTTTTACCCAAATTAGTACAGTTCCAATTCTACACAGCGATTCTCAGTGCTTTATGGAAACGAATTAAAATGAGCGATTCACTGAAACGGATTTGTTCAAGAGAGCCGATTCAGTGAAGTCTCGTTCTTGTTTCCTTCACTGGTGGATGAGTGTTGGAGTCGCGTACTCTCCATCGCCCCCTAGGGGTAATTAAAAATAGCGCTAGCTCCACTGCATGAGTGTGCCATGTTTCCTCTTCGTGTCCTTCATTTCACTTAAAGAGCCTGTGATTTCACTGCAGTTTGAAAATACAGTGGAAAAATCTTTCCTTTTTGGGGGGGGGGGACTGAGAACATTGCCAACAAATACATAATAATACAATCAAATGTGAAAAATCTTTTTCTTCCTATTATTATTATTGTTGTTGGTAGTAGTGGTAGTAGTAATAGTAGTAAAATATATACTTAGTAATAAAACATAATTTCCTCTTCATCTTAATACTACTACTACTACTAAAAAGAATAAAAAATAGGGGAGCACAGTGTCTTAGTGGTTAGTACATTTTCCTCGCACCTCCAGGGTTGGGGGTTTGATTCCCATCCCCGACCTGTGTACGAGGAGTTTGCATGTTCTCCCCATGTTTCGGGGGTTTCCCTTGGGTACTCCGGTTTCCTCCCCCAGTCCAAAGACATGCGTTGGAGGTTGATAGGCATTTCCAAATTGTCTGTATGTGGGTGTGTGTGATTGTTCCCCGCAATGGGGTACCTCAGTTCCCTATATAAGGTCCAGGCTCCTCCATGACCCTGTGTAGGATAAAGGGTACAGAAAATGGATGGATGGAATAACAGTAATAAAAGTAGTAGAACAAGTAACAAAATTTCTTAGTAATAAAATAACATTTCAACTTCTTGATTATTATAATTATTATTATTATTATTATTATTATTATAATTATTATTATTATTTGTTGTTGTTGTTGTTAGTATTATTATTTCAGTGGATGCTTATATTAATTATAAAGCTCCAGCATCCATGTGTACACCGACACTGGAAAAGACAGAGAACATGGCCAAAGTGATTATGGAGAGAGACATCTCGCAGTGGACATGGACATGGAATAAACACAGCTTCTGTTTCCCTACATGACTGGAATCGACCGTCAGTTAACTTTGACCACTAGCCTGAGCTTCCTGTTTTATAATTTATAGAGGCTGAGGGATGAAGGGAAAACCAGCAGTGGGCCAGCTTTCATGTGGGAGAGATGGCAAGCACGGCATGGTGTGTGTGTGTGTGTGTGTGAGTGTGTGCAGGTGTGTTTGTGTGTGTGTGTGTGAGAGAGAGAGAGAGAGAGAGAGAGATGAACAGAACGTATATTTATTAGAGAAGGAGAAAAGTGTGTTTTTTGTGAGACAGGTGAAGAGGGTGCACAAGTGGTGGAAGAGAGACACGACCCAGGACGGCTCCATGGTAACGAGAGACCACAGCATCCGCTGACTTTCTGAGGGGAAATGAAAGGCAAACACATCCAGGACTGTTAGTAAGTGCTCCTCTCCTCTCTCCGTGCAGGGCAGGATTTGATCTCATTGTACAATTTTTAAATGTGTGATTTGCTTTTATTTTCCTTGTAGTTTGGTCAGTAACAGAGTTATAGCTGGTGTCACTGTTCGTGTTTCTTCCAGCTTGCAGTCTTTCTCATCACTGAATACTGATTGGGATACGGGACAATTACAGTGCTACAGTAGTACAGTGCACATTTAAATAAATAATCATGATATTACATGCTGATTCTATGGCTACTAAATTAGTGTGTTAGTGAAAATAAAACATTTCAAACAGGGGGATTTCTGTGTTTGGTTAGACGATAAACATCACGATGAATCTCCTGAGATTTCACCTGCAGATCCAAGAAGCCTGGAAACACCTTCCAGAAAACGTCCTTGGAAAACTTCACAACAGTGTAGAGACATTTAAGTGTTAGGGTTATTGGTTTTAGTATTAGTTTTAGTATTAGTATTAGTTTTAGGATTAGGATTAGTCTTAGTATTAGGATTAATATAAGTGTTAGTATAAGTGCTAGTATTAGTGCTAGTATTAGTATTAGTATTAGTGTTAGTATTAGTATTAATGCTAGTATTAGCATTAGTATTAGTATAAGTGTTAGTATTAGTATAATTGTTAGTTTTATATTAATATTAGGATTAGTATAAGTGTTAGTATTAGTATAAGTGTTAATATTAGGATTAGGATTAGTATTAGTTTTAGGATTAGGATTAGTATACGTGTTAGTATAAGTGTTAGTATTAGTATTAGTATAAGTGTTAGTATTAGTATTAGTGTTAGTATTAGTATTTGTATAAGTGTTAGTATTAGCATTAGTATTAGTATAAGTGTTAGTATTAGTGTTCGAATTAGTATTTGTATAAGCATTAGTATTAGTATAAGTGTTAATATTAGGATTAGGATTAGTATTAGTTTTAGGATTAGGATTAGTATAAGTGTTAGTATTAGCATTAGTATTAGTGTTAGTATTAGTATAAGTGTTAGTGTTAGTATTAGTATTAGTGTTAGTATAAGTGTCAGTATTAGCATTAGTATTAGTATAAGTGTTAGTGTTAGTATTAGTATTTGTATGTGTTAGTATTTGTATTAGTATTAGTATTAGCATTGGTATTTGTATAAGTGTTAGTGTTAGTATTAGTATTAATATTAGTATCAGTATTAGTATAAGTGTTAGTATTAGTGTAAGTGTTAGTATTAGTATTAGTATAAGTGTTAGTATTAGTATTAGTAGTTGTATAAGTGTTAGTATTAGTGTTAGTATTAGTATTAGTATAAGTGTTTATTTATGAGTTAGTGTTAGTGTTAGTATTAATATTGTATAAGTGTTAGTATTGGTGTTGTATTGTGGTGAGTATTAGTATTAGTATGGTGTTAGTGTTAATTGTTAATTAGTTGTATAAGTGTTGATTAGTGTTAGTATTAGTATTAGTGTGGGTGTTAGTATTAGTATTTGTTATGTGTTAGTATTTGTTGTTTATGGTTAGTATTGGTATTTATTATGATTGTTAGTGTTAGTATTAGTATTAATATTAGTATCAGTATTAGTATAAGTGTTAGTATTAGTGTAAGTGTTAGTATTAGTATTAGTATAAGTGTTAGTATTAGTATTAGTAGTTGTATAAGTGTTAGTATTAGTGTTAGTATTAGTATTAGTATAAGTGTTAGTATTAGTATTAGTATAGTATGGGTATTAGTATAAGTGTTAGTATTAGTATTAGTATTAGTATGGGTATTAGTATAGTTTGGTATATTATTAGTATTAGTTAGAGTATTAGTATTAATTGTAAGTTTAGTATTAGTGTTATTGTTTGTGTTATTTGTTAGTATTAATATTTAGTATTTTGTATTAGTTATAGTATTGTATTGTGTTGTATTGTTAGTATAAGTGTTAGTATTAGTATTAGTATTAGTATAAGTGTTAGTGTTCGTATTAGTATAAGTGTTAGTATTAGTATTAGTATTAGTATAATTGTTAGTGTTCGTATTAGTATAAGTGTTAGTATTAGTATTAGTATTAGTATAAGTGTTAGTGTTAGTATTAGTGTTAGTATTAGTATCAGTATTTGCATAGGTGTTAGTATTAGTATTAATATAAGTGTTAGTATTAGTATTCGTATAAGTGTTAGTATTAGTATTAGTATTAGTATTTGTATTAGTGGTGTTAGTATTAGTATTAGTATAAGTGTTAGTATTAGCATTAGTATTAGTATAAGTGTTAGTGTTCGTATTAGTATAAGTGTTAGTATTAGCATTAGTATTAGTATAAGTGTTAGTGTTCGTATTAGTATAAGTGTTAGTATTAGCATTAGTATTAGTATAAGTGTTAGTGTTCGTATTAGTATAAGTGTTAGTATTAGCATTAGTATTAGTATAAGTGTTAGTATTAGTATTGGTGTAGTTATTAGTATAGTATAAGTGTTAGTGTTGATTATTGGTATAAGTGTTGGTATTAGCATTAGTATTGGTATGAATTGATTGTTAGTATTAGTATTGTTGGTATTGTATAGTATTGTTTGCGTAGATTGTTAGTATTATTTAATTAGTATAAGTGTTATATTAGTTAATTGAGGTATAGTGTTAGTATTAGTATTAGTATTAGTATTTATTGTTAAGTATGGAGTGTTGAGTTTGGTATTAGTATAAGTGTTAGTATTAGCATTAGTATTAGTATAAGTGTTAGTTGGTGGTGATATATAAGTGTTAGTATTAGCATTAGTATTAGTATAAGTGTTAGTGTTCGTATTAGTATAAGTGTTAGTATTAGCATTAGTATTAGTATAAGTGTTAGTGTTCGTATTAGTATAAGTGTTAGTATTAGCATTAGTATTAGTATAAGTGTTAGTATTAGCATTAGTATAGGTATTAGTATTAGTATTAGTATAAGTGTTAGTATTAGTATTAGTATAAGTGTTAGTATTAGTATTAGTATTTGTATACGTGTTAGTATTAGTGTTAGTATTAGTATTAGTATAAGTGTTAGTATTAGTATTAGTATTAGTATTAGTATTAGTGTTAGTATTAGTATTAGTATACAGTGGTGTGAAAAAGTGTTTGCCCCCTTCCTCATTTCCTGTTCCTTTGCATGTTTGTCACACTTAAGTGTTTCGGAACATCAAACCAATTTAAACAATAGTCAAGGACAACACAAGTAAACACAAAATGCAATTTGTAAATGAAGGTGTTTATTATTAAAGGTGAAAAAAAATCCAAACCATCATGGCCCTGTGTGAAAAAGTGATTGCCCCCTTGTTAAAACAACTATGTTATTCAATAACTGTGGTTGTCCACACCCGAGTTCAATTTCTCTAGCCACACCCAGGCCTGATTATTGCCACACCTGTTCACAATCAAGGCATCACTTAAATAGGAGCTGCTTGACACAGTAAGGTCCACCAGAAAATCCTTAAAAGCTACACATCATGCCGAGACCCAAAGAAATTCAGGAACAATTGAGAAAGAAAGTAATTGAGATCTATCAGTCTGGAAAGGGTTATAAAGCCATTTCCAAAGCTTTGGGAATCCAGCGAACCACAGTGAGAGCCATTATCCACAAATGGCGAAGACATGGAACAGTGGTGAACCTTCCCAGGAGTGGCCGGCCGCCCAAAATGACCCCAAGAGCGCGGCGCGACTCACCAAGAGGTCACAAAAGACCCCACAACAACGTCCAAAGAACTACAGGCCTCACTTGCCTCAGTTAAAGTTAACCGTTCATGCCTCCACCATCAGGAAAAGACTGGGCAAAAATGGCCTGCATGGCAGAGTTCCAAGGAGAAAACCACTGCTGAGCAAAAAGAACATCAAAGCTCGTCTCAATTTCTCCACAACACATCTTGATGATCCCCAAGACTTTTGGGACAACATCCTGTGGACCGATGAGACAAAAGTAGAACTCTTTGGAAGGTGTGTGTCCAAGTATATCTGGCGAGGAAGGAACACTGCATTTTATAAAAAGAACATTATACCAACAGTAAAATATGGTGGTGGTAGTGTGATGGTCTGGGGCTGTTTTGCTGCTTCAGGACCTGGAAGACTTGCCGTGATAAAAGGAACTATGAATTCTGCTGTCTACCAAGAGATCCTGAAGGAGAATGTCCGACCATCTGTTAGTCTCAAGCTGAAACGAACTTGGGTTCTGCAGCAGGACAATGATCCTAAACACACCAGCAAGTCCACCACCGAATGGCTGAAGAAAACAAAATGAAGACTTTGGGGTGGCCTAGCCAAAGTCCTGACCTGAATCCTACTGAGATGTTGTGGTAACCGCTAAAAGGCCGTTCATGCTCGAAAACCCTCTAATGTAACTGAATTAGGACAATTCTGCAAAGATGAGTGGGCCAAAATTCCTCCAGGACGCTGTAAAAGCCTCATTGCACGTTATTGCAAACGCTTGGTTGCAGTTGTTGCTGCTAAGGGTGGCCCAACCAGTTATTAGGTTTAGGGGGCAATGACTTTTTCACACAGGGCCATGATGGTTTGGATTTTTTTTCACCTTCATAAATAAACACCTTCATTTACAAATTGCATTTTGTGTTTACTTGTGTTGTCCTTGACTATTGTTTAAATTGGTTTGATGTTCCGAAACACTTAAGTGTGACAAACATGCAAAGGAACAGGAAATGAGGAAGGGGGCAAACACTTTTTCACACCACTGTAAGTGTTAGTATTAGTATTAGTATTTGTATAAGTGTTCGTATTAGTATTAGTATTAGTATTAGTATAAGTGTTAGTATTGGTATTTGTATTAGTATAAGTGTTAGTGTTAGTGTTAGTATTAGTGTTCGTATTAGTATTAGTATAAGTGTTAGTATTAGTATTAGTATAAGTGTTAGTATTAGTATTAGTATGGGTATTAGTATTAGTATAAGTGTTAGTATTAGTATTAGTATTAGTATAAGTGTTAGTATTAGTATTAGTATTTGTATTAGTGTTATTATTAGTGTTAGTATTAGTATAAGTGTTAGTATTAGTATTAGTATTAGTATAAGTGTTAGTATTAGTATTAGTATCTGTAAAGTGTTAGTATTAGTATAAGTGTTAGTATTAGTATTAGTATTTGTATAAGTGTTAGTATTAGTATTAGTATTTGTATAAGTTTTAGTATTAGTGTTAGTATTAGTATTTGTATAAGTGTTAGTATTAGTATTAGCATTAGTATTAGTATAAGTGTTAGTATTGGTATTTGTATTAGTATTAGTATAAGTGTTAGTATTAGCATTAGTATTAGTATAAGTGTTAGTGTTCGTATTAGTATAAGTGTTAGTATTAGTGTTCGTATTAGTATTTGTATAAGTACTAGTATTAGCATTAGTATAAGTGTTAGTATTAGTATTAGCATTAGTATTAGTATAAGTGTTAGTATTAGTATTAGTATTAGTATTAGTATAAGTGTTAGTATTAGCATTAGTATTAGTATAAGTGTTAGTGTTCGTATTAGTATAAGTGTTGTATTGTGTTGGTATTGGTATTTGTATAGATTTATTATTAGCATTAGTATAATTGTTAGTATTGGTATTAGTATATGTGTTGGTATTAGTATTGTATAAGTGTTAGTATTAGTATTTGTATAAGTTTTGGTATTAGTATGGTGTTAATATTAGTATAAGTGTTAGTATTAGTATTAGTATGTGTTGGTGTTATGTTATTAGTGTTGGTGTTAGTATTAGTTTGTTAGTATAGTATAGGTGTTAGTATTAGTATTAATTGTGGTGTTGGTATTAGTATAGGTGTTAGTATTAGTATAAGTGTTGTGTTATTATAAGTGTTAGTATTAGTATTATTATTGGTGTTGGTATTTGTATTATTATGGGTGTTAGTATTAGTATTAGTATTAGTATTAGCATTAGTATTAGTATTGGTATAAGTGTTAGTA
This sequence comes from Ameiurus melas, assembly GCA_012411365.1. Classification (NCBI taxonomy): domain Eukaryota; kingdom Metazoa; phylum Chordata; class Actinopteri; order Siluriformes; family Ictaluridae; genus Ameiurus; species Ameiurus melas. Next base: position 25,561,632 of record CM022765.1, read on the forward strand.
TTAGTATTATATAGTGTTAGTGTTCGTTATAAGTGTTAGTATTAGTGTTAGTGTTGCATTGGTATTTGTATAAGTACTAGTATTAGCATTGATTATGTTATATTGTTGTATTAGTGTATAATTATAAGGTGTTAGTGTTGATTGGTATTAGTATTAGTGTTAGTTATAAGTGTTAGTATTAGTATTAATTAATTGTTAGTATTAGTATTTGTATTATATAAGTTTAGTATTAGTATTAATATGTTGTTGGTATTAGTATTAGTTGATTGTTAGTATTATTATGTGTTAGTATTAGTATTAGTTGTGAGTGTTAGTATTAATTGTTGGTGTAGTATTATATTAGTATGGTGTTGTATTAGTATGGAGTGTTAGTATTAGTATTATTATTGGTATTAGTATTAGTATGAGTGTTGGTATTTAATTGAGTGTTAGTATTAGTATTAGTATGAGTGTTAGTATTAGTATTTGTATAAGTGTTGTTAGTTTTTGTATAGATGTTAGTATTAGTATGAGTGTTAGTTAGTATTGTATAAGTGTTGATATTGGTATTTGTATAAGTGTTAGTATTAGTGTTAGTATTAGTATTAGTATAAGTGTTAGTATTATATTATTATGGGTGGTATTAGTATAAGTGTTAGTATTAGTATTAGTATTAGTATAAGTGTTAGTATTAGTATTGGTTTTGTTTGGTGTTTGTTATTAGTGTTATATTGGTATTAGTGTTGATTGGTAATTGTATATATTAGTGTTTGTGGGTATTATTAGTATAGGTGTTAGTATTATTGGTATTTGTTATGTTTATTGGTATTAATTGTTGTTTGTGTTAGTATTGGTTTGTTTTGGTATTAGTGTTAGTTATTTGAGTATTAGTATTAGTTGGTATTAGTATAAGTGTTGGTATTGGTATTAGTATAAGTGTTGGTATTATTATTAGTATAAGTGTTAGTATTAGCATTAGTATTAGTATAAGTGTTAGTGTTGGTATTAGTATAAGTGTTGGTATTAGTGTTGGGTATTAGTATTTGTATAAGTACTAGTATTAGCATTAGTATAAGTTGAGTATTGGTATTGGTATTGGTATAAGTATAGTGTTGGTATTAGTATAAGGTGTTGGTATTATTTGGTATAGTGTTGTATTAGTATTGTATAGTGTTGGTATTATTTAGTTTATTAGTGTTAGTATTAGTATAAGTGTTAGTATTAGTATTGGTATGGTAAGTGTTAGTATTAATTGTGGTTTGGTATTGTATGTGTTGTATTGATTAGTGTGTTTGGTATTAGTATAAGGTGTTAGTATTAGTATTTGATTGTTAGTATTAGTGAGTGTTGGTATTAGTATTAGTGTATGTGTTTTATGGTTGTTGTATTAGTATTGGTATTAGTATTGTAGTATTAATTAGGTGTTAGTATTAGTATTATTATAGTGTTAGTGTTGGTATTGGTGTGTTAGTATTAGTGTTAGTGTTGTATTAGTATTTGTATAAGTATTAGTATTAGCATTAGTATAGGTGTTATTAGTATTAGTATAATTATAAGTGTTGGTATTGGTATTAGTATAGTGTTGGTATTAATTATAGTGTTAGTATTAGTATTAGTATAAGTTGTTGGTATTTGTTTGTATTAGTATAAGTGTTGATTGTTAAGTATTAGTATGAGTGTTAGTATTAGTATTAGTGTTGGTGTTAGTATTGATAGTGTTGTTTATTGATGGTATTAGTATTTATAGTGTTAGTATTGATTATTAGTATTAGTGTTAGTATTGGTATAAGTGTTGTTATTGTTAATTATTAAGTATTAGTATTAATTATTTGTATTAGTATAAGTGTTAGTAATAGTATTAGTATGGTGTTAGTATTATATTGGTATGAGTGTTAGTATTAGTATAGGTGTTAGTATTAGTATTAGTGTAGGTTGTTAGTATTAGTAGTATAAGTGTTAGTATTAGTATTAGTATGAGTGTTAGTATTAGTATAAGTGTTAGTATTAGTGTTAGTATTAGTATTAGTATAAGTGTTAGTATTAGTATTAGTATAAGTGTTAGTATTAGTATTAGTATAAGTGTTAGTATTAGTATTTGTATAAGTGTTAGTATTAGTATTAGTATGAGTGTTAGTATTAGTATAAGTGTTAGTATTAGTATTAGTATAAGTGTTAGTATTAGTATGAGTGTTAGTATTAGTATTTGTATAAGTGTTAGTATTAGTATTAGTATGAGTGTTAGTATTAGTATTAGTATGAGTGTTAGTATTAGTATAAGTGTTAGTATTAGTATTTGTATAAGTGTTAGTATTAGTATTAGTATAAGTGTTAGTATTAGTATTAATATAAGTGTTAGTATTAGTATTTGTATAAGTGTTAGTATTAGTATAAGTGTTAGTATTAGTATTAGTATGAGTGTTAGTATTAGTATAAGTTTTAGTATTAGTATAAGTGTTAGTATTAGTATAAGTGTTAGTATTAGTATAAGTGTTAGTATTAGTATAAGTGTTAGTATTAGTATTAGTATAAGTGTTAGTATTAGTATTAGTATGAGTGTTAGTATTAGTATTAGTGTTAGTATTAGTATTAGTATGAGTGTTAGTATTAGTATTAGTATGAGTGTTAGTATTAGTATAAGTGTTAGTATTAGTATTAGTATGGTGTTAGTATTAGTATAAGTGTTAGTATTAGTATTAGTATAAGTGTTAGTATTAGTATTAGTATAAGTGTTAGTATTAGTATTAGTATAAGTGTTAGTATTAGTATTTGTATAAGTGTTAGTATTAGTATTAGTATAAGTGTTAGTATTAGTATAAGTGTTAGTATTAGTATTTGTATAAGTGTTAGTATTAGTATTAGTATAAGTGTTAGTATTAGTATTAGTATGAGTGTTAGTATTAGTATTAGTATGAGTGTTAGTATTAGTATTAGTATGAGTGTTAGTATTAGTATAAGTGTTAGTATTAGTATTAGTATGAGTGTTAGTATTAGTATAAGTGTTAGTATTAGTATTAGTATAAGTGTTAGTATTAGTATTAGTATAAGTGTTAGTATTAGTATTAGTATAAGTGTTAGTATTAGTATTAGTATAAGTGTTAGTATTAGTATTAGTATAAGTGTTAGTATTAGTATTAGTATAAGTGTTAGTATTTGTATAAGTGTTAGTATTAGTATTAGTATAAGTGTTAGTATTAGTATAAGTGTTAGTATTAGTATTTGTATAAGTGTTAGTATTAGTATTAGTATAAGTGTTAGTATTAGTATTTGTATAAGTGTTAGTATTAGTATGAGTGTTAGTATTAGTATTAGTATAAGTGTTAGTATTAGTATTAGTATAAGTGTTAGTATTAGTATACGTGTTAGTATTAGTATAAGTGTTAGTATTAGTATTTGTATAAGTGTTAGTATTAGTATTAGTATGAGTGTTAGTATTAGTATAAGTGTTAGTATTAGTATTAATATAAGTGTTAGTATTAGTATTCGTATAAGTGTTAGTATTAGTATTAGTATAAGTGTTAGTATTAGTATTTGTATAAGTGTTAGTATTAGTATAAGTGTTAGTATTAGTATAAGTGTTAGTATTAGTATAAGTGTTAGTATTAGTATAAGTGTTAGTATTAGTATTAGTATGAGTGTTAGTATTAGTATAAGTGTTAGTATTAGTATTAGTATAAGTGTTAGTATTAGTATAGGTGTTAGTATTAGTATTAGTATAAGTGTTAGTATTAGTATAAGTGTTAGTGTTCGTATTAGTATAAGTGTTAGTATTAGTATTTGTATAAGTGTTAGTATTAGTGTTAGTATTAGTATAAGTGTTAGTGTTCGTATTAGTATTTGTATAAGTACTAGTATTACCATTAGTATAAGTGTTAGTATTAGTGTTAGTATTAGTGTTAGTATTAGTATAAGTGTTAGTGTTCGTATTAGTATAAGTGTTAGTATTAGTATTTGTATAAGTGTTAGTATTAGTGTTAGTATTAGTATAAGTGTTAGTGTTCGTATTAGTATTTGTATAAGTACTAGTATTACCATTAGTATAAGTGTTAGTATTAGTGTTAGTATTAGTGTTAGTATTAGTGTTAGTATTAGTGTTAGTATAAGTGTTAGTATTAGTATTAGTATAAGTGTTAGTATTAGTGTTAGTATAAGTGTTAGTGTTCGTATTAGTATTTGTATAAGTACTAGTATTAGCATTAGTATAAGTGTTAGTATTAGTATTAGTATCTGTTAGTATTAGTATCAGTATTTGAATAGGTGTTCGTATTAGTATAAGTGTTAGTATTAGTATTAGTATAAGTGTTAGTATTAGTATAAGTGTTAGTATTAGTATTAGTATTAGTGTTAGTATAAGTGTTAGTATTAGTGTTAGTATTAGTGTTAGTATTAGTATTAGTGTTAGTATTAGTATTAGTATAAGTGTTAGTATTAGTGTTCATATTAGTATTTGTGTAGGTGTTAGTATTAGTGTTAGTGTTAGTATTAGTATTAGGGTTAGTATTACTATTAGAAAAGTCAAGCTGACATGCTGATCCTTCTTCCTTTTTTCAGGAATGTGGATGTCTTCTGGTCCACTATCATATCCATACCATGTCTCAGCCCACGCAAAACGTCCCGCTCATATCCGACACCTCTTGCTGGCGCGCCAACACCAAAATGGAGGCAGAAATCAGCAACAGATTTTACAGGAGCACTTGTGGGTCAGGGGGACAGAAGTGTGTGCCATGCCCTCTCCATCCTGCCCCACTGTTCCGCTCCATCGGGCTGACGGGGTTATCAGCCAGCCTGCCACCCCACCGCCGCTTACGCTCCATCTTACACAGAGCACGAGCGGTGCAGCCTGATAATGCTAACCAGAATCAGACCAATGAGGCTCAAGGTGGCTTGAATGCTAATAAGCCAATTTCTGAAGCTACTGACAGAAGATTGCCTTTCAAAGACTTTCTGCCTGATATCATGACACAAAGACTCCGTCCAGCTGAGACCCACCAAGAGATGCGAACGAGAGGAAACCACTTGATCGGAGACACAGAGACCTTCTCCAGCTTCCTGTCTCAAACAGAGTCGCGTTTAAACCCCAACAAAGTTCTCACCGATAAATTTCCGAGGCACCACAGCATGGGACACCAAGATCCTCCATCAAAGACCTACACTAGTAGGAGGACCATCGTGTTTCCTCTCACACAGAGTGACACACACTCAGTGGCAACCACCGAAACTCCAGTGAGAACCAACAGAAAGAGGTGGAAAAGAAGGATCAGACAGATTTTGACCTCTGAGAAAGGCACTGATGAGCAGGACATCAGTGAGTGTTTTCACAGCCTGGTCATAACAGACGATCGTCCCTCTGCCAACAGGAAGAACGCGCAAGCTTCTGGCTCTCCAAATTCTGACAGAAGTGAACTAGACAGTGAGCGTGAAGGACAGGGGGCATGTCACACCCGGAGAGACCGACGCCCACATTTCCTGCCTCCAATATCTCACTCAGGATGCCTGTTAGATGTGCCGTTCGTCCTTCCGGAGAATTCCCCTCCTCCATCTCCCAGCAGTGTTTTCAGCACTCCATTCTTCCCTCTTAGTGTCCCGGCACTTCCTGTCCGCCCCCAGCGTGGACAGAGAGACACCTGAGACACCCAAGACACCGGAGGATTCAGTACAGATCCGATTGACTCTCGGTATTAGTTATATTTTGCATTTAAAATTTCCACATATGCCACTGAGTAAGCGTTGAATTAAAACATTGTTTATTACGCCGAATGAGCATAAGTCTCTCAAAATGTTTAGGTTAGTTTCAACTTTTTAATAAAAATGATCTAAAATAAAAAGCACATGTATTGAAAGCAGTCTTTAATAGTGCCTTCCAAGGAATTAAAATTAGACTAAAACAACAACAACAACAACAACAAACAATCATGTATATAATTTTTGGACATAAAATGTGTGGTTTTAAATGATTTTTATTGAATTTTTTTTATTGAAATGTAAAATGTATTTATTTATTTATACTGACTCCAATAATATAGATTTGGATAAAGAATGTGTGCCGGTCTGAAAACTCTGCACATTTTCTACTATATATATAATTCTACAGGTTCTTTTGGCTACATTTCTGGTCTCTTAAACATTTTAAAACATACATAAAATCATAATTTTCCAAAAATTACTTTCTATAGATTGCATCACATTTTCTACATACTTGAGCTGTTTTAAAAGAAAGTCAACCAATAAGACTTTAACCTGATTAAATCATCTATTACACTGACTACAATGCCATGATGCTAGTGTTCTTCAAAGAAATAAGTAACAGAGTGAAGCAATAAGGTTGCGCGCTTCAGTGACATACAGAGTGAACATGGTGTAGGAATGTTTATTTTCCAGCAGAGGGCAGGATAGACCTCTGTTCAATACTTCACACCTATAAATCACATTCTATTGCAAGCGTGTTGACAGACAGACAGACAGACAGACAGACAGACAGACAGACAGATAGATAGATAGATAGATAGATAGATAGATAGATAGATAGATACTTTATTGATCCCCAAAGGGGAAATTCAGGTGTTACTGATTCAAAATCCTTATTTTATGTAATCCTTGTCCTTATATATAAATAAAAGTGATAAGTGATTGGTCACTGCGGAAAATGGTGATCAGTGATTGGTTGTTGGCTGTTGGGAACAATGGTGATCTGTGATTGGTTTTAGGGAATAATTGTGATCAAGTGATTGGTTGCTGAGGAAAATGGTGATCAGTGATTGGTTGTTAGGGAAAATGGTGATCAGTAATTGGATGCTGAGGAAAATGGTGATCAGTGATTGGTTGTTAAGGAAAATGGTGATCAGTGATTGGTTGTTGGAACAATGGTTATCTGTGGTTGGTTTTGGGGGGAAATTATGAACAGTGAGTGGTTGTTGGGGAAGATAGTGATCAGTGATTAATCATTACACACTGGTGGTGAGTCCAGTGAACCTGCGCTCTCAACTTGTATATCAGCATCTGTGATGTGAGCTGCTCTAACAATCACTAAGGTCTGCTCAAAAAGTCACTAGATTTGGTGCTAGGATGATTTTTTTTAAATAAACTTGTTAAAGTGATCTTAAAAAATCTAGCAATAATTCTTTACATCAGCAGCCCTGCCCTGTGTGGAGCTGAGCCTGTTTTAAATCAATATTCACAACTTGCCATTTTTAGGAGGGAGTTTTAGGTTTCTCAGGAGCACTTCCAGGCAATGAATATCAGTGCAGAAAGAATCAGTAAAGAAGAAGAAGAAGATGATGATGATGATGAAGTGTCCGTGTGTCATAAATCTAAAAAGGACCATGTTTATTTGATCATATGGATTCTGAGAGCAAACTACATGAGGTCAGACCCTTGGAATACTTGATCACCAGTAGAGGGAGCTCGGATAACCCCTCTCTCTCTCTCTCTCTCTCTCTCTCTCTCTCTCTCTCTCTCTCTCTGTCTCTCTCTGTCTCTCTCTCTGTCTCTCTCTGTCTCTCTCTCACACACACGGTCAGTGCAGGAACAGAGGTGAGCTCTGTCTGGTGTGCTGCTGTGCATGTGTGTGAGTGTGAGTGAGAGAGAAGGAGAGAGAGAGAGAGAGTCGTTCCTTGCCCACCAGACAAACAAGGTGGCGGAAATAGCAGGGATTGCTGGGATTTTTGTGGGGTCCGGGTTGGAAAGAGCAGGACACATGGAACAAGGCGTCTCTGTTTGACACCTCTGGCCAGGAGGGAAGGATAGATTGATGAAGGGATGAAGGGTGGAGGGGAGGGAGGTTGAGGTGCTATGAGGTTGGATAGGCTGATTCAGAGGGAGTGACTGTGGCTTTGCATTGAGAGAGATCGAGGGAGGAGAAAGAGCTGGACTTTACTGTTTTACTGCAGAAAAGAAACACTAAGCTGATGCCTGTGACCTTTGACCTTTAGACAAGCATACTGCCAGGCAGAGGTGTCTTGCCCACTGAAATCTAGGGAGTTCTGATTGTAAAAATAGCTTCTAAGCAAATAATTGAATCAGTTGAAGGTTAAAAAGTGGCATGACTACAAATTCACTAGAAGTTTGTTTCCCCAATATTAAATGTAGTCATTCAGACAGAAAATGTTTGTATCTGAATTCACTGGATCGAAACATCAGGCCAAAGGTGAAGCATCCAGGATCCCTGGGGAAACAAAAACGCTTTTAGAGTGGTCTGAACAAAAATTCAATTTATAACATCACTTCTACAGTGAAGATAAACACTCAATGCCCAGCGTAACTATTTGGGTAAGATTCTAGCTAGTTTGGCTATGCTAATGTTAGTTTTCTGCTAATCTTTAGCATCCAACAACCAAGTAACGTTAGTCGCATAAGAGGAATTCAGCTATTTCATTAGAACATAGAAATTTTAAGATGCACTCATGGTTCATGTGTCGAGTTCGACGGCTCGGAAACCATTAACTTTTTCCTGCAAATCCTGGATGTGTCAGCTCTGGCTGAATTCCCCACTGTCTCATCTGATCAAACAGATAATCAGATCAATAGAGTTGTTTTTTCCCTCAAAAACCGATCAGAACTGAAGCAGATCTTGGGAACCCCGCCAACCGCTCCACCTCAAACCCAGGCTATATGGATCAAGTTTACACTGACCTTTAAAAAAAAAAAGAAGAAGCTAGTATTATCCAGGTCACGCTGAACACCTCAAACTAATACATCAAGACACCTGGACTTATAATCTTGAAAACGTTTTTACCATCAGTTCTGAATGAAGGGAAATTCCCTGGCATTTACACACAGTGTGTGTTATGTACGCCAGTGACATCATGGGAGAGACCTGACACTGCAGTGGAGAGGTGTGAATCGGTGTGACACTGCCAGGGTAAACACTAATACATGATGCAGATGGAACTTTTCGTCTAAACCTGTTGTTCTCAAACCACTGGAGAGATGGATGGAGAGGTAGACGCCAGACTAGATGAATGGACAAATGGAAAGAGAAATGGACGGATGGATAGGTACATACAGATATAATTCTGGATGTATGGAGAAACAAAGATAAATGGCTGGGTGGTGTATGGATGGATGGAAGGATAGATAGAAATAAACAAATATATAGATTATGATGTGAATGTTTGGCTAAATAAATGGTTGGAAGATAAAGAGATCATATACATTTGTATGGATGAATGGATGGATATATAGACAAATGTATTGAAAATTTGTAAATGTATGGACAGATAAATGGTTGGATGAATGAAGGGATAGATGGGTAAGAGATGGATGGATGGACAGATTGATGGATGGATGATTGGGATAGCTGTATGTAACCCCTTCCTGGCGCCGGAAATGTAATAGTAGAGAAGGTTACTACAGAAAATGGTTTTAATTAACAGGATCCTGAGTATTTAGCAGTTGATGGTGAATTGGCTAACCTCTATTTACCAGATGTTGTTATACTATAACAGGCAGAAATGTATGTAAATTATTTAATCCCTAATAGCGCGGTGCCTCCACTGAAGAATTTCCCCACTCACACACTATGAGCGGTATTGTTATTCCCCAGAAACAAATATTGAGTATAACTAGGCCAAATATATATAAACCTTATTAAATAAAAAAAACGTCCAGTAAAGCCAGGTAGTATGTATAACAAAAATAAAAAACATTTATTATGCTAAACAAAAACTTCAAGCTGTATACATGTATTAGAAACAAAATTTAGTCCAGTAACACAAACACTCCTTTCTAATTATGAAACAACAGGAACAGTAAAGTTTGGATTTTACCACTTAAACCCTTTTTTAACTGTTCAGAACCTTCACCAAGCGCTTGGGTTTTCTGTTGGGGCCCGTGAGTTGGTGCACATACAAACAAAAATCCTCCTTGGTTCCTTTAATGAACGCTACAAAACCTCTCCGTTACTCACGCCTCTGGAACAGAAGAATTAGCCACTGTGGTCACGAGCTGAGAGAATGAATCCACGGCACGCGAGGTTCCAGAAGGTTCATTCAGCGACGCAGGTTCAGCGATGGAGTTCCTCCTTAAACAGCGTAGTAGCTACTATGCTACCTAGCACAGTTCTCCACAGTACTCGTCCTTCAGTTTCACAGCGACACTGCGACTGGCGGTTACAGATGTCCGTCCCTCACGAAGACCATAGTCCACGAGTTACAGATTGTACTTAGCTTTGTTTTTTCCCAAGCTAGTGCAAAACAAACAAACGCAGCTAAGCTAGCACTTCACCTTACAGTTCACAAATTCACCGAGCGGATAGTTGCTTTCCTTTCGCTGAATAACATGATATTTGTGCCACTACTTTAATAGAAGTTTAGTCTACAAACATCACCTCTGCGTTAAAACCCGGTTCTTTTTTTCTTTTCCCCCGCTCTCCTCCCGTGTGTTTCTCCCTCTCCTGTTCGCTACCTCTCCCCCTCCTTTCCGTTTTTTCCTCTTCCCCCCAACAAAGGTGACCTCTGATTGGCTAGGAGTTTAATTAAACAGGCAACCCATTGGCTTGAACTACTCCAATGGAAACAAATTGCAACGTATTCAAAAACAAAGGACCATGGGAAATGTAGTCTCAACTTAATCCACCCAAAAATGCAGCAAGCACACCATTTATTCAACTACATTTTTGGGAGGTGCCTACACTCTCCCCCCACCAAAAATCCAGCATGCCCCCATGCTGGCTACACTAATTAGAACTAGTTAACTAATTACTATGTACCATAAATGGGCCTTCAAAATGTGATAACAGGTATTATAATAGGAGAAAATAGTGATCTCTTAGTCACACATGACTTGCATTGAGCAAAAGACTTACACCACCATGCATGATTGTAGTGTTCAAGAAAGTGCATTATGGGTGAGTGAACTGCATGAACACTGTTATGCTTTACCCCTACAGGCTCTGCACTAGGCTCACCCAGCCTTGAATACGTCAGACGTTCTGCAGGTTTTCTTTGTTCTTCTGACCTCCTTATTTCTGGTTCCGGATTCTCTGCATCTGCCATGTCTGTAGTGCAAACAGTCTCAACAGAACATTCCGTTTCTACCTCCCTACTCTCACCTATCCCCACAGGTACATCTTCAGAAGGTGGTAAACTCACTACAACTTCTGGCACGTCTAGAGCTGAGTAAGGAGTGTTGGACTCTGTAAGCCTTGCATCACCTCTTGGCTTAACACAGCTTTCCTCTGACTGGTTGGCTATCAGATCTTCAAGGTAATGGCCATACTCCGACTCAGAGTCTGAAGAGTACTGCTCTCCCAGGGGGATATCAACTGGAGGATCATTTTTCTCAACATTGGGAGTCTGCTTCCTCTCCTTCACCGTTCTGCGCCTGAGAGCTCTTGGAGAAGGAGTAGGTTTGAGGTCAACCTCAGGGCTTAATCTTACTTCTTGTCCTAAGGGCAAAAGATGATTGCGCGTGACGACTTGACGGGTCCTGAACCACTTACAGGTGTAAGACGATAGACAGGAAGATCAGACATTTGACTCTCAACCACATAAGGGGTTGCACTCCAGCGATCTGCAAGCTTTTGTTTTCCTTTCAGGCCAAGTTTTCGAATAAGGACTCTATCTCCAGGATTCAAACAATGATAACGCACCTTCTGGTCGTATCTCTCTTTGTTACCTTGGTTCAACTTGGCAGAAGCAGCCTGGGCCAACTGATAAGCTGCTTGAAGTTCTCTTTTCATGTTAGCCACGTATTTCCGGTATGAGGTTGCCGAAGTTCCATCAGCTGACACACCAAAACAAATGTCCACGGGAAGTCGGGCTTCTCTGCCAAACATTAAAAAGTAGGGTGAAAACCCGGTGGCTTCATTGGGTGTACAATTGTATGCGTGCACGAGATGAGCAATGTGCTGACTCCATCTTGACTTTTGACTAGGCTTAAGATCCTAACATGTTCAAAAGAGTTCTATTGAACCTTTCAGGTTGAGGGTCCCCTTTGTGGATGGTATGGCGATGTTCTTGATTTCTTTACACCCAGCATGGTCAACATCTCTTTCACCAACTGACTCTCAAAATCTCTGCCCTGGTCAGAATGGATGCGATTGGGAAGGCCGTAGTGAATAAAGTACTTCTCCCACAATGTCCGGGCAACTGTTATGGCTCTTTGATCTCTGGTTGGGAAAGCTTGAGCATAACGTGTAAAATGGTCAGTTATTACCAACACATTACTCACATTACGGGAATCTGGTTCGATGGTAAGGAAATCTATGCACACAAGGTCCATGGGCCCCGAGCTTGTAATATGTGACAGAAGCGCTGCTTTCTGTGGCAGGGTTTTCCGCTTTATGCAGCGTTCACCACGTCTTGCTGCCATAGCCGCACGTCTAACTTCATGCGTGGCCAGAAAAATCTGTCAGCGATAAGGGCATATGTCTTGTCAAAACCTAGATGTCCATTATTATCATGCAAAGACTTCAGAACGATGCTATGATACTGTTTGGGGAGCACAAGCTGTCGCCGTGATCGCTGGTCCGACTGTCTGACTGTTCGGTAAAGTAGACCTTGTTCAATGGACAGTTTCTCCCACTCTCATTTCAGAAGCGTAACATCTGGGTGACTTTTCAGCATTTGACTTGCTGGGTTGTTTTGGCTGACAGCTAGCCATGCCTCTCCAATACAGGGGTCATTTTTCTGAGCAGTTTGAAGCTCAACTGAGCTGAAACTGGGCATATGATCAGTGATTACTGTAGTAGCTTGAGAGAATGCTTTGGGAACTGCTGAAACGGATGCTCCTATGTGGTTAATGACACATGACAAGGCACGTCCACTTCGTGTGTGCCATGAAGCATTCTGACAGAGAGCTCGTACTCCTGTAACTGGAATCTCCTGCCAGTCATCATCAGGTGTTGTGACTTCATGAGGCCGGCGAGACAATGAGTCTGCGTCAACATTCTGCCGACCTGGTCTATACTTCAGACTGAAGTTGTAGGTGGATAGGGCCGATAGCCAGCGATGACCAGTAGCATCCAGTTTGGCTGACGTCAGGATGTACGTCAGTGGGTTGTTGTCAGTTCTGACTTGTACAGTAGCCCCATAAAGGTAGTCATGAAGTTTATCCACAATTGCCCATTTGAGAGCTAAAAACTCCAGTTTGTGCGCGGGATAGTTTTTCTCAGATGGCGAGAGACTTCTGATGATAAATGCAACCGGGCGTAAACCTTCATCGTGTTGTTGGTATAAGACACCACCTAGCCCCTCCAGGCTAGCATCCACATGCAATACATATGGCTTCTGGGGATCAGCAAACGTTAACACAGGTGCTGTAGTGAGCCGGGTCTTGAGTTCCTGGAAAGCATTTTCACATTCCTCAGTCCATCGAGAGCCAAAGGGTTCCGAAGGTTTCAAATAAGTCTTGTCAAGTGGTTTGGCTGTACTCGATCTTGAGAGAGAGCGAGGAGGATAGCCTTGGAGAAGTCCATTGAGTGGGCAGCAGAGCTTGGAGAAATCTTTCACGAAACGGCGATAGTAGCCACAAAATCCAAGAAAGGATCGTAGTTCCGTCACAGTCTGGGGTCTCGGCCAAGAAATGACGGCCTCTATCTTGGATGGGTCAGTTGCTATACCGTCCTGTGACACCACATGTCCAACATAGTTGACAGAAGTCCGTCCAAACTGGCACTTGTCGAGTGATACTTTTAGACCCTCTTCTTTGAGCCGGTCAAGCACTTTGAGCAGCCGCTCCTCGTGTTCTTCGAGTGTGTGTCCGAACACAATAATGTCATCCAGATACACTAGCACCTCCAAAAAGTTCATGTCACCAACTGTGCGCTCCATGACTCTTTGAAAAGTAGCTGGTGCTCCTGAAACTCCCTTGGGGCATGCGTTCGATTATAGAAGCCTAATGGACAAATAAAGCAGTCTTCTCCTTGTCAGCCGTCTCCCATGGGTACTTGATAATACCCGCTCCTCAGATCGAGGACACTGAACCATTTACTCCCAGACAAACAATGAAGAGCGTCTTCAATCTTTGGGACCGTGTACTGATCTGGTACGGTTCGAAGGTTAAGAGTTCTGTAATCCACACACATTCTTACTTTGCCGGACTTCTTGCGTACGATTACAATGGGTGATGCATAGGGACTACGCGACTCAGAGATAATGCCCTTGGCCTGTAGTTCCTGTAGGTGTTGGCGCAAATCCTCGAAATCAGCAGGTGGTAAGCGCCGTGATCTCTCTCGAAAGGGTCTTGCATCCTTCAGTCTGATCTCATGACTGGTGGTTTTGGAACAACCTACATCCCATTCGTGACAAGAAAATACCTCTCTCCGTTTCAGCATTTCTCACAGAGACGACGTTTTGCTTCTTCTGGCATAGGAGAGGCTTCAAAGTCAAAGGATGCTGGATCCAGTTCACTTGCGACTTCCTCAGCACACTGACCACTAGGTAGAGGAACTGGGGAAACTGGGAAAATGTGGGCTAGTGGGGTTCCACGTTTCACAGTGACTTTCTTGGTTGAGAGGTTCTTGATTGTCACAGTAATGCGCTTACTGGAAACCACTGTTGCAGGATGAACCTCAGGCCTCACCCACAACTCAGGTGAAAAGGTGTCTGTAGGCTGATCTACCAATGCTAGTTGTCCTGTGAAATCACCATGAAATTTGGGAGTGCCAGTGACTTTAAACACCTGTCCTGGATGCAAAATGATAGCCTTCCTTTGGGTAAACCACACAGTCCCATGCTTATTCACATCTTCTGGAGTGTCAGACTGAGTAAATGTCCCGTAAGCTTCTCTGAGGGCAGGGTGTATTGTCAGAGTACTCAGGAACTGATCTCCTGCTTGCTCCTTACAGTACTGAAACATCGTTTTCACCAACTTGGTGTTCGTCCCCACCAGTATGGCGACATCTTTATCTTTCTCATGGTCAGGGCATAATAAAGCCAAAGTGTCTATTGTCTGTGCTATTCCACAGACAGCAGATGAGAACTCAAGTTTTATGGACAGGTAACCATCGTATGGGTACTGCTCAGTGCTTAAACCCCATAGTTCCAGTTCATTGAGTGGGTGGATAGGTATGTGTTTGAGGTAGGTGTCATAGAAGCTGCGGTACAAAATAGTTACCATGGAGCCACTGTCAAGGATAGCTTTAGTATAGATGCCTTCTATTTGGACAGGTGCAATGGAGCGGGGTCCAACTAATCCCTCAGGTAACAGTTTTGTGCCTGCCATCACAGGGTGTGACTTTTGGGTGGAACGTATTTCAAGCGGAGCCACGCACCGTTCCTTCACCTGGCTCCTTGCAAGTTTTCCCTGGTGCCGGTGTACTTTGATCAGATTCTGAGTAACTTTCCTTAGATCCTGAGGCTCTTTACACTCTCTTCGTGTATGTCCATCCTGCCCACAATTGTAGCAGAAAACACCTGGCTGTAATGGTCTGACTAGTTTCACGGTAGATGGTGCATCATATGCAGAGGTATCAAGTGTTCGCTGTGTGGGGGTGGTCTTTGCTGTAAATTTCTCAGGTTTCAGGGTAACTGGAGTGTCACTCAACAGTTTGGCCACTTGAGAAGACAATTCCTTCACTTCATTTCTTAGGCTGCTAAGCTCAGACGAAACTGAAGTTGGTGGTACAGTAATGGGGGCAGCAGTAACAGTTGTTTTCACTCCCTCCCTTTTGCTAATCCAATTTTCTTCCTCTCGCACTTCTCGCATTAGCTGGGAAAAGGTAGGGGGGTTTTCCAGAGTATGACTCATCCGTCACAATCATGTCATAAGTAAGTGCACCTTTGACTAGCTGTTCCATCCGAACTCTGTTCATGTCTGCAGCTTTAACTCCTCCTTTAAGAAGGGCACGATGGAGAAGTTTGTCAAGGCGATACAGGAAATCAGACAGTTTTTCTCCAACATTCTGAAATGTGCTTTTGAACTTGACCAAGATGTCATCTCCGTTCTCTGTAGTACCATATGCTGTGTCAAGAGCAGATAAGTAATCAGCCGCTGTGGCAGTAGGAGTGCTAATTTTCAAGAAGCGAACAATGTCAGCAGCTGGTCCTTTTAAACTCTCCACTAAACGCTGTCTCTTAGCAGCATCAGTACATTGCCACTCACTCATCATTTGTGTTGCCTGCTCCATCCAGGGTTCATATTCTTCCTCACCTTGAGGTACAGGTTTCACTCCTGAGAATAGTCTAAGTTTTCTGTAGCTAGGTCCATCAGTGGACACTTGGTTGCATTTGTCCACTAATTTGCCAATAGCAGTCACTAAATCCAAATTCACATCTGTTTTGGGAGCTCGATTTTCTTCTACAACGCCTGAAAATCCTCCATAGACTTGCCTTCCTTTTCAAGTAGTGACATCAGCTTCGTACGGAAAGAATCGTCCCTGGGAGCAACATTCGGGTATGAAGGCGTTCCACAAGGTGCACAGTCCATGGTCCAGCCTCACCTTCAATGCCTATTTCCGGGTACAGAGTCAGGGGATAAGTCAAAGCTAGTCTCCACTAAGATGAACAACTGAGTGCCAGTAGAGTCTCCACGTCGATCACCTATCTTGGTACGACCAAAGACTTTAACTGTGTCTAGGACTTTATCAATGGTCTCCTTGCTAGTGTATATTGGAACATTACTCAATAGTATAGTACGAGACGGATTGACAGTCTGCTGCAGACCCCACTGAACTGCTTGAGAAAAATCCATGACTAAAATACACTACAGGTACTGAAAGTGTTACTGACTGGTGTTGTTTCAGGTTGTGTTAAAGGTTACTGACTACAAATAAATAAAACTTTGCCTATCTGGTAAACAGAGAGAATCCCAGCGGTGCCTCCAAAAATGTAACCCCTTCATAGCGCCGGAAGTGTAATAGTAGAGAAGGTTACTACAGTAAATGGTTTTAATTAACAGGATCCTGAGTATTTAGCAGTTGATGGTGAATTGGCTAACCTCTATTTACCAGATGTTGTTATACTATAACAGGCAGAAATGTATGTAAATTATTTAATCCCTAATAGCGCGGTGCCTCCACTGAAGAATTACCCCACTCACACACTATGAGTGATATTGTTATTCCCCAGAACCAAATATTTAGTATAACTAGGCCAAATATATATAAACCTTATTAAATAAAAAAAACGTCCAGTAAAGCCAGGTAGTATGTATTATAAAAATAAAAACATTTATTATGCTAAACAAAAACTTCAAGCTGTATACATGTATTAGAAACAAAATTTAGTCCAGTAACGCAAACACTCCTTTCTAATTATGAAACAACAGGAACAGTAAAGTTTGGATTTACCACTTAATCCCTTTTTTAACTGTTCAGAACCTTCACCAACGCGCGTTTGGGTTTTTTTTCTGTTGGGGCCCGTGAGTTGGTGCACATACAAACAAAAATCCTCCTTGGTTCCTTTAATGAACGCTACAAAAACCTCCGTTTACTCACGCCTCTGGAACAGAAGAATTAGCCACTGTGGTCACGAGCTGAGAGAATGAATCCACGACGGCGAGGTTCCAGAAGGTTCATTCAAGCGACGCGGGTTCAGCGATGGAGTTCCTCCTTAAACAGCGTAGTAGCTACTATGCTACCTAGCACAGTTCTCCCCAGTACTCGTCCTTCAGTTTCACAGCGACACTGCGACTGGCGGTTACAGATGTCCGTCCCTCACGAAGACCATAGTCCACGAGTTACAGATTGTACTTAGCTTTGTTTTTTTCCCAAGCTAGTGCAAAACAAACAAACGCAGCTAAGCTAGCACTTCACCTTACAGTTCACAAATTTACCGAGCGGATAGTTGCTTTCCTTTCGCTGAATAAAGTGATATTTGTGCCACTACTTTAATAGAAGTTTAGTCTACAAACATCACCTCTGCGTTAAAACCCGGTTCTTTTTTTTTCTTTTCCCCCCGCTCTCCTCCCGTGTGTTTCTCCCTCTCCTGTTCGCTACCTCTCCCCCTCCTTTCCTTTTTTTCCTTCTCCCCCCCCCCCCCAACAAAGGTGACCTCTGATTGGCTAGGAGTTTAATTAAACAGGCAACCCATTGGCTTGAACTACTCCAATGGAAACAAATTGCAACGTATTCAAAAACAAAGGACCATGGGAAATGTAGTCTCAACTTAATCCACCCAAAAATGCAGCAAGCACACCATTTATTCAACTACATTTTTGGGAGGTGCCTACATGTATAAAGATAGGGATGGGTGGATAAAGATATGGATGAATGGATGGATGGATGGATAAAAATATGTATGTATGTATGTATGGATAAAGATATGGATGGATGGAAGGATGGATGGATGCATGCAGGAATACTGTTGATAGATAAGCAGATACATGGATAGATAAATAGATGGGTACATAGACAGACGGACGGACGGACAGACGGACAGACAGACAGACAGACAAGATAGATAGATAGATAGATAGATAGATAGATAGATAGATAGATAGATAGATAGATACATACATACATAGATAGATAGATAGTCAAACATATTGGGGAAAATTGTAGCTTTAGAGGAGCTTGAAAATGAACTCGAGTTATTTTATGTCTAAAACTGAGCTCAAATAACAGACACAATGGAGCAAGTGCATCCTGGGATATGTCCTTATTCTCTGTCCTTCATTCTCTTTTTTATATCTCTCGCTCTCTCTGTATTCAGGTTTTAGAGCTGCATATCTGGCTGATAAGGTTCTGTTTCCGTCTCCCTGTGCCCTTTATTACTGAATAATGTGACACATTAATCTCACTCAGCACACAAAGAAGACAAAGAGCCGAGCAGATCTGCCTTATCGGGCGGAAGATGAGGTGTTTCTCTCTCTCTCTCTCTCTCTCTCTCTCTCTCTCTCTCTCTCTCTCCCCTCTGTCTCTCTCTCTCTCTCTCCCTCTGTCTCTCTCTCTCTCTCCCTCTGCCTCTGTCTCTCTCTCTCTCTCCCTCTGTCTCTCTCTCTCTCTCTCCCTCTGTCTCTCTCTCTCTCTCCCTCTGTCTGTCTCTCTCTCTCTCTCCCTCTGTCTCTCTCTCTTCTCTCTCTCTCTCTCGCTGTGTATATAGTGATATAACTTTGCCAACACTTTCTTTGTACCGTGTGATTTATTGCCAGTTGACACACATAAGCACAGCATGGGGTGAGCGCAGTGTGTTTGAAGCGATTGTTCACGGCAGTCGAAGCTCTCATTTACTCCACGCCGCCCAATCAGAGTCAGTTTCACACCAAACACGCCTCAGACCAGCGAGCACCATCACAGCCAATTACAACAACCTGTTAAAGGAAGCCCTTCGTCTGAAATAAATGAAACGTACCCAGTGTGATCCCTTAACTCCAATCCAATCAGTCAGCCGGGACATGCTGAAGTCTTCACATATAACTTCATCTTGAAGATGAAGACTTTTGTAAAGCGCACGTTTCCAGCAGCTCTGACAGTAGTGCAGGTTTATACAGTACATACACAGATTATTAAAACGTGCGTGATCGTTGATATGGGGAAGCTTTCTGTGTGGAGATGTTTATTTAGCATTTATGGAAGGAGTCTCCAGTGTCAGCACTCGGCCACAGTCAGAAGTGAAGCTGTAGCTTTAAGGCCCTGTATACACTAGTGCATTTTCATTTTAAAATGCATAACGTCATTCTTTAATAAATAACTCATTGGGAATTTCTGTGGTATTTGGGATGTGCTGTTGTAGTTTGGGCTGGTAACAGTCAGTACACGGACAACAATAATCCGATATGAACCCGATTAAGACGATACTCTGATGAAGAATCTAGCATGTAAACAGAGATTATTGATGACCTTAATCCGATTAAAGTCATACTCGAAGTAAACACAAATGGAATTAAGACGTGTGGAGTATTCCTGTTTTAGTTGCGTTACAGACATGTACACACCTTAATCACACTATTAACGTCGTGTGAGAGTTTTCACCACATCGGGGACGGCTGCGTCCCAAACCGCGTACTTACCTGCTATATAGTAGGAGAAATACATGTATCTCAGCTACTATACAGTAGGTAAGTACGCAGTTTGGGACGCAGCCCACAGCTTCAAGCAGTCAAATACTTGAAGCGTTCGTAAAATTAAAAATAAATACACCCAAAACTGTACGGTCCCATAACAAAGACCAACTGTACGTCAATATGTGAAATTCTGGAGGGAACGTCGGATGGCGTGGGGACGTAATGACATGTGACGTGTGACGTTAATCGATCTATGTTCTATAACATGTAAAACCTGAACATGAAAGGAATATTCTAAAAGTGTAAACATATTAATCCGAATATTGTCTTATTCAGAATAAGGTCAGTAAAGAGATGTAAACATAGTCAGTAACTACACTTCAACACGCCACTCCATCGATGATTAGTTTCCTATAACTGCGGAGAGTTTTACTCCTTACTTAATCACTCACTAAACATAACATCACTATAATAACTGGAGGTAATCATTACCTGTGTAATTGCCCCTGTGTGTGTGCGTGTGTGTGTGTGTGTGTGTGTGTGTGTGTGGGAGAGACTGTTTGGGGAGTCAACACTGCAGTTCCTGTTTAAAGTTATAAATATCTATGAGACTTAAATTCCTAATTCCTCCCTCCTCTCACTCGGTATGAAGGCTTGTTTTTCTGTCTAGCTTCCTCTGTTTTGGAACAAAATGTGCTCTCATTCCCTCAGTTCATCACACACACACTCTCTTTCCCTCAAACACACACAAATAATAACACACACATTATGATTTTTAATGGTCAGTCTGGACATTGTAGATGAGAGCAGTGTAGAGTGTGTGTGTGTGTGTGTGTTTGTTGCTCTAAGGTGTGGTGGAACAGGTGTGTATCCTTTTCATCTCTCACCCTGAACAAACACACACTCTTGTCTCCCCTCCATCATTCCTACACACTCTCCACTCTTTCATGTTTCACGTGTTAAACAGATGTGATTCACTCACTTTCTGGAAATCACCTTCACAGTATCTGATTACTTATGACGTGAGTTCTAAAAGTATTATCATACTCTCAAACTGTCATATATCAAGGAGGTAACTCTGGACTTCAGTTCCCATCAGCCACTGCACTGTACTACAACAAGTCACATGACCACCTGCAGCTAAATCACGTTTCTGTTAACAAGCACACTTGTATATAGCCATTGTTTGCACTGCTTCTCTGTGTTACGTTTGTCTTAGACCACCGTGTTCCACGTTACTGTGTTTGGATCTGGTTAGTTTATGTTTAGTTTATGCCACAGTATTATGCCAAGTTGTCTTAGTGGCTTTGTTTTGTAGTTTGTTTGTTTAATAAACTGTTTGAAAATCTGCGATTGCTTCCGCATCAATCTTGAGACGTGACACATACTCTCTCTCTCTCTCTCTCTCTCTCTCTATATATATATATATATATATATATATATATACTGTGTATATATATATATATATATATATATATATATATATACAGTGGTGTGAAAAAGTGTTTGCCCCCTTCCTCATTTCCTGTTCCTTTGCATGTTTGTCACACTTAAATGTTTCGGAACATCAAACCAATTTAAACAATAGTCAAGGACAACACAAGTAAACACAAAATGCAATTTGTAAATGAAGGTGTTTATTATTAAAGGTGAAAAAAATCCAAACCATCATGGCCCTGTGTGAAAAATTGATTGCCCCCTAAACCTAATAACTGGTTGGGCCACCCTTAGCAGCAACAACTGCAACCAAGCGTTCGCGATAACGTGCAATGAGGCTTTTACAGCGCGTCCTGGAGGAATTTTGGCCCACTCATCTTTGCGAATTGTCCTAATTCAGTTACATTAGAGGGTTTTCGAGCATGAACGGCCTTTTTAAGGTCATACCACAACATCTCAATAGGATTCAGGTCAGGACTTTGGCTAGGCCACTCCAAAGTCTTCATTTTGTTTTTCTTCAGCCATTCGGTGGTGGACTTGCTGGTGTGTTTAGGATCATTGTCCT
The DNA here is from genome assembly GCA_012411365.1 of Ameiurus melas. Lineage (NCBI taxonomy): Eukaryota > Metazoa > Chordata > Actinopteri > Siluriformes > Ictaluridae > Ameiurus > Ameiurus melas. The sequence goes on from CM022765.1 coordinate 25,583,491, forward strand.
GCTGCAGAACCCAAGTTCGTTTCAGCTTGAGTACACGAACAGATGGTCGGAAATTCTCCTTCAGGATCTCTTGGTAGACAGCAGAATTCATAGTTCCTTTTAACCAGGCAAGTCTTCCAGGTCCTGAAGCAGCAAAACAGCCCCAGACCATCACACTACCACCACCATATTTTACTGTTGGTATAATGTTCTTTTTATGAAATGCAGTGTATCTTCTACGCCAGATATACTTGGACACACACCTACCAAAGAGTTCCACTTTTGTCTCATCGGTCCACAGAATGTTGTCCCAAAAGTCTTGGGGATCATCAAGATGTGTTGTGGAGAAATTGAGACGAGCTTTGATGTTCTTTTTGCTCAGCAGTGGTTTTCTCCTTTGAACTCTGCCATGCAGGCCATTTTTGCCCAGTCTTTTCCTGATGGTGGAGGCATGAACGCTGACCTTAACTGAGGCAAGTGAGGCCTGCAGTTCTTTGGACGTTGTTGTAGGGTCTTTTGTGACCTCTTGGATGAGTCGTCGCTGCGCTCTTGGGGTAATTTTGGGCGGCCGGCCACTCCTGGGAAGGTTCACCACTGTTCCATGTCTTCGCGATTTGTGGATAATGGCTCTCACTGTGGTTCGCTGGATTCCCAAAGCTTTGGAAATGGCTTTATAACCCTTTCCAGACTGAAAAATCTCAATTACTTTCTTTCTCAATTGTTCCTGAATTTCTTTGGGTCTCGGCATGATGTGTAGCTTTTAAGGATCTTCTGGTGGACCTTACTGTGTCAAGCAGCTCCTATTTAAGTGATGCCTTGATTGTGAACAGGTGTGGCAATAATCAGGCCTGGGTGTGGCTAGAGAAATTGAACTCAGGTGTGGACAACCACAGTTATAGTATGTTTTAACAAGGGGGGCAATCACTTTTTCACACAGGGCCATGATGGTTTGGATTTTTTTTCACCTTTAATAATAAACACCTTCATTTACAAATTGCATTTTGTGTTTACTTGTGTTGTCCTTGACTATTGTTTAAATTGGTTTGATGTTCCGAAACACTTAAGTGTGACAAACATGCAAAGGAACAGGAAATGAGGAAGGGGGCAAACACTTTTTCACACCACTGTATATATATATATATATATGCACACACAAATGCATGTAAAATAACTTCTAATAAGCAAAATTAAACCAGAAAGAATGAAAGAGCGAAAGAATGAAAGAAAGAAAGAAAGAAAGAAAGAAAGAAAGAAAGAAAGGGAAAGAGGCAGAGAGATGAAGAACGAGTGAGAGAAACAGTTAAGGGAGTGAATAAAAAGATTGAAAGAAAAGAAAAGAAAGAGTGGGTGCAGAAACAAGGGGGGAAATAATGGAGGAAAGCGTGAAAAATCCAGCGAGAAGAGTAAAAGAAAGAGAAGAAAGTAAAAAAAAAAAAGGCCCCACTTTTTTTTTTTTAAAAAAAGGGTTTTTTTTGTTTGTTTTTTTTTTTTTTTTTATTAAAACCACCAACCTTAAAACAATTTCTCAAAATAAAAAAAAAAAAACACTGCTTATCACTTTTCACAAAACAAAAGTCTCTCACCTGGTAGCAGCCCTGGCATGACGGTGTTCAGTGACGGTGTTCAGTGACGATGTTCAGTGACGATGTTCAGTGACGGTGTTCAGTGACGATGTTCAGTGACGATGTTCAGTGACGTGTTCAGTGACGTGTTCAGTGACGATGTTCAGTGACGATGTTCAGTGACGATGTTCAGTGACGATGTTCAGTGACGTGTTCAGTGACGATGTTCAGTGACGATGTTCAGTGACGGTGTTCTGTGACGGTGTTCAGACAATGTTGTTCGAACATGGTGTAAACGATGAGAACTGGTGTTGAGAGTAATGAGAAATGTCGACTTTAAACCCATTTACTCTGAAATCGTGACAGATGATCCGTTTAGAAAATGAAAGATTAAAGTAAGAAAAAAATCCAAACGAGGCTTTTATCTCTCGTTAAACAAACGTAATGACAGAGAGGGAGTGTGTGTATCACTCGTGCTGATTTCACGTGCTGCTCCGTTTCCTGCTCACAAAGTCATACTGAAGTGCCATGCTAAAGCTAGCAGTGAGTTGCATTTATGGAAATAAATAACCATCGATCATTTTATATATATATATATATATATATATATATATATATATATATATATATATATATATGTTTAAACTACGCAAAGATAAAGAAACAAAGCTGAATAAAAAATTCTAATTCAAGGTGGTAATATATTTATGAACTGTAATTAACTCGAGACATTCGTACTTGGAATCATTTCCAATAACAACATTTTTTTTCTCCAGACCATTAAAGAGACAAATGAGGATGAGCATACGTATAATGAAATATTTTGAAGTACATTTCAGCTAAAAAGTAAAGACAAAATGCTAGCTAGCTAAATCATTGTCTCAGTCACTAGGTGTAGTAGCAAAGACCGTCGAGGATTTACAGATTTTGCAGAAATGAACGCAAATTTGACTGCAGATTTCCCGCATATTTGGGCCGTGTGACGTCCTCACTACGCACGTTCAGGCAAAGCCCTCTTCGATTCATATGCGTCGAACATGTGTACGGCTAAAAGGTCTCATTTAAGAAAAAAGGAAAGAAAGGAAGAAAAAAAGAATGGACGAAAGAAAGAAAGAAAATAAATGAGAGAGAGAGAGAGGGAATATGATGGGTAAATTCTTTGAGATAAGTATTAATGGGAAAAAAAAGAAAATGACAGAATATGGAAAAGAATTCGATTCAAGACGAACATGAGATCCAGTTTGGACTGGTAGCTCACAGTATGCTCTGTGTCTGTATTCGCCTAGCAACAGTGTTTCCATAACTTCAGGCTTTTTCAAAAGCACTAATACTGGCGCTTGATATGTTTTTCAATGTATATCGTTTTAATTATTCTCACTCCGTCCGTCAGTCAAAATGATCTGAGCACTGACTGAGCTGTGGCACGACAGTTATGTTTTTCAGAGTTACAGTTAGTAGCGGATGCTAGTTGTGATCACAGTGTCACTGTAGTTGTGAGGAGTCTTGTTTCAGTAACTCTGAAAACTGTCAGAAGTGTCGAAAATCCCGACAGTTGTACTTTCACAGTTACTGTGCCATTACATCGTGGGTATGAAAGACATAACTACTTTAAACACACAATGCAAAGGCACAGTGTGCGTGAAAACATAACAAAACTATCAGCGCTAACAAATTTGACCTCGGGTTTGTTGAGCGGTTACTGAGAAAAGACGCAGCACAACCGGTATTACACTGTAATTACACTTAGCATCAACTGCTAAAAAACTTCCATGGGTTCTGCCATATTGAGAAACAGCTATTTTGAGTCACGACTCATTAACTCTAGTCAGTGCTCAGACAGTTTTGACAGAAATAAAATGAAAATAAGAATAGGTCGCAAGGCTAGTTACACGGCTAATGAAAGCCACTGTTGCTAGGCAAATAAAGATGCAAAGCACAAGCTAGGCCTGGCTAATGACAGAAAAATGTTATTCAGCTAGCTAGCATTTGGTCATTCATAGTTATATGCTAGCAAGTTAAATGGTTATCCCGGTCATTAGCTAGGCCTAGCTTATGCTCTTTGTCTGTAACTTTAAACATGACATGTTTTAGCATTTTCGAAATGTTTTATATCAGTTGCCTTATCCTCTCTCTGACTATTTTTTTGCACACTCAATCTCGTGCCTTTTCAGTCCTGGTATTTAATTTCTCAGTCGTTCTTTTCCACAGACTTTTGAAAGCTGATGGATCTGTTCTTCTTTTGAAAACCACCACCCTTTTCCTGCTCACTCCATCTTCTTGTCTTTCCCTCTCTCTCTCTTTCTCTCTCTCTCTCTCTCTCTGTCTCTCCCCCCATTACACCAGTATGAATGTGCAGTGACTATCCTTCAAGTACGTGGTGTGTTGTTGTTCGAGACCACGCTAGGCGACGGGGTCGTGACCCATGTGCATGCGGAATGTGTGTTTGTGTGTAGTGGGTGTGGTGTAGCTGTATTTTGGTTTGAATGGAAATAGAAAAGAACAGGGCATGTTATGTCTCTTTATACATATATATTTTGCTGGTTGTGTGTGTGTGTGTGTGTGTGTAAGAGAGAGTGTGTTTACTCTTGGCCCTGTTATAACACCTCACTTGAAAGGAACAGATCAAATGAGAGCCGTCATATGTGTGTATATGTGTAAAATGCTGAGCAAGAGATTGGTTGTATGTGTGTGTGTGTGTGTGTGTATGTGCGTGTGTGTGTGTGTCTGTGTGCGAGTATGCGTAAGGGGGTCTATAGACGCCTACTGGGCTATGAATGCGGTTGAGTGTATGAGTGAAAGACAGGGAATGGAAAAGTGAGTGAAAATCGATGAATGACAGAGTGTGTGTGAGGTAGTGAGTGAATTAATGATGGAGTGACTGAGTGAGTAAATGAATGAAGGCATGAGAGAGTGACTGTATAAGGGGATGAGTGTGTGAAGTAGAGTTTATGAGGGAGTGAGTGAGTGAGTGGATGAGGTAGTGAGAGAGTGAATGTATTAGGGTATTGAGTGAGCGTATGCGGAAGTAAGAGTGAAAGTATGAGTGAGTGTGTGAGTGAGTGAGTGAGTGAGTGAGAGAGTGAGTGAGTGATTGAGTGTGTGAGTGAGTGTGTGTGTGAGTGAGTGAGTGAGTGAGTGTGTGAGTGTATGAGTGAGTGTGTGAGTGAGTGTGTGAGTGTATAAGTGAGTGAGTGAGTGAGTGTATGAGTGAGTGAGTGTGTGAGTGAGTGAGTGAGAGTGAGTGAGTGAGTGTGTCAGTGAGTGAGAGTGAGTGAGTGTGTGAGTGTTGAGTGTGTGAGTGTGTGTGTTGAGTGAGTGAGTGAGGTGTGTGAGTGTGTGAGTGTATGAATGTATGAGTGAGTGAGTGTGTGTGAGTGTGTGTGTGTGTGTGTGAGTGAGTGAGTGTGAGTGAGTGAGTGAGTGTGTGAGTGAGTGAGTGAGTGTGTGAGTGTATGAGTGTTGGTGAGTGAGTGTGTGTGAGTGAGTGAGTGTGTGAGTTGTGAGGAGTGAGTGAGTGTGTGAGTGTATGAGTGTGTGAGTGTCTGAGTGAGTGTGTGAGTGAGTGTGTGAGTGTCTGAGTGAGTGTCTGAGTGAGTGGAGGAGTGAGTGTGAGTGAGTGTGTGAGTGAGTGTGTGAGTGTCTGTGAGTGAGTGAGTGAGTGTGAGTGAGTGAGTGTGGAGTGAGTGTGTGAGGAGTGTGTGAGTGAGTGTCGGAGTGAGTGAGTGAGTGAGTGTGGGAGTGAGTATGTGAGTGAGTGTGTGATTGAGTGTGTGAGGAGTGAGTGTGTGAGTAAGTGAGTTTGAGTGAGTGTGTGATTGAGAGGTTGAGTGAGTGTGTGAGTGAGTGAGTGAGTTGTGAGTGAGTGAGTGTGTGATTGAGTGTGTGAGTGAGTGAGTGTGTGAGTGAGTGTGTGATTGAGTGTATGGAGTGAGTGAGTGAGTGTGGAGTGAGTGTGTGAGAGTGTGTGATTGATGTAAGGAGTGAGTGAGTGAGTTGAGTGAGTGTGTGAGTGAGTGTGTGATTGAGTGTTTGAGTGAGTGAGTGAGTGAGTGAGTGAGTGTGTGAGTGAGTGAGTGTGTGAGTGAGTGAGTTTGTGATTGCGTTGTGTGAGTGTGTGAGTGAGTGTTGAGTGAGTGTGTGAATGAGTTTGTGTGAGTGTGTGAGTGAGTGAATGTGTGAGTGAGTGTGTGAGTGAGTGTGATTGAGTGTGTGAGTGAGTGAGTGTGTGAGTGAGTGAGTGAGTGTGTGATTGAGTGTGTGAGGAGTGTGTGTTGAATGAGTGAGTGTGTGAGTGGGTGTGTGAGTGAGTGTGTGATTGAGTGTGTGGAGTGAGTGTGAGTGAGTGAGTGTGTGAGTGTGTGGTGAGTGAGTGAGTGTGTGTGAGGAGGAGTGAGTGAGTGTGTGAGGAGTGAGTGAGTGTGTGGAGTGAGTGTGTGTGAGTGTGTAGTGAGTGAGTGTGGTGAGTGGGAGTGTGTGAGTGTGTGAGTGAGTGAGTGTGTGGAGTGAGTGAGTGAGTGTGTGATTGAGTTGTGAGTGATGTGGTGTGTGATTGAGTGTGTGAGTGAGTGAGTGAGTGTGTGAGTGAGTGAGTGAGTGAGTGAGTGTGTGAGTGAGTGAGTGAGTGTGTGGAGTGAGTGAGTGTGTGAGTGTATGAGTGTGTGTGAGGAGGAGTGTGTGAGGAGTGAGTGTGTGAGTGTGTGAGTGAGGAGTGAGTGTGTGAGTGTATGAGTGTGTGAGTGTCTGAGTGAGTGTGTGAGTGAGTGTGAGTGTCTGAGTGAGTGTCTGAGTGAGGAGTGAGTGTGTGAGTGAGTGTGTGAGTGAGTGTGTGTGAGTGTCTGAGTGAGTGAGTGTGTGAGTGAGTGTGAGTGTGTGAGGAGTGTGTGAGTGAGTGTCTGAGTGAGTGAGTGAGTGGGAGTGTGTGGGAGTGAGTATTGAGTGAGTGTGTGATTGAGTGTGTGGAGGAGTGAGTGTGAGTAAGTGAGTGTGTGAGTGTGTGAGTGAGTGTGATTGAGAGGTGAGTGAGTGTGTGTGAGTGAGGAGTGAGTGAGTGTGAGTGAGTGTGTGATTGAGTGTGTGAGTGAGTGTGTGAGTGAGTGTGTGAGTGAGTGTCTGAGTGAGTGTGTGAGTGAGTGTCTGAGTGAGTGAGTGTGTGAGTGAGTGTGTGCGTGAGTGTGTGAGTGAGTGTGTGAGTGTGTGAGTGAGTGTGAGTGAGTGTGTGAGTGTGTGAGTGAGTGTGTGAGTGAGTGTCTGAGTGAGTGTGTGTGAGTGTGTGAGTGTGTGAGTGAGTGTCTGAGTGATTCAGTGTGTGAGTGAGTGTGTGAGTGAGTGCGTGAGTGTCTGAGTGAGTGAGTGTGTGAGTGAGTGTGTGAGTGTCTGAGTGAGTGTGTGAGTGAGTGTCTGAGTGATTCAGTGTGTGAGGAGTGATTAACTTGATCTCTTCTGTAGAATCGTGGAGGAGAAATCTATTTGCTAATGGATGTTTTTCATGGCCCAGCTCACACACAGGAGGCAGCTGAGCATATTTACCCAGTTTCTCACAACGCAGCGGTCGGACAGGGAAACTATGAGCGATTTCAAAGCGCCGGTAATATTTTCTTCTCTCCGCTGGTGTATAAATAAACATGGCGAAACCGGCCGCTGGCTGCAGGCTGTAGTAAATCTGAATTTTTATGAATGACCGCATTGATCTGTGTGACCACGCCTCCAAGCGCGAGCTCGTCCATACGGGCCCCCCCAGCACGCGCGCTTTTTATTGGGTCGGCGACCAGAAGTGGGCGGGGCGTCCTGAGAACGCGCAACTGTCATATATAAAAACTGAGTCGAATAAAAACCGTTGAAATAACCGTTAAAGGGGCTTGGGAGCCGGACCGCGTCTTCACCACAACCTGTGTGGATTGTTGTTCTTTCTCTCTTTCTTTCTTCCTTCTTTCTTTCTGAAGAGCTCACTCACCTGGACGGGGTTCACTTTCTCCACAGCACCTTCACTCCAATTAAAACAACCAAAACAAATCAGCAGAACATTCTCTTCTGGCTTCATGTGGTTGTGGCTGTTGTTGTTGAAGATGAGGGATGTATTGTGCTTTCTTCTCTTCATGATGGTGCTCCTCGGCTCGGTGAGTAAACCCTCAGAGCACCAGTCCTTATTTCATTCTGCTGCTTGCTTTCTGCTGACATGTCGTTGACAGCCAGGATGAGAGCCAGGGATCAGCATTACAGTGGACAGTTTTCAGCACAGGAACATCATCACCTTCTAAGCTGCTCGCAGGAGGTCTGTTTAACTCCTCCGCTCCAACCTTTGAGGAAAGGGCATCATTTATACAATGAAACAGATCAAAACCTACACGTACATTTCGTTTCCCCCAAGCTACAAACACCCTCAAAGCTGTAAACGAACCCTTACTTCCATCTCGTATGTTCCTTAAATGCTCCTCTACAATTGATCTTAAACAATGTAGACATTTAAGGTGAGAAATGATTTGATCATCCATCAACGAAGCAACCAAACGATTCTTCACTGTGGTCTACAGTCATTATTATAGTCAGTAATAATATCTCTTTGGTGTTTTCATGCAGCTCCTTAAAGAACCTTATGTTCATGTTCTTTCTTGTTGCTTGTTCTTTAACCGTTTTGGTGTCATGACAAACCGAAACGCCTCACCATTTCTCACCATGAAGGTCGATATTACGTAGAAGACTCGTTGTGGAGTGAAATGATTATTCAGCTCAGTTTGGCACGAGAACAACTAATCAAAAGGTCCTTTAAGGAACCAAAAGAATGGTTCTTCTATGGCATAGGTCTAAAGAACCGTTTCTGGTCTTTAAAGCATATTTTTAGCGCTTAGCCTGACTAATAACATTCATTTTCTCAATCTAATCAATAAAACTGAGACTGGAGTCTAATTTAGTTCTTCCCTAACACACACACACACACACACACACACACACACACACACACACACGGTGCAGTCAGTGGGACACTTTGATGTCAATATGAGTTGAAATCTAATCTATAATTACACTGGTCTCTGGATTCGAGCTCGGTCCTGATTAAAGATCTTCTTTCAGGTTTGCTAAAGTTGGATCGATATGTGGTATTTCCAGATATTAAAACAGACACGAGGACCGTTCCCCACCCCGTGTGTGTTCTGTTCTATTTGCATAATAAACCCGAGCCCTGTGTCAGGTGTGTATCTGTGTGTCTGGTAGAAATTTGATTTCAGGTACTGCCATTATTTAATGGTTAGTTGCAGTAAGCGGTGCTCAGAATAGCCATTGCTCGGAAACAGTCGGGCCCTTTAGACCCATCCTGGCAGTGGTTTTCAGTGCTGCTGCCAAAGTCATTTAAAAAGAGGGAAAAGGTCGCGTAAATACGAATTATCTGTGGCCCACATCAGACACAGGTTTTGCTTTGAGAAGGGAGGAGAACTTTTGAGGACGTCGGAGGTGTTTGTGTGAGAGAGGGAGAGAGATGATTTGGAGAGTGTAGGGGGTGTTACACGGGCTCAGAACCTCTCTGATTGGACTAAATGATCCGCACTGAGGGAGTATCACAGAGTTGGCTAATAGCAGAGAGAAGGAACAGCTACCCAATTCTCCAAAATTGTCAGGTGGAAATCAGGACTTCTTTCTGTCTGAAGAGATCTTTTCACTTTTTTTTGTGCAAATGGAAATGTAATAAATGAGTAGCTCTTGAGCTTGTATACTGACTCACTGGGGGTAAAAACATCTCGAAACATCCGTTGAGAACAGGACATAGTGCATGTTCTTAGGTGTAAATGAATAATGAGCCGATTATGTGTGTAACACTAAACTACACAGTGTGAGGAAGACGGGGTTTAATGCGCTGTAAATGACAGACACCCCACCTGACGTTAAACCCACGGCTCAGCGCACGTCAGACAAGATACCTTCAGTGTCCTGGACCTGGCAACGCTTTCACCGCAGATTCATCAACTGAATCTCCACCGAGAGCAAATCCCCAAGAAAAGCACTCCATTCACACCACTGAATACTGGACTCGCTCTCAACACAGCGGCTCAGAGTCAGTTCACCTGCTGGACCAAAATGGATTTTAACAAGCTTTCTATCTGTAGGTCTGGAATTAAAAACAGGAAAAAGCCATCCTTATACCATCCATCTGCCCTTTTCATATAAACTAGTAATTAAGACTCTAAGCTCTTTAATGAAGAGGATGTGTGAGTGTGTGTGTGTGTGTGTGTGTGTGTGTGTGTGTGTGTGTATGTGAGTAATTGTGTGTGTGTGTAGTTAGTAAACATGGATGTAAGTGCGAGCCATACACCTAGGAGTAAATTAGATACAGAAATATAATATATTAATAAATAAGTAAAGATGCATATTTTAAAATTAAAATAAAAACAATAAACCAAACCAGCATTACAGAATGTCATAATAAAAGTCTAGAAAAGGAGGACTGGGGAAATAAAAATATAGCATATAGGCCTATGATCTTTTTTGGTACCAGGGAAGAGAACTTTTCTGTTTCCAGAGCTGACGCCATTCAGTACCGTATCAGTACCGTTATTACTCTGCAACTATGTGCTACAAGAATTATTTATCTACCTAAAGCAGCTCATTTTAAGATTTTATTAGTAATAAAAAGCATTCTATGTCTTAGTGACACACAGTATGCGCAACACGTTTAAACTAGAGGTTGCTTGAATATGAATATTTTTTAAACAGATTAGTGTTTTGTTTACAATGGATTGCTCCTTGTTTAATTATTATTTATTTATTTATTTATTTTTAACCTCATATTCTAAGCGATGTGCAGACCTGGATCATCTAGAATGTTAAGAGCACATCAGATCTCTTAATCACAGTGTGTGTCATGGGCCCTGGTACTGGTGCAGTATTAACTCACTGAGACAAAATGCATGCTGAATGAACAGTATAGTGAACCTGATATAGTCGACCTTGGACAGATGCACCTTACTGACCTGAGTGTTTGATCCAGCCAGAACTCATTTCATTCATTTTCACTCTCTTATTCGAAGAAGAAGAAGAAGAAGAAGGTAGTTGTGTAGAAGTTAGAACTCAACGTTGCTAGAACATGGTTCTGATCCTACACATACAATTACCTCGCTCATAGCAAATGTCAGGAATAAAACACGTTGTGGTGCTGAATCGCGACCCTTAAGTGTTTTATTCCTCCTATACCACAGGTGATTTCACGACACTAATTGTTTGTTGGTTTGTTCTTCTTTATAAAGAGCGGCACTTTGTACATTTGATCAGTTTATAGTTACGTCAAGGTTGTGGAACCTTACACGAAACAAGTTCTCACTTCCGTTACAGCAGATACAAACAGCCGTTCCCTCCGTTTCTTGTTTTCTCCTCCCTAGTTAAAATGATGAAAACGCAGCTTGTCGTGTACCCGAGAAACCGGACAGCCCTCTGTCCTGAAGACTCTCCTGTGGGAGAAAGAAAAAAATGTACTCACTGACACTGGAGACTCCTTCCGTAAATGTTAAGTAAACCTCTCCTTACAGAAAGCTTCCGCATATCAACATCTGCATGCTTCTCTTTGTTTAATAAAACATTTAAATTTTTTTTTTTAAAAACAAACAATTTTGAACGATTATCTAGAGCGTTCACTCTTTAAATCCCTGTTGCTATAGAAACGATAACATATTAGACCGAGCGCATTCATATAAACCTGGGATTTGCAGCTGCACTATTGTATGAGCTGCTGTTATAGAAAACTAATCAACACCTTCTGACCAATCAGAATCCAGAATTTAAGAGCACTGAGGTATAAAGCGAAATACGATGTGTATATTAACAAGCAGGTTATACGAGATCATACGGCTAATACGAGTTCAGGAGGCAGGTGAGTGTGAGTGAGATAATGTCTGGACTGAACCGGATTGTGGATATGTGGTGAGTACTGGATTAGCAGTGGATTCGGAAGTGACAAGAATAATTGCTTAAACGACATCACGAACAAAGCCTTTTTGCAAGCGCAGAACCTTGGAATATTTATATTTATGTCATATATATGACTGTATGTCTGTTCATGAGATAAATTTTTAAAAATATGTAAACCTTTTCACTGGCTGCTGACATCGGGGGTACAAGCATGCAAAGAAAACCTACTTTTAGGATTTCATTTGTAATATTCACTTAGAATTTCACGAAACTGCCTCATTAGTTTTAGACATCGAGTCGTAATTTTAAGAAATCCATGCATCCACCCTTCCATCTTCAACCGCTTATCTGTAATCTGGTCGCGGGGGTAGCAGCTCCAGCAAAAGACCCCAAACTTCCCTTTCCTGAGCCACATTAACCAGCTCTGACTGGGGGATCCCGAGGCGTTCCCAGGCCAGTGTGGAAATATAATCTCTCCACCTAGTCCTGGGTCTTCCCCGAGGTCTCCTCCCTGCTGGAGATAAATGCGATTTTTCATGAGATAAATGCAAGAAATATATATTTTAAAAATCCTCAAATTGCAAAAACAGCCTTCCGCAAATGTAATACCTGCCCTTCAGCTGTATTAATAACAAGAGGTTGAGGATGACACTCAGGCTGTGATAAGTCACACTGAGGGCATTACATTAATCTCTTTGTACCCTTTCCGATATTTGACTGTTTTGCTAGAAATGCCAGGGAGTGTTACTTGGCTCATGCACACTTTTAAGACTTCTGGGGTTTTTTTAAGTTCGAGCATGCTTTTAGTAAATCAGACCCTTAGTTAGTCAGGTAGCTGATTTTGTTTGCTGTTTGATACAAAAGCTAGACCTGTGCACACGGTGTTCATTTCATAATTTTTTATATCAGTGCTGAGAAGAAAGTGAGGGATTGTGAGACAACAATGTCGTGTGCACAGTACGCTAGAAGCTATCATGATTTATTTCTTCGTCTTCTCTCTTGCCTAAGTGTCTGACCTGTCGTACACCCTCTCCTCTCTGCAGGGCGTGTCAGGGTGCCCGAGGGCGTGCGAGTGCCCTCCTGAGCGCCCCATGTGTCCTCCAGGTGTGAGTTTGGTACCCGACGGCTGTGGGTGTTGTAAGGTTTGCGCTGCTCAGCTAAACCAGGACTGCCACGAGGGCCGACCGTGTGACCACCACAAGGGGCTCGAGTGTAATTACGGCAACGACGTGGGCAGCACTCGCGGAATCTGCAGAGGTGAGCCATATTTGTAAAACGCATTCCTCATTTGGTGTAACGGTTCTGTTCGTGATGGACGTGCTAGTGCATGGTTTCCTGAAATGGGGAAAACCTTATACTTGGAAGTACTTCCTGAAAAATATGATTTATCGAGACACCATCTACCCAGTTATTGTAAATGTACATTATATTATATATACAAACGTGCCACAAGCTACAGTTTAAGTGTAGCATGTATGCTTTTGGACCATTTAATATAGCAATATGGGAGGAATCAGAGCAAAGCCAAACAACATTCACCCAGTCATTAGAACAGTAGATAATGGGGGCAGTGATGGCTTAACGGTTAAGGCTCTGATCGGAAGGTTGGGGGTTCAGACCCTGGTGCAAGGCCCCACTGTTGGTCCCTTGAGCAAGGCCCTTAACCCTCTCTGCTCCAGAGGTGCTGTATCATGGCTGACCCTGCGCTCTGACCCCAACCTCCTGACATGCTGGGGTATGCGAAGAAATGAAATTCACTGTGCTGTAATCTATAGGTGACCAATAAAGACGCATCATTTATGAAGATTCAGTTCTCACATCTCGCATTACAATACTGCACTTTGGACATATAGTATAACAGATAGTTTATTCAACAGTACACAGAAAGTATATCACTTTGATGTTGAAGACGTCTTACTGCCTAGATTCTTTGGGAAAGCTTGTCCGTGTCACTTTGAGACCTTCTTTAAATCAGTGTGTGTACACGAAACGGGTTGATGCAGCGTTTTCCTCACTTAGCTCCATCGAGTCCCCAGGCCGAATTTTATTTCCCGGCGAGTTGCCTCATACATTCTCGAGTATTTATATGTTGCTATATAAAGGAGCTATTTGGGTTTGGGTTGAGGGTTTGTTGAAGCATGAAGCTGGGCATGATCGACAGAGCCAACGCTCGATTCAAACCAAACATCTTCTGTAAATGAGTCAAAATTCCACCCTGGGCTAAGAATAAACCTGCACTTTAAATCAAATAAAAAAAAGGTTATTAATGCATTTCTCTGGGTTTTTGTGGCTGCAGTCTCTCTCATTCCAGCATAATTGGTTTCCCCCTCACTATGTTCTCACTTGCAAAGAAAAACGAAGAAGGGCAGAAATAAGACGTCCAGAATTTTCCCCCAGCCGAGACATGTTTGGTTTGCTTCTTTAGTTTAGCACTGGAGCTAGGAAGCGATTGTAGCTAATAATAACGGAAATTTATAGCCTCCAGTTCAGCATGCCATGTCTGAATCACCACATGCTCCACGTCAGCATCATTCTCATGTAAGAAGCATAGATGTCAAATTTCAGCAGTTCAGTCATTCGAGGAAGGAAGGAATGAATTCAGATAATAATAAATACATGTCCAGAATGATTTATATATTTAATCTTAATCTAAACATTGGGTTTTTTATGTGTGTATGTGTGGTGAGTTATGCTAAACTGGAGGCTATAATCTTTCATTCCTTGTTAGCTACATCAGCCTTATCACTCTACTGTACGAGACACCAAACCCTTGTCTTGAATGGTCCATGACGTTTTGGCCGAATTACCACTTCAACATGTTTTTGTTTAAAACTCAAACCACTCGTTTGTTTCTCATGTTTTCCCTTACAGCCAAACTGGAAGGCCGCTCCTGTGAGTATAACGGCCGTGTGTACCAGAACGGCGAAGACTTCCACGCCGGCTGTAAGCACCAGTGCACGTGCATCGACGGTGCTGTGGGCTGTGTGCCCCTCTGCCCTACAGAAGTGCTCCTGGCATCACCTGCCTGCCCCTCACCGAGACTGATTAAAGTACCGGGGCAGTGCTGCCCCAGTGTGGACTGCCATCGCGGTTCCTCAGTGCTGCCCCCTGTCTACAGTGTCCCGCAGTGGCCCCCATACATCTACCCTCACCTCGCACCCTACCCTAAACCCTTCCCCAAGCTTTACCCGAAGAAATACCCACTCAGGCCAGAGGACACACTGAGTAATGAGCTGATGGACTTGGGGAGGAAGTGGGAGAAGCCCCGTAGTCACAAACGCATGACAGGTGAGAGACCATGAGTGTGTGTGTGTGTGTGTGAGTGTGAACACGTGGCCATCTCTAAATTCTGCCTTCTTAGTCCTTAACCCTTATTTGTAATATCTTAATATGAATTTTATTTAGAAAGGTAGTACAATGTAGGTAAATTAGCCTATTTCCCCATTTATATACCATGAGAGATGCAAACCTTTGCACTCCACTGTATATAAATATGTATATGTGCACTGGGGATTGTGTATAACGTATAACCTGTGTAACGTGTGTCGCAAAAGGAAGAAGAATATATCAATATATTCCCTCATGTCCATAATACGTGTACTGGATGTCCAGTATATATATATATATAAAAATAAAAACACCATTTAAAACATATTGAAATCAGAAATATAGTGTCAGCATGTTGTGTTGAAGCGCATGTTTTTTTCATATATTAATATTTGCTTGTTTTTATGAAGGTGCCAATCATTTTGGAGCCGATTGTATGTCTCATATTTTTAAAATGAAATCATTCACGGTTTTCTATTTAACTGTGATCGCGTATGCCTTTGAGTGAGGCATGACTATTTTCCAATGGAGCCTTGTGAACCAGAACACACACACACACACACATACATATATATATATATATATATATATATATATATATATATATATATATATATATATATATATATATATATATATATATATATATATATATATATATATATATATACATATTTATATATATATATATATATATATATATATATATATATATATATATATATATATATATATATATATATATATATAATATAATATAATACACACTTGCCTGAAGCACATGCAACTATTTGCTCCACTGCGTAATCACCTTCTCTGTGCATCATTGTTGGTAGTTTGGTGAATGGCGCTTGTGTAGTGAATTTCTCCCTCTCTCTCTCTCTCCCTCCCTCTCCCTCTTTCACCTCTATTTCCTCCCCGTCTCCTTCTCCTTCTCTCTCCAGCATGGAAGAAACTGGGAAGCCCGGACAAGTGTGTGGTCCAGACTACGAAGTGGTCGCCGTGCTCTCGGAGCTGTGGAATGGGAGTGTCGTCACGCGTCACCAACCAGAACGCTCAGTGCAAGTTGGCGAAGGAGACGCGCCTGTGCACCGTCAGACCCTGCAGCTCCATGGCCGTGCCCATAAAGGTACAGCGCCTCTCCAGTCAGCTCTCATGCCTTTAGTGTCGCTTCTGTCCACTGAAGTTAGCTGTTGTTCCATGGAAAACATGCTAAAACACGCACTAGAATGCCGGGATCATTTATCAACAGTACAATTGGTATAAAAGGTCTACACACCCCTTGTTAAAATGTCAGGTTTTTGTGATGGTGGGGGTTGGGGGTGGGGGGTGACTGGTGATGTGACTGTGTTCAGAATGAACCAATCACATTCAACCTCATGTTCAAAAGTAATTGTCATGAACTCCAAACAAAGACCAGCTGGTTCTGTAGGATTTTCATCACATCTTCTTGGTTTCATCCGGCTGCTCGATCCGTGGTCCACAAAGAGTTTACAAAGCATGTACAATATCTCACTTGTTTAAAATGTATCGATCAGGAGCAGGGTATAAACGAATTTCCAAAACATTAAATGTACCATGGAACATCATGAAGGCCATCATCAACAAGTGGAGAAAATGGAGCACCACAGTGACATCACCAACTTTATCAAGACACAAACTTACCAGGGAGGCTACCAAGAGACCTACATTTAAGGAGCTGCAGGAACATCTAACAAGTACCGAGTACTCTCTGCATGTGACAACAATGGTTCTGATATGATTTTATCACAAAAGCCCACCATTTTAACAGGGGTGTGTAGACTTTTTTTTTTTATATCTGTTATATATAGATCCTGCTTAAACAGTCACTGATATTTACACTTTTTTTGTACCCAAATTTGTACTAGCTAGAGTGTCCACACAAGGTTGATAAAGGTTTACCAGTCAAGTTGGTATTCAGCGTTTCCATTGCTTGTTAGCTAGATAGCTAGGGTAACTAGCCGACGCTGGATTAGAATTCGCCACATTCATGTACATAATTCTAAGACTTATTCAGGAAATGGTTTAAACTTGACAAACTGCAAAACATGTAAGCATTAATATGACATCTATTCGTAGGGAACATTTAAACTAAAATGCTAACGTGACTAAGGTCATTTTGGAGCATTTTTTGGTGAGATTGTCCCTCTAATGTACCCTACAGTGAAGGTCACCTTTGCTCCTCATTACTCCAGAAATCCTTTTGAGAATTCCGTGGGATTTTGACGCTCCATACGGATCTTGTGAGGAAGCTAATTCCCCTAACTCGCGAGCACCTGTTGTTATTGTTACTGGTATGGAGTGACTGTGACACAATGATGCCTCTGAACTGCTGCTGGCTAATGCCAAGTGTTTCTCTCATTTATATCAACCTTCACCGTCCTTCCCTCAGACACCTGTCTCTCTCTCTCTCTCACACACACACACACACACACACACACACACACACACACACACACATATACACTGTTATTTCATGTATGAAAAGGTTGTCAACATGTCACAGCAGACCCTAAATGCTTGTTTGGTGATACAGATGGTAAAAAGGACACATTTGTGAATTTTAAAATGCTTATGTCTAGAATGTTTCTTTAAATAGTTTTTTTTGAAAATAATGTCATTTAACCATGTGTCATTTCCACACGTATAGCTCCTGGTCGTGACTCTAATTCCCATTTATGCTAATTAACTTAACAAAGCTGTCATTCTCTAGCCATGACAGTGGGGCCTAAATACATATACGTGACGCAGTACCTCATCATTTACCTGCCACAGCCACCTACTACCTCACGTTTGAAACATCAAAATGTCCGCCATATACTTCTCTCTCCTGATGCGTGTCTAAGTGGCGTTCATGCTGTGTGCGGTTGGAAAATTAAAAAATGGTAGCTCCACCCCTTTGATAGATAAATGTTCATTGATAGATATTTTGATATGTCGTCTACATAAGCGGTCCCCAACCTTTTTTGCGCCACGAACAATATTTTCACGGACCGGCCTTTAAGGTGTGGCGGATAAATACAACAAAAAAAAATGATAGGACCGGCATAAAAACTGGGGTATTTTAAAAATATAATAATAAACATGAATCCAATGTGAAATCACAACTTTATTAGCAGCGTCCTCGTAACATCCTCTCTCCCTCCTAACGCTCTCTGGTCTCTATGGTAAGGTTTCAACGTATCACGTGACCGAGACAAGTGTCTTGACATGCGTTTAGAGTGAGTTATAGAAGGATGTAACAGAGAGAATCCGGTCATTTTTCAGATCCAGATAGTAAATAAAACGGAAATAATGTAAGTTATTTATTCTTTCTGTGCGGCCCGGTACCAAATGACCCACGGACCGGTACCGGTCCGCGGACCGGGGGTTGGGGACCGCTGGTCTACATCACCAGGAAACTCCCCACCACAGAACAGGCAACAACTCAACTAAAAAATGAGGCACTGGTACCTAAACAGGAAGATACTTCTGACGTTTGGGTGTGGTTTGGTTGTAACAAATCAGACACTGACCAGAGGACAGTCATTTGTAAGAGCATGTCATGAATCCACACAGTTGTTTTGTATAGATCCTTTTCTTCATCAATTTAAGAGAAAACATAATATAGGATGATGTATATCGTTTTAAGATATGAAGTTATCCATATCGTGATATTTATCACAATTTTGTCCACATCGACCTGCACTAGCTACAAGTACAAAAACTTTATCAGCAGTTCTGGTTCATTAAATCTAATCCCAAATATTTTATTGAGAAGAAAAAAAAAAACGACTGACACAAAGCAACAAGCATTCACAGTATTTTTCTTTTTATACTAACAAAGTAAAACTAAATTAAAAAGTACAAACACCGAAAACAAATACACCCCATGGCTCATTCCTCTCTGATGTGGATTGTTTAAAAACAAGCTTTCCCAAGCCTGTTCAGGAGGCGCAGAGGGGAAATTAGAAAAACATCTAGAAACGAACTTCCGAATTTGAAAATAATGAGAGAGATGCGTCACAGGGAGGTCATAAGTAGATGACAGATTGGCAAAGCTATCAAAGACACCATTGGCATACAGATTTCTAACTTGTTTAATGCCCTTGTCATACCACAATGAAAATGTAGAGTCCAAACACGAAGGGGGAAATAGATGGTTGTTGTCTAAAGCAGCGGTCCCCAACCTTTTCTGCGCCACAGACCGGTTTTATATCAGACAATATTTTCCTTGACCGGCCTTTAAGGTGTGGCGGATAAATGCAATGAAATAAAATGATATGACCGACATAAAAACGGGTATTTAAAAAATATATAATAATAAACGTGAATCACAACTTTATTATAGCATCCTGGTAACATCACGCCAACAACATAACGTGAGTAACATCCTCTCTGCCCTCTAACACTTAACGTATCACGTGACCGAGACAAGCGTCTTGACAAGAGTGAGTCATAGACGGATGTAACGGTCATTTTTCAAAATAAAACATCGTTCAGACTCAGATAATAAATAAAACGGAAATAATATAAGTTATTTATTCTTTCTGTGCGGCCCGGTATCAAATGACCCACGGACCGGTACCGGTCCGTGGCCCGGGGGTTGGGGACCTCTGGTCTAAAGGACCCAAAGAGCATGCACCTACAAATTTAAAGCGCCGTCTAAATTGATACCAAGTCTTTAGTGTGTAGTGTATATAGGGAGAGCAATTTACACCAAGAAGATCCAGGAGACTTAACCCAGTAGCAAAGTTTATGGATGTGTGCAGCCCAGTAATAGAATTGAAAATTGGGTAATGCAAGTCCTCCACTAAGTCTACAATTCTGCGATAAAGATTTACAAACCCTTGGTGGTTTATCTTGGTAATTATCTTGTCCAATGAATCGAAGAATGATTTTGGCAGAAAAAGAGGAGCTTGCTGGAACAAGAAAAGAAACTTCGGTAATATATTCATTTTGCCGACATTGATCCTGCCATTTAGAGAAAGGGGGAGGTTACCCCAACTCTGAATGTTGGATTTAACCTTTGAGATAAGGGGAGTGAAATTAGCTGATAAATCTAACTGAACTTCTGGTTCAGTTAGCGAATGTGTTGACCATCTTTCCTGTTTGTGTCATTATTTCTTCATTATCACTGAGCATGAATGCTAATGTCCCATGTTTCTGCTCTCTGCTTTAACAGAAAGGGAGGAAATGTTCTCGCACGCAGAAGTCTCCCGAGCCGCTACGTCTCCACTATGCAGGCTGCCGCAGCACCCGTCTGTACCGGCCCAACTACTGCGGCGTGTGTCGGGACGGCCGCTGCTGCTCCCCACGCCGCACCCGTACTTCATCCGTGATATTCTCCTGCCCTGATGGTGAGCGCTTCGAGAAGGCTGTCATGTTCATCCAGTCCTGCAAGTGCAGTGACCAGTGCGACCACCTCAATGAAGCCTCGCTCCCGCCGCAGCGCTGGCTCTACGGAGACACTCACAAGTTCATGGACTAGCCGTCTGGCCTCCGTGCAAATCCGTCCCTTCCTTTTCCCCCAGCCAATCCCTGATAGAGTAGGCATACGTCTCAAGAGCAGATGTCAAAACGCTTGTAGACGGATTGAGAGCTTGGACAAGCGGATGAGAGCCGCCAGGAGTATTTAGTATAGTGAACTTGTAGTGTACACTTGTAGTTTATTCCATCACAGATTTGGTGATAATCACTGAAGGAACCTGGTGGACAAGTAAAGGATATGAGCTTAGGAAGACATTTTTTATTAGACCTGCGAAAGCAATGCACCCTCAATGAAATGCTGAAAAGACTGTTGGACTAGCAGACTAGCGTGAGAATCTGTGCTTAGGGTTGGACCTGAAAGAAGTGTGTCCTTTTAACACAGGAAAAACTTCACAGTGGGAAATATGCTTCTCAAGATTGTTTATCATTTGCCCCAGACACAAAAGGACAGATGGGATCATGGGATAAGCCCATCAACTCTATCAACAGCTTTTATTATATATATGCAGCTATTATAAAGATATGATGGTATTTATTGTGTGTAAGATGAATCAGCAGCTCTTTGCCAGTTGGTGGGAAGGAGCTCACACTTCACGCGACAAAGGGAAATGTGATGGATTCCTGGACTTAAAACAGACTTGTTGGCCCAGGATAGAAGAATGTGGCCTTACACCACGTGAACTTGACTTTGACCCTGATTCCCGGTGCCAGAGTTTCCTTTATTTGAGCCTGAGGATCCAGGAAAAGAAAAAGAAACATTCACCAAGTGCCCTGGTGTTCTGGCGAGCCTCTGACTGTGCAAATTACAATCCTGAGAGCAGCAACCCTCTGGTTTTGCTGTTAAAAAAAAAAAAAAAAACGTTTTAAAAAATGCCAGCGTATGAAGTAAACATGTAATTTAAAAATGAGGAGCAGGGGCCGCTCCCGATTCTCTCTGTAATCTAGCGAACGATGCCTGAAGCCCAGGCAGATGATGCTCGTGCTCTCGTGTGTCTTTATGACGTTGCGGTCTCCGTTTCGGTCTCCTGGCTCTGATACGCAAGACGCTGGAGGTGACATCACCCTTGTTAGCGAGACCAAAAACCAACATACAAAACATCAAGAGCTGGAACCAAGTAACCAAACCTGGGCGGCTTGGCTCACACATGACGGCGGATTTAAACTGTAGAAATATATTCACCATCGATGACTTGATGTTCATGGTGTTCACGCTAAATGTGTGCACGTGTGTGTGTATGTGTGTGTGTTTTATATGTGCATCTTTGCATTGCTTTGAACAGTATCCACATTACATACTGTATTATAATAGGAATGGTTTGGCAAAAAATCAAACTTACTCTAAATGCAGTGGATTAGAATAGTGGTTGGTGTCAAACAACTAAAATGCTACTTTTGGCTGCTTTGACTGTAACCATAACAACGTTCTTACCAGTTGTAACTAAGCACTATCAGCTAACTAAATGAGGTATGAGGTAAAGATTGGTGCGACCCTGGTGATGAGGTAAAGATTGGTGCGACCCTGGTGATGAGGTAAAGATTGGTGCGACCCTGGTGATGAGGTAAAGATTGGTGCGACCGTGGTGATGAATTAAAGATTGGGGTAAAGATTGTCACATTGTGTTTTTCTGGAAACGTTTTTCCAGAGCTCCACCACACTTCCCCTAGGTTTGAAGTATCCGTGAGGTTGCCCCATCAAAACATTTCTGGAGGCTGGATGTGATGCTGCTCTTTGATCTTCAATGTGTAAATGCAGATTATTTCTGCTTCCATTAAAATGGTTGTATGCATGTAAAGATGTGGGCATGTGTTTATGGAAAATGTTTTGAGTGAGGCAGAGGAACGTCACATGGTAACTTCATTAAAGGCTGGGGGGGGGGCCTGTACGTTTGATTTTTTGTCAAACCATTCCTTTCAAGTAGCCATAATGTGTGTATTATTTTACTAAACCTGTTAATGTCTAATGTTTTTTTTGGGTTGTTGATTGATGTATATCTGAGAAAGCAGATTTTTTTTAAACATCAGCTGTCTGTAAAATTCTTCTAATGCCCAGTGCCAGTACATCTGGTGTATTTAGTCTTGTCTTCATACTTTTATTTATATAGATCATAATTCATCCAGTTAAGACTCAAATAATCCTGGAGTCGTTTAGTCTGAAATGTCCTCAAAAAGTACATCATGTCTCTGTAACAGGACCGTGTTCACCCCACACACACACATACACACACACACACACAAGTAATGCCTTGTAAACACACATCAGATATCAGTTTAAACACAGTCCTTTCTGAGTGAATAGTCTGTCCGATACGCTGTTGTGTATCAGCGGGAAATTAACCGAAACACGAATTTGTCTCTGGTTTGTTTGGATCTCACAAGACGACGCACAACTCTTTCAGTTCTTATTCATAAAACAAGTTCGTTCCTGTTCTCGCTTACGTTATAGCAGCTATAAACAGCCGTTCCCTCACCAGCAGTAAGTTAATAAGTAAAAAAAATATATATAATAAATAAACAAAAACGCAGCTTGTCGTGTTACCAAGAAACCACAAAGCGTAAACTCTTCTGTCACGAAGAATATCGGAAAACTTAAAAAGACAGCTTTATGCTGACACTGGAGACTCCTTCCGTAAAATGTTTGCAGTGTTTTTGTCTCTGAGTTTGTTTAAAACTCACAAAACATGCACAACCCATTCAGTGCTCATTATCATTATTATTATGTACTACTTTCTCCTCGCTACATCACTCTACAATCGTACATTAATAACGATGTACGATTTATACCATGTAAACTTGAACAGCGAGAATGAGACCCAATAGAGTAATGTGCTGCTACATACACTTCTGTACTTACCACGGTGGTTTGGATTGTGACCACATGCGGCTAGTTTCGACGGTGTCATGCTAGCTCACATTTCAGAGATGAGGAACAAAGCTGTCGCTAGTTAGACTTAGCTAATGTTTCGCAACGCATTCCTTTGGTGAAAGAGGCACTGATTTATCGTCAGGAACCATAAATCAGACGTCTTTCTTTTTCCTTTCTCGAGTCTCTCGTGTAATTTTACTTGCACACTCTCAGTAAATTTAAGAGTTTATACTTGTCTCCGTTGACTTCAGGGAAGCCTTGTAAAGCTGTCATGTTATCTGAACTTTTATCAGAGGATTTATTGATGAGATCTGTAAAAGACACGTTTACTTGTGGGGGGGATTGCAGTTCTTTTACCATCTCTGCTTATTCTAATGAACGAATACGGATACGTGAGTTTTCTTCCCAGATGTGTCATATAGCCGGGAACGATCGATACCAGGTCATAAGCATGTTGTTGTTTTTTTAAACAGACACAATGATCTGAACAGGAATCCAGGCCTGGAGCTTTTTTGAGGACACACACACACACACACACACACACACACTAGCTACACATAACCACAGTGTATGCAGTAAATCCAATTTAATGAGATCTGCATCTGTTACTTATTGAAGTATTTTAATCCAGTGAGATCTATAAAACTATTTTCCTATTAGGCAGTTATTGGCTTAGCAAGACTAAGATGGCTGGCACACACACACACACACACACACACACACACACACACAACACACAGGCACGCATAAAAATAGGTATCAGTATTATTAGAGCTGAAATGATGTTTGTATATCTTTATGGTGACTGGCGAAAGGTTCATCCAGACTCTGTAACCTTAAACTATTCCTCTTATGACTCAGCAAGTTGCCAATGACTTTTTTGTTTATTATATAAAAAAAAACCCATCAAGGTGTACTTTTTTTGTCCCTTTCTAGCTACAGTTGCAATCAAAATAATTCAACCCCCCACTGCAAATCACGTTCAAAAGTTACAAACTTTCAACTGTTTGCAATGAACAAATCAAACAAAAGCAATTGAAGTATCAAGAAATCTTACTGGTTTCCCACTGCAGCTAAGCAGGGTTGAGCCTGGCCAGTACCTGGATGGAGGTGAGACCTGGGGAAAACGAAGGTTGCTGCTGGAAGTGGTATTAGTGAGGCCAGCAGGGGGCGCTCACCCTGTTGACTTTGTGTGTTAAAATGCCCCAGTAGAGGATACTGTAGAAACAGCACCGTCTTTTGGATGAGACGTTAAACAGAGGACTTGACTCTCTAGGGTCAATAAAAGTCCCAGGAAACTTATAAAAGAGTAGGGGTATAACCTTGGGATCCTGGTGGAATTCCACCATTGGCCTTCTCTATCATGGCCCCCTAATAATTGCTGTCTCTGAATTGGCCACTAATAGCTGGTGTGTGGTGGGAGTTCTGCCACAATATGGCTGCAGTCACATCATCATGGTGGATGCTACACACTAGTGGTGGTTGAGGAGATTTCCCCCATACTATGTAAAGTGCTTTGAGGGTCTAGAAAAGCGCTATAGAAATGTAACTGTAAACACCATGCCGTCTGTGAGGAAGCTGAAGTTTGGGCTTCATCGGACCTTCCAACAGGACAATAATCCCAAGCATACCTCAAATTCCACCAAAGCTTGGTTGCAGAAGTTCTGGAAAATTCTACAGGACCATCAAAGTCATAGAAAATCTCTGGTGGGATTTGAAGAAGGCGGTTGCAGCATGCAAACTGAAGAATATTACTGAACTGGAGACCATTGCTCATGAGGAATGGGAGAAGATTCCTCAGGAACGCTGCCAGAAGCTCTGCATCTCGTTTGCAGCAGGTCATAACAGCAAGAAGGAGCTTTACTAAGTATTAAAGGTGCTCGCCCTGAAGGGGATGAATAATTTTGAAACTGGAGAAGTCAGTATAAATTGCGTTTCCAGTTGAATTTGGGGAAACTACTTGACACATTCAATGTGTTTAACTATTTCAACTGCTTCTGTTTGAAAGTGTGCAAATAAAACTGATTCACAACAGGGGATGAATAATCTACATTGCAGCTGTATATTTAATGTTGCAGAACATCCATGAAAATATGCAGCTCCTGTTCTCTTATGCTACAGCGGCTGTAAACAGTCGTTTCCTCACTAGCGCCCCCTTAAAGTTAAGACACAAAACACATCTTGTCACGTTACCAAGAAACCACAAAGCGTAAACTCCTGTGTCCTGAAGCTGTCAGAAAGTTAAAAACATTCGTCAATAGAACCTCCTACACAAACCGTCTCCAATTTAAACGACAAATTCTAGATTTAACTGAATCCAAAATGTCCAGGAACATGAGCGGTTACTATGGAAACGATAACCTCTCAGCGCGAGCGCGTTAATATGCTGTACTCCTGGTTGGAGTTCTCACCGCTCAGAAACCAGACTAAAGATACACCTAGAAACCATAACGCTGCAATTGATGAACAGTTCAGGACTACATCTGAAACGACGGCTTTAAGACTGTCCCAAACAGTTTTGCACTCCATCAGTGAACACGTGATAACTTCAACAAAAATAGACTTCATATTAAAACCGTCACGAGTTTCCTGGTTACACACTTGCAGGTTTTGAACACATACAGTTACAGAAGAGATTTATTTCTAATCGTTAGATCCGTCCTCACCCAGATGCAGATGGGTTCCCTGTCGCAGTTTCTTCCTCATATCAAAATGAAAAATCCAACACCACCTGACCACTCAGGATCCAGAATTCAGCAGAGCTTTGGTGAGAAATCCTCCCCGCCCTTTTAGTAAAATAAAGTACTATGCGAGACACCGGCTTTTATTAAATGACAGACGTTTAAGCTCTAGTTTTTCCTCCAATTACTGTTTATTTTCCACCCACTGCTAAATTTACAGCAAAAATAAAGCACCGGGTTCGAGATAAAACTAGTCATCCATCTTCATCAAGTCATTAAAACACCGTAATGAATGCACTCTGGCGAGTGGTAATAGATACAGTCAAACAGCAACAACACGATAAACGGCAACTGTATAAAAAGTTTTAATTCCTTTAAAACAAACAAAATAAAAATAAAACAAATGACTTGGGACAAAAAGTATTTTTTCCTCCCCACCCCAAAAGAGAAACAGTAAAAACATTAAAAATGGTGTCATGGTACAGAACTTTTAAAACCGACAGCATGCACCGGAGGAGACTCCTCCAGCAGCCAGGCGACGACGAGATGGTCAAGGGTACATCTGCGAGCTGGTGGTCCTCAGGCATGACGCGACGCCTCATCTGGACTGTTCGACTACACAGGAGGGGAAGAAAAGAAGAGAAATATGAAGAGGGGAAACGAGAGTGTTTATGGTGAAACGGAAAATATAAACGCCTTCGTGCTTACTGTAGGTGGAGATGTCGATCTCTTCCGGTAGCTCGGCCACGTTGACCTCGAAGCGGTCCTGCACGTCGTTCAGCGTTTTGGCGTCAGTCTCGTCGGAGACAAAGGTTACGGCCAGACCCTTAGTTCCGAAACGGCCAGCGCGGGCGACCTGAGGAGGAGAGCAGAGTCGATGACACGCTGCACGGAGAAAAATTCCCAGCACACCGCAATACACACCGGAGTCGCGTCTCGTCTCACGAACTCACGCCCTACATATTAGACCGGTAAAGAGTAATGAAGCGTTTTTACAGAAAGCGAGATGAATAAATCCGTCCGAATACAAGGTCGGAGTTTTCAGGTTTGAGAAGCAGCTCATGACGCCAATCACGACGACAGCGGGAAAAGATTGACGAGAAACGGAGTTCAGCGTTCATGTTTAACACGTTGCGCCAGTCCTATACGTCTGTGATCGCCACGGCCGTCTCGTGTGGGAACCCGTCTGCTGAGGCTCGCGTACGAAAAGTGTAAGATCACATCGTTAAGACGAGGGCCGAGACTCACCCTGTGCAGGTACGTGTCCGAGTCCTCGGGCATGTCGTAGTTGAAGACGATGTTGACCCTCTCGATGTCCATCCCTCTGCCGAACAGGTTAGTGGCCACCAGGATCCTCCTCTGGAAGTCTTTAAACTGCTGGTAGCGTGACAGCCTGAACACACACACACACACACACACACAGTTTAAAACACAGCAGGAGACACTTCCTGTTTATCTCATTTGCCATCATTAAAATGCTTCACAGTAACTTCGCGGTGTTTGTGATCCACTGCCAGGAAACTGAACAACTGTACTTCAAGTGGAAAATACACCACACACACACACACCCCTTGACGTGTTTACCGGGACGAAGCACAAACACAGCGCTGTGAAAAACAGGGGATAGTGATGTGCAACACACTGCCCCTTTTTTGTGTGGACCCCCCCCCCCTCCGCTTGGCTTGGCAACACTATCATCCAAATCATCCTGAAACCTGATTGGTCGGGAGATGTTGATTAGTGTTTGAAAACCGTGACAGTCCCAGGTTTATAAGAATGTGCTCGTTCTGATACGTTATCATTTCCATAGCAACAGGTCTAGCCCTAGAGCTTCATTGAAAGCGTCTACGGCCCACGTAAGAGTTTGTTGTAGCTTCATTTTCCCGAAACAGAACGCCAGAGCCTTTACTCCTTACCGTTTTGTTTCACGAGTCAAAATATGACCATTAACACGTTAAAAAACTAACAAAACCAAAATAAAGTCACAGGCATGTGATCTGCCGTACATAACGGGAAAGGCAAACTGGGTGTTGAGTCACAGAGCCGGTTAAACGAACCACAGGAAAATCAGCACTGAAACCAGTTTTAACCGGTTTGCTGCAGCGAGTGTATGTTGTGTGTGTGTGTGTGTGTGTGTGTACACGCACCTCTCCTCCTGAGCCATGCCTCTGTGGATGGCGATGGCCGGGAAGTTCTGCTCCACCAGCAGCTGAGAGAGCGCCACGCAGCGCTGCACAGACTTCACAAAGATCACCACCTGCAGGACAGAAGGGGAATTACAGCACGACAGTGTACGCCACATTTCAGAGGGGAGACTCTGCGTTTACGTACGAGACCTGGCTCTCACCTGGTTGAACTCGAGAACGTCGAGCAGGTCGAAGAGCTTGCGGTTCTTCTCGCTGTCCTTCAGTTTGCAGTAGTACTGCTGCAGGCCGTGCAGCGTCAGCTTCGTCTCGTCGTCCACAAACACCTCCATCGGCTGATCAGTAACGGAAGAGGAGGGGGAGAGGAGAAAAAAAACCCAGAAACTTAAACATAAATAAAAAATATTCTGCCAAGTTTCCCCTAACCTAAACTAGTAAAGGATAACAGTCCCAAGGTTGTTCTGTGATGTCATTTCCTGTATCAGTATAGCAGTGTGCACGGACACTCACATCCTGCATGAACTTGCGGCAGACCGGCCGGATCTCTTTACTCAGGGTGGCGCTGAACATCATGCACTGCTTCTCGTGAGGGGTGAGTCTGAAGATGTCCTGCACATCACGCCTCATATCTGTGAGACAGGGAGACAGACAAAGGCAGAAGAAGAAAGAGCAAGACAGAATAAAAGAGAGAGAGAGAGAGAGAGAGAGACAGACACAGAAAGATAGATAGGGAGGGGAGAGACACAGAAAAGGGGATATGCATGAGAGAAGATATGGACAGACACAGAAAGAGAATGAGGGCCACACCGGCCCTTTTCCCTGAAAAGACCGGACATCCCCGCTCTAAAGAGCATCAAAAGCTCGGTAACAGCAAACAGCACACGTCTCGCCCCATGTTCAATAGAGAAAAAGCACCCAAAGCGCCGATTGAGCGCACCAAAGAGAGGAGAAAAGTTCTCACCGAGCTGCTCCAGCATCTTATCGCACTCGTCCAGGACAAAGTGTTTGACGTTTTTGAGGCCGAGCGTCTTGTTCCGGATGAGAGCGAGGATGCGGCCCGGCGTTCCCACCACGATGTGCGGGCAGTTCTTCTTCAGCACGTCCTCGTCCTTCTTGATGGGCAGGCCGCCGAAGAACACGGCCACCTTCACCGTGGGCATGTACTTGGAGAAGCGCTCGTACTCTTTGCTGATCTGGAAGGCCAGCTCACGCGTGTGACACATCACCAGCACCGACACCTGAATGGACGACAGGACACAGACGCTACTGTGTACAGCCGGACTAGTTTAAGCGTTCCGCCAGTTCACCGTGCGTCAGGAAGACGTACCTGTCCATCCACGGGCTCGATCTGCTGCAGAGTGGCCAGGACAAACACCGCCGTCTTCCCCATACCCGATTTCGCCTGGCACAAGATGTCCATGCCCAGGATGGCCTGTGGGATACACTCGTGCTGCACTGAAACACACACACGTGAAGTTCTCAGTATCATGCTTGTGTAGGAAAATCCACCAAATCAGAGTCGAAATTCACGATGCCCGTTATTCATGGCGAGCGTTTGAGTCGTTACCTTCAGATGGATGCTCGAAGCCGCAGTCCACGATGGCCCTCAGGAGCTCGGGTTTGAGCAGGAAGTCCCTGAAGCCGGAGCTGTGGATGGATACGTACGAACCCTTCACTTCCTTCTTCCCGGCCGGGGTGACGCTCTCTGGTGCCACCTGAGGTTCCTCGTCCTCCTCGTAGTCCAAAAGCTCGTTATCGGCATCGTTCTCAGCCATGCTGGAAACACATACACACACAGATTAGAGAGAACTCCACATGGAACAGGAGCTGAAAATAAAGCGTCTTCGATTGCAGAGAAGTTTAAAACTCGCGTGTTTTCACGGCGACAGGAAACACACTAAAAATAAATAAATAAATAAATAAAAGAAGGTTGGTTTTCAACCCTTTCTCCCTTAAACGCATGGCCATTGTGGTTAGTAAAAGTGGCCATTCATCGGGCCATTTCCAAAAACACCCGTAACGCCGCACGCAGACTGACCCCTAGGACAGCGCCCTTCTGGATTTTAATTTCCAGCGTTCGTTCACTTCGACTAGAAATCGTTCACATTCTGAGACATGGAACGACAGCAGACAAGGAGATGAAACAAAAGGTTGTTCCGGTTCTGCGAGAACACCAGAACAATACAGCGCTCCGGGGAATGCTGTTCGGCTGGGTTTCACTGAAACCGGTCATCATATGAGGCGCAATAAGTAAAACGAACAAACATGATTCGGGACAATATAGAACACACAGCTTGGAGTGGATACGTCACTCGCGATACACGTTTCTCAGCACTGTTACGTGTCACGACCCTACGCAGTGCTCGATATACACGACCAAGTTAGATTCAGACGTGACGGGAGTAAACACCGTCTTGGAAACTGGTAACAAACAAGATCTAAGATGGAAATATTGGTGTAATTTTCTCTGTGATGAAATAAACGATACATCGTTACAAATGAATACAATATTACCGTACGCGAACTACGTATCAAACGACACATTTACTCGGAACCGCTCGTCACGGAGAATTCCGACTCCCTCGGCGTAGTATCGGCACGGCTCGCTCGGAACCTCGACCGACGTGGTACTAATAAAAAGGTACCAGGTACCATCCACAGTGGAAAGCCCAGAAAAAGCCGAAGCGTCATAGTAGTGCCTTCTGCTGCTGGTATGGGAAGTCTAGTGGATTCCATTACGAACCGTTAATGGTGAACAGGTTTGTAATGGTATTTGTAGTGGAAACCATTAGGGAACAAACCCAAACCTTAAGATTACATAACTTACTTCATACAGGATCACTTTCACACCATAATAATAATAATCAGCACTATTACACCGAATATGTAACATTTACTCCATCAGAGACCTTTTTCACTAATAAAACACCACGAGCAGAACCCCAGCTGTTCTCCTGCACCAATCCCCGCCCCGCCCTCTACCCCTGCGCACTACCTAGGGAAAGACAAAGGGCCCTCGCGCCCTAGCTAGGGCTCCACATCTCCACTAGGTACGCATTTGGGATCACATCCGTAACCTATCTGCGTTAACGGCCGGATTATAACCGTATAAACCTGTTACATTAGAATTACACCCTCGCGCGGTGTGTGTGTTTGTGCGCGCGTGCGTAAGAATGTGTGCGCGCGCGCGAGATAAATCAAACAAACAAAAACATTTCTGTTGTCAGAAACAGTGCGTGCTGGAAACAATGAAGGCCAGCGTCACTGCTACACGCTAACCGGGTGTTAGCCGTGTTTATTCCGTTTAAATCTTCCTCTTCCGGTGTCTTCTTATCCGTTACTGTTACTGCTCGAGCTAACTGAAGCGCACTCTATTCAACACGAACCCGGAAAACGAGCACTTTATCCCGCTAAAAACACACAGCGAGGCTAGTACTAGCTTTAGCCGAACAAGCTAACCGCGCTTAGCGCCACCAGAAGCGAACACGCACCCGGGCCGTTTCCTCCCCCATTCAAACCCTAACCCCCGACCGCCGTCGCTCACACGGAGGTCCGCTCGAATACTTGATCGAGCAGTCTGTAAACCGCGACTAGGCGGAAGTTCGGACGGAGCGGCGTTACCTTTACTGCGAATAAACCTGGAGCAGGAGGAGAAAAGAGTTGAACAAGCACACGCGCAGGCCTTGGGGTTTATACGACAACCCGGAAGTACCCGCCCTCTCCGAGGAGGCGCAACCTCATTGGATGAGTCGGATGTCCGACAGCGCGAGAGTTGTACGCAGCTGCGCTGTGATTGGTCGGTTGAGACCGTCCATCATCATACTCTGAACGAACCGCGCTTTCAGTGTGTTGCCAGATTGTGCGAAACTCTACCTCTCTAACACACACACACACACACACACACACACACTCTCTCCCTCTTTCTCTCTCTCTCTCCCTCTCTAACACACACACACACACACACACACACACACACACACACTCTCCCCCCTTTCTCTCTCTATCTACACACACACTCTCTCTCCTCTCCCTCTCTCTCTCTCTCTCCCTCACTCTCTCTCTCTCTCTCGTCTTTCACTTTTACTCACCCGAGTGTTTTGTCTCGTAGACTCGAGCACACATCATCTTCATCCTCGTCCATCTGGTTAAGGAAGTGAAAACCACTGAGGCACGGTCTCACAGTAAAAAGTATCACTGGAGGAACATGGGGTTTCAGACTCACCTGGTCGTCAGGACAACACCGTTCACAGGGACACAGCAGGGAGTGGACATGCAGGACCTTCTTCTGCGAACAGAACATACATACGCACATATGAAGTAGTCCTGCTTCCCTACAAGAAGGTTTCGGTGTGTGTGTGTGTGTGTGTATCCCGCTCCTTCTAACTCTCCTGACCCTTTAGTTTATAGTTTTCTATAACAGCACAGCTCTGAAAGTAGTCCCGGCTTCGACACAAAACCACGGATCCACTACAGAGGACTAATTACTACTTTAAAACCGTAATCTGATTCCTGCATGTAAAACGTCATCAGATTACTGACTACTTTACTTTCACGTTACTTTCAAGACCTACAAAAAAATACACTACCAAGTGAAACTCTTTCAGTCATTTTAGCGCGCGTCAATGTACGACAAAAAGAGATTAGACTTTTATTACAGAAGACAAAGTAAGAAGAGCCGAGTCGGTTTGCAAAGCGACTTTGATGGGTTCAAACATTTCTTATTGGACCTGAGGGGTTACATAATCATCATGTTTAAATCATAGTCTGATCGAAGAAATTCCTCTATACCGATCCTTTAAGTCCTGTAATTTGTGAGGTGTGGTCTCCATGGATTGGATATGTTTGTCCAGAACATCCCACAGATCGGATTAAATCTGGGGAATTTGGAAGCCGAGTCAACACCTTGAACTCTTTGTTGTGTTCCTCACACGGTTCCTGGTGTATCAGGGAGCATTGTCCTGCTGAAAGAGACCACTGCTATTAAGGAATAGCGTTGCCATGAAGAGGTGTACTTGGTCTGCAACAGTGTTTGGGTAGGTGGTACGTGTGAAAGTAAAATCCACATGAATGCCAGGACCCAAGGTTTCCCAGCAGAACATTGCCCAGAGAATCACACTGCATCCGCCAGCATTCCTTCTTCCCATAGACCATCCCGGTGCCATCTCTTCTCCAGGTAAGTGACACACACATGATGCGGCCTTCACATGATGTAAAAGAAAACCTGATTCATCAGACCAGGGCATCTTCTTCCATTGCTCCATGGTCCATTTCTGATGCTCACATTCCCATTGTGGGAGCTTTCATGGTGTACAAAGGGTCATCATGGGCACTCTGACCGGTCTGCAGCTGTGCAGCCCCATACCCAGCAAGCTGTGATGCTCTGTGTGTTCTTACACCTTAACATCAGAGCCAGCATTAACTTTTTCAGCAATTTGTACTACAGTCACTCTTCTGTGGGATCGGACCAGACGGGCTAGCCTTCACTCCTCACGTGTATCAGTGAGTCTTGGGCGCCCATGACCCTGTCGCCGGTTCACTGGTTGTCCTTCCTTGGACCACTTTTGGTAAGTTCTAACCAGGAATATCAGGAACACCCCACAAGACCTGCCGTTTTGGAGATACTCGTCGTACCCAGTCGTCTAGCCGTCACAATCTGATCCTTGTCAAAGTCTCTCAGATTTTTACGCTTGCCCATTTTTCCTGCTTCCAACACGTCAACTTCGAGAACCGACTGTTCACTTACTGCCTACTACAGTAAATATACCCCACCACTCGACAGGTGTCGCTGTAACGAGATCATCAACGTCATTCACGTCACCTGTCCGTGGTTATGGTGGTCAGTCTTATGGCTGATCGGTGTATATTACATTAACAGATTAAAAAAAACAACATGTTATTTAACAAAGAAAAGCATATCATTATAGATGTGGTAAAGCAGTCTGTTATGACATGTACGAGTAACTTATGTACATGGAAGGAGTCTCCAGTGTTACAGTCAGTATGTTTTCTGCCACAGGAAAGGGGAAAGCCTTCAATGCAGAGGAGTTTACACTTTCTGACAAGCGGCATTTTTTTCGTCGTATGAACTTCGAAAGAGTCGTCTTATTCAAAAAAGAAAAAAAGACAAACAGTAGTCTTTGGCAAATTGCCGTGGTATAAGAAGAATAACACACTTCCGCTTCACCACAGGCTGGAAGCCCAAGCGAGGATTATGTTCCTATAACAGCACAGCGCCTTGTGTGTTGTTTCTGACTTAACAATGCAATAGAGAGAGAAAACAAAAACGTTGGTAGAAAGCAACACACAATGACTTTAGCACTGCCTACAAATGTCTAATGGTTGGAGATATAATGTGTGTAAGCTAATATATCACTGATCCCTCACATTACCTCCACCAGGTAGTTAAGGGTTTTGCCGTGACACAGTATGTCTTTCTCCCAGTGTCCGTCTGTCAGCGTTAACTCCTGCTTTACGAACTCCTCAGGAGTGAACCAGCGCTCCTCTGTACGGATGCTCTTACTGCGCGGCCCTGCAGCAAAAACACACACATTTTTGCTTGTCCGGTCATGCACTGTTTTACTGTGTACAATTACTTGCATTTCATGGCACATGCTGTCATACTGAGCACAGACTGCAGTCGTATTATGTGTTCCACGTCACTGTAGTCATAGCGTGCACCTATTGCACTTATACTGTGCATTGCCATAATGTCCTAAATCCACACTGCAAGCTCACTCAGACCAATAGGCTTAGCTCTGATTACCACCTACCTGCAAATCTGCTTTTATATAAACCCCCAGTGACAGAACCACAGCTGACCGGTAAAACAGCAGACTGCGACAGATCCACTGACTCGTTCTCTTCTTCCTCTTCCTCTTCTTCTAGTAGTTCCCTTCTTCTTCTTATGCAATCCTCAAAGTCGTCACTTGATTCATCCATCTCCACACCAGATACTGACTCTAACAGAGAGCAGTGCATGAACACATGATGGAAAGGAGTTAATACATAAGAATTTATACATAAGAAACAAGAAAGTTCCTGGACACTGAGAGCAATTTCATGTCCCCACTTTTGATTTGGGCCATGGATGAGAATTTGACTTAGGGAACATAAACGTGTCTCTTCAATGTTTTATGGAGATCTAGGGCAGTGCCTTTGGACTGTGCATGGACGGTGAGTGGTGCCTAATTAAAAAAAAAAAAAAAAAAAAAAGTGGTGGGGGGGACTGGGGTGTGTTTTCAATTATTAAGGAATCACACTCCTCAGGCTTCCAGGAAAAGTATATGCCAGATTTTTGGAGAAGAGCCTCCATATGAAGCCTATGATTCAGGAGGAACAAGGCAGGTTCTCCCCAGGCCGTGGAACAACGGACCAGTTCTTCCATCTTGTACCGCTTTGTCATTCCAGACATTTTAAGAAAATGTGAATGATGAAGGTGTACCTCTGGCAAGCTTGTCCTGATACACTGTGCCTTCTTTATCTCCACCTGTAACAGGAAACTGAGTCTTATAACAATCCAATGTCCAAATGTCCTCCTTCTAGCCTCTCGTTTTATTGGTAGGACCATGAGGACTACATATTAAACAACTGCAACTAAATCTAACGGCAAAACAGTTGTTAAGCGTGTTAATGAGCCATGGATTAATGCATCATTTGGGCTATACAGACATGCATTACTGATAATCAATGATCCCTTTTAACATCAGTTTTTGAGGAATCTCGGATAATCCTTTATCTCCCTGATTTCACTGAGACCCTTCTTTAAATGATTCCCGAACGTTACTCTTACACATCCCCATATGTGGAATAAAAGTTTGTGCATTGTATCTACTAAACCCAAACACTGTTAGCTTAGTGTATCACTTTGCCATAGACTCACATATGTTGGGGTTCTCAAGGTCGGTGCTGGACCCAGAAGAAGGGCTTTGTTCTTCTGTCTCATCAATGTTTTTCTTTCTCCTTGTTACGCCCTTCTTTTGCTCCGCCTCCTTTACCTCCATCGTATGGAAATAAAGGCTCGGTTTCTCTGCATTTTCACGAATCCTGAAGGATCCTTAAAGGAGAGATGCATGTAGTGCATTCAAGACAGCATTCAGAGTAATAATAAATCAATCGAAATAATAAAATCGAGAAAATCAGAAAGAATTTGGAAATTTGAGCTTGGAGAAGTTAACACAGAATAGTGAAGAAATAAAATGGAGAGACTGACCGTCCAGAAGGATGGTTTGGAGTGAGCGCAGAAATGGATATTTCTGCAGGATGTGCTCCTGAAACACACATCTCCAAAACAGCTTCATACTGTCCTCTCGCTCCTTCTCCAGCCATTCCAAAACCGTATACACACCATTCCGCTTTCTCTCCTTACTTTTCATCTTGATGACCTTCTACAGAGAGAGAGAGAGAGAGAGAGAGAGAGAGAATTCAAGATCTGATGACTGATTGTTAAATAGAATTGCTGTTAAATACAAACACATTTCATATTAATCTCCACTAGACAAAAAAGTGATTTTCTCAGTGACATTTGACCTCAGTGACTGGTACCAGACGGCTGGTTTGAATATTTCCGAAACTGCTAAGCTGCTGGGATTTTCAAGCACGCGGGTCTCTAGACTTGTGCTGTTTGAGTCTGCCTTGTTCTTGACTTTAATGGTTTTGCAGTAAAGTAATTATATACGACTTCGCAGCCTGGACCTCAGTTGCCATTGTGTTTCTGAGATGTAAACACACTGCATTGCTCTCTACTGGTTTATCCACGTCCTTTTGTTTGCATGTTTCCAGGTGGAACCTGGAACAAAGTTCCTTCTCACTACTCACCTTCACACTAGGCTATGATAGAGCAACTTAAAGAAACAGCTCGACTCCAAAGCACTGGCACTTCTTTCATTGATATAAATTAAACCAAATCTAACATGAAATGTAAAATAAATAAATGTAAAACAAAGTGTGGCAGGTCTTTAGCACGGTTCACGAGCTCCGGTGCACTTTCATCATTTGCATATTGTGATTTCCTTCACAAATGAGCGTAGGCTACAGCGCTTTCAATTTCAGTATCTAGGGTACATGTATTACACCTATGGTACCTGATACTAGTAACACTTATTAATAAACACTATCAACCATTCAAACAGTAACAAACTTCAACGTGAACACTAAAATACAACGACAGAAAATAGCTTTAGCAAGTCAAACCAGTCTATTTCCTTATTTAGTAGTAAGGGAAAAGCTCTTGTAGCAAATGAAGGAATGGAAAATAGACATTGTTCTTGCTCTCTTGCCTGGTAGAGATCCTCAGGTACCAGACTGTGGTCTCGGAGCTGGTTGAGGAAAAGGAGCGGTTCGTCTATGCCATAGGAGATCTCTGTCTTCTTACCGCGGAAAAAACGAATCAGCTCCTCCTGAGGTACAAGATCTAACAGAATATCCACTCGGCTCCTGTTCATCTCTCTATTCTGTACAACAAAGCAACAAAGTTATTAAAGGCACAATAATATACAATTATGCACACATTACAAACAAGGTCGGATTCCCCAACCAACTAATAGACGAATGTTTGAGTTGTTATGTCAACTTTAGCTGCAAGGCAAAACAAATCGTTTATCAGTTCATATCAGACTCTACCTCCGTGGTCCCGAATAGGACTGAGTGGTGCCAATTGAAGATTTGCTGTGGTCGAGAAAACCTGAAAGAGAGATCTCTGTGTAACGTCACCGAATGATAACCTGGAAGAGGAACAAGGATGTAATTTGTGTATGGCAGCCACACCTTAGCTTTGTGTAGACAGCCAGAAAATGTATATATGAACCAAGAGGAATCTTTCCCCATGATAAAATATCATTTCTCTAATAGAGTTAGGAGAATGAAGTGAAGTGAGTTAGAGAATAGAATAGAATTGAAAATGCTCTACCGTGATCCCAAATGGGACTGAATGGCGTTGTCCATGTGTTGTGTATAACACGGTGTAAAAGTTACCGTTCTGTATAAACGCTAATGACGGTGTGTGAAGATCAGCTGTTTCTGAAACGCTCAGACCACCCCATCTGGCTCCAATAACCATGCCACGGTCAAAGTCACCAAGATCGCATTTGTTCCCAGTTTTGATGTTTGACGTGAAGATTAACTGAACTGTATCTGACCAGGATTTTATACCTTGTGCTCCTGCCACATCATCGTCTGATCAGACAATCACTCAAATGTGCAGGCGTACAGGTGTTCCTAATAAAGTGGACAGTGAGTGTAGTATGAACATGCAGGCTCAATGAAAAACAGAGATTAGTCAAAAGTTATTGTTTTAATTGTAATTATGGAGTTACAAATGCATTACCTTGAAAATAAATGCACACATTAATATATACTGACAATTTAAAAACACTATAAATATCAAATCCAAACAAGAATTTCCTGAATGTAAATAGAGAGCACTCAGTAGGGGTGTAAACCTCAGGCTTTCATACAATATGTTACGAGTCACTGTATTCTGCTATTCTGCTAGGATACGATACGATTTATTAGCCTTTGATTTGATAAGTAACTGACTTCAGAATCTGGGGTAGGCCTACCGCTAGCTTATGAACCATGATGACGTATAGAACGACTATTTTTAAACTGTACTAGCCTATTAGCCTATATTATTTTTTAACCATCAGTTTTTCACGCAGTCATCGGTCCATTGCGACATTGCAGTGCTTAGCTGAAGTTAGTTCATTTGATGAAATTATATATTTGCATTCATTTATTTAGTGTATAGATTTATAATATGCGGGGTTAAATAAATGACTTCTTTTCTACTGATTTTAAAATAATAAAATAAGAAAGTGAATAAAACGGTTCCAAAATTTGTTAAAAATTGAGCTTGGGTTACTAATCCGTGATTAGAATGTGAAAAGGAGTCTGTATTTGCTTTCCACTGAATCTCAACATGAAAGCATTGATGCTGCATTCTTCTAGCGAATTCGGGCCAATGTTTGTTGCCGAACAAAACACTCACTGACTTTCTCACCATCAAATTGAAAGCATTTTCAGATCTCTTTTGAACTATATGCGTGATTCCACAGATGAGAGAAAGCTCCACTGGGCAGCAGAGAAGGCAGGGAATGTATCGGAACAAGGGCGGGAATTCGCTTTGGAAGAAGCACAAGATGGCTGCTGGAGGAAGTCCCTGATGTGACATGGCAAAGTGTGGAGCAGCCAGCTTTCCACCTGCAAACCACCTCCACGAAGCCCTGAGCAGCAACCAAGCTCAATGGGCAGTTCCTCGAGGTTGTTTCCTTGTACATCCAGCTTGGAAAGGTGCCTCAAAGAGCCCAATCCCATGTTCAGCGACCCTAGGGAGTTGTTGGCCAAATTCAGAATGCGCAACTCCTTGCAGTTGGCAAAAAGTGCCTCTGGAAGTCTCTCGAGCCTGTTCCTGCTCAGGTCGAGCTCAGTGAGGAGAGTGAGTGCCCCCACTTCAGCAGGCAGTTCCTCAAGCAGGTTCCCAGCCAGCAGGAGGCGCCGGAGTCGATGGATTGTGAAAAGAGCTGGTGGAAGACTCCGCAGCTCATTGTGTGACAAGTCCAAGAGCTCCAAGGCCCGCAGGACTCCCACGCTGGTAGGAACAGCCAGTATGCGATTGTGGGCCAATCGTAGGCAGGAAAGACGCCTCAGATGCTGCAGTCCCAGCAGTTCCTCCAATGTCCTTAGGCAGTTGTGCTGCAGGTCCAAACTGCGCAATCCTGTTAGCGATAACAAAGCAGAAGGCAATCTCTCCAGCTGGCATCCCTGCAGCTCCAGTTCAGTCAACCCCACAAGACGTCGCAGTCCTGTTAGCACCAACAGCCTGGCACCTTCGTTGTGGATTTCCAAATGCACCAAGCTGCCCGCAACCTCGCTCAGTTCTGACGGGATTCTCTGGAGCATGCCACGCAATGCAAGGACCCGAAGGTGCCGCAAATAGCGTAGGCTGCCCAGCGCCCAGCCACGGCTGATACTGCCCTCACTGGCCACTCGTCCACTCAGGTGTAGCTCCTGTAGGCTGCGCAATGAATATACCCAGCCAGGGATCTCTCCAGCTTGGGTGAAGGTGAGGTGCAGAGACTCTAGACGCTCCTGGAGGACTATAAGTGCACCAGACTCCACAGTAGCTGAGCAGTGGTACAAGTGAAGCTCCCTGTGGAAAGAAAGTGTTAGTTTGGGTTTCATTAAAACAAAAACAATGAAATAATAAACCTTCCTGATAGATTAACTACTTTAGATGTTCTGTAAACAAAGGCTATGACTTGGTTGTTAAAAACCTTCCCATGCTCTGGGATGCCACAACCAAACAATTTGTAACTAAGCGAATTTTCACATTTGGCCCAAATACATGACCTGTATTTTTCATAGGGTTCTGTTTGGTTAAAGCAAGCCCCAGACCACCATTTTCAAGAGAACCAGGGATTAGTTCTGTGGACCACTCCTGGGCTCAAAAAACAGCAAATGGCCCAGGGTCTGGAAAGAAACTCAAGTGCAACTTAGAAAACAACCTGTGGATTACTCTTCAAACCATCACCTCAAAGCAGTCATATTGGAGATCTGTGCTGTTAGCTTAGCATCTCCAATTAACTCAAGCTTCAGCACTTCCAGCTGGCTCAGAGTGAAGAGTGCAGGAGGGAGATGAGGAACGGCCACCAGCTGCAGCAGAGCGCGCCCCTCGTGATCAGAGGTTATCATTGAGCGCAGACGGGTGGCGTTCCAGCGACGCTCCAAGTTCTCCTCCATGAGCCGTGTCTCACTGACAGGAGACAGGAAAACTGAGAGACGTTGAGCCAGCAGGGGGTCATACTGATCCGTCATGTGTAACAAAAAGGCAAGGTCATTACACAGGTCTGGAGCGTCCAACATGGAACCTATTTCACGCAGATGCTGGAATGAGTACTGTCTCAGAGACCTGGGAATGAGACAGAGACTTGCTGAAAATGTCACAAGGAGCTGTTCATGAGTGTGGTGCGATGAAGTGCTATTGAGCAACAGAGCCAGTGTTGACAGTTCTTATTAACGTAAGGAAAGTTAATGGCTGCACCACAGGAACCTTTTCAGGAACCCAGTCATTTTTTTAGGTAATCTGTAGCAGATCCTCTGTTGCTAGTTGCTCAATAGCACCACTTCTATTGACGCTCTAATGAACCAAAGAAAATGTGGACATCAGTCTGAATCTAATAAGAGAGTAGCAGGTGTTTTGTTAAAAGAGACACTAATCACATTTACTCACTTTGTTAGCATTCATCTCCATGCTCGACTGAAAGCTTGGAAGGAAAGATAAACAAAAGAGTTAGTATCATTCAGCAGATCAACTAATGGTTAACAACTAAATCTATTTTTCCCCATCCAACTTTGGCTTCTGAATTAAATGTATTTTCAGTTTATTTAATGGTTATTCACAGCAAAATTGGCTGTGCTCTCTGGGTGGGAGGGGCTTACTCTCTCTCCCCTATCAGTCACAAGGACAATAATCAACTAAGTGTTTATGAGCTTGTGTATGTAAAGGAGGGCAGATAGCATTTACCTCTGAGTGCGTTATGCTCCAATGTGACAAACCATTAAGAGCATTAAAAAAAATGGGTTTAATTGACAGGTGACCAATTTGGGTAGAAAATGGGGAAAAATCCAAAAATGGAAAAAAAAAAAAAAAAGAGGTTACATAGAGAGAGCTATGAATGGCGTTTTAGCTGATGACAACACAAGGTCAAGGGCAGTGGTAGCTTAGTTGTTAAGATGCTGAACTATTCATGCTGAACTGAGTTCACAGACCACCAAGCTGCCACTGTTGGGCCTCTGAGCAAGACCCCTGACCCTTAAACGTAGAGATAAAGGTAAGAAGATACTTGCCTATTCACTGTCCTAATAGCACCAATCATAAAACTGAGAATAAATTCTTGTATAAAAAAAAATCATGTACAATAATGAAATTCCTTCCTACACTAATTGGAAGAACGATGGTATTTATCTTTGTTCTAACAAAACATAATTCTTATTAGACCTAGATTCTGTCATAAAATAGTATTTAAAATAGTGCCAAAATTAAAATAGTGCCAAAATATTCCCTTAGGAATATTTTAAATGAATGCAAATCAGCATTCTTGAAAACAAATTCCTTCTACCACCAAAAATAATATATATTAATTTATAGATATAAAAAATATCTATAATATATTTATAATATCTATAATATTAATTTTCGTTGTTGTCGCGTATATTTCCCTGAAGTATGAATATGTCCATAATTTTGAATCCAGTGTTATTTTATTTATTTATTTATTATTATTATTATTATTTTTTACATGTTCTCGTTTTCGTGAAAGTTACCAATCATTTTGGAGGCCACTGTATATTTCTGTAACATTTCTTGCTGCTAAATTTGAAAACACTGTCCTATTTTTTCAGTTTCTTTGAGAATATTTACAGCAGGACTCATGGACTACAGCACAGAAGGATACACAAGTCTCAGAGTAACAGTGCTGATCCAGGATCAGTTTCCCTTATTTTTCATCCAAATAATGACAATTATATAGTCAAAAGGCACCTGATCCCAGATCTGTACTAGTACTCTTGGTAAAGTATTGCTCACAAGCGTACTTGTGGAAAATCCAGAAAAGGGTGTAGACACCCAGCAGGCCGTAAAGGCCCACGAGACAGATGTAGGCTTTCATCAGCTTGCGCAGGACAGATGATAGCAGGTGGCTGCACTGGAAGGTCTGGTATCCTGTTAAAGCGTGGGAATGGGGCTCGCAGGTGTAAGTAAAAGAGATGGAGCCCAGTAGAGGTGTGGTGTAGCTCACAATCACAATGAACTTCAGCACTTTGAACACCGTCTGAGCTGTGTACACCTGAGAGAAAGGAGACAGGGGTTTACTATTACCCAACAACCAGGGCAGAATGATATATAACTGGTATTCTGAACCTTCTATTAACCTTGTAAATGATATTAGAGCTCTCGCAGTGTCCCCGGAACCTGCGGACTCTCTCAAACAATGCTCTGGCCTGTTCTCCGTCACTCCGGTCCAGCGTGGGCCCGGTGTTAGAACCTTCTGGAAGAACAGTAGCTGCCTTATGCAGAGAAGCAGGTTCTAGGATTGAGTTAGAGGACAGTGTGGAGCGGTGTGACAAATTGGATGGACACGGAGAAGGCTGGGTGGAGGTACTACCCATCCTGGCCAACAGGGGGCTGTCAGTCTCAGAGTCAAGGCTGGACTGTCGAGTAAAGAATTTAGGAATGTGTGGCACTTGGGTCCTTGTCACTTTGTCCTCATCTGTTGGGTGACTGTGATGTGCTCTGTCCAGCTTGGCAGCATGGGAAAGTGCCCTGGAGGTCCAGGGCGACTCACAGCACTTGGCAAGTACGGCTAAAAAGTGCTCAATACGGGCAGAGGTGAGCGGAAAGTGGAACCAGAAGGAACCACTAGCCAGCAGGAGTAACGATTGCAGTAAGGTGACATAGGGCAGGAAACGTGAGAACCATGGCAGAGCTTTGTGGTAGCACACGGTGCTCACATAGATGTACTGCTGGTAGTCAAGGTCAGTCCGAATGCCTGTAGCCAGACTCCTGGATGTGGGGACATTTGATGCATAAGGTGTATCAGGACCTGAGGGAATTCCAGAAGAAGTACTGGAGTTGCTTGAGGTGGAGAGTATGGGGACACACACCACCCCGTCCTGTGAGAGTAACAGAGTCCCGGCCAGGATTGACACCATGAGCATGAGGAGCACCAGATAGTCCATGAAGACCTCCCACCATGGCTTCAGCAGCTTATAGTGACCCTGTCTCTCAGTAACAGACCAGAGCTCTGACAGAGTGAACATCACCTTCACAGAGGGCGAGAGAGAGAGAATAGAGATTAAACAACTACATCATTAAGATTCCAGGGAACACAGTGAATATTTAAAATCTTCAACATCTGGAAAATTTGCACTGAAAAAGAAAGAAACAC
This sequence comes from Ameiurus melas, assembly GCA_012411365.1. Lineage (NCBI taxonomy): Eukaryota > Metazoa > Chordata > Actinopteri > Siluriformes > Ictaluridae > Ameiurus > Ameiurus melas. Next base: position 25,627,366 of record CM022765.1, read on the forward strand.
TGCTCCAACGCCAGCAGCTCAACCTGCTGATCATATATAGAGTTATCACAGTAGGCTATGCTCAATAGGCCGGCTTTCTCTCACTAGTTTGCTTTTTACCCACTAGGATAGCGTTTACCCAGTAGGTTAGCTTTGATCTGTGAGGATAACGTTCACTCGTAAGGTTAGATTTTACTTGCCAGGCTGCTCAGACGTACGGAAGCCCTAAGAGGCCATACATTATTATTTTTCTCATGATCGCCACATAACCAAAAGTTGTTTCCTTGTGTCCTCGACTTCATTTTCTCGTGATCTCGGCACAACAAAAGTTGTTTTCTCATGAGAAATTGTATTAAAAAAATAAATAAATCTCGCGCCTTAGGAATGGGACGTGTGTGGGAGTGTCGCCGTCTTCGCCATCGCGATCGCCATCATGAATGTAATAACTGGCCGCTGAAGAGATGGACTTTATCCCCGCATGAAGACTTTTCGAATGTCAGACACTAACGTAGAAGTCGTCACTCACTGACAGACATGGAGCTCTTTCAGCTCGAGCGAGTCCCTGACCAAAGTAAAAAACGAATTTGTTCGTCCATGATGCTGTGGGACTGCGCTAAGCTCCCGCTGCCTCCACAACAATAAAACGAGAAAACAAGAAAGATGAAAACCAAGCACGGCCTCTTAGGGCTTCCGTACAGAAGAGAGATTTCAAGCAGGAGCAGTTTTGATAAAGGTTATGTGGAAGTAAGGGTATCTCCCTTGTGATTGGTCAGAGTAATGCATACGCTTTACCCAAGATTAGCCCCACCCACTTTACAGTGAAATTACAGTGACATGATGGAGTGTAGTTCTGATGTTGAAAAGTCTGTTATGATGATGATGATGATGATGATGATTATTATTATTAGGAAGAGGAGTAGTAGGAGGAGGAGGATACTCTAGCCTAAGGCTTAGATTATATATAATATTTTATTATTATATATTATTTCACCACCAAAAAAACCTGTAATATATTTCTCACTTGTTTATTAGATTTAAAAAAACAAAAAAACATATGATAAATAAATGTTCATATGTATATAAATATATATTTCTATACTTACTGCTAGGAAAGTGAGAAACTTTTAGTTGTCCGACATGAACAGCTTTGGACGCTTACCGAGAATCCCAAAATGAATGGCATGGGCCGAATCCCAAATAGCACCCTAGTCCCTAGTAAGGCGCACTACGGGGGGGAGGGGGGTGACTACGCATGTACAGGGCGGTAGCTGGCCTGCAGCGCCCCGTGCGGACTGTATTAGACCTGTAGCCCTGCAGTAGTGCACTCGAGGAGCCAGCGGTTTGGGACAGGGCCGTTGAACCGCTGGGGCCGGTGCAGGCCGGTTCGCTCGGGTCCGCTCCTCCGTGAACGGGGATAAAGAGTCGAAACACTTTTTTCCCCCACTTTTTTTTTTAGGACGGTAGTGCGCATGTTTGGGCGTTGTCATGGCGACTCGCAAGCTCGCGACCTATCCTCGTTCACTGTTTCTGGCGTACTGGTTAGTGGAGGAGCACGCACGCGCAGAAAAGTGGAGCGCGTGCTTCTGGGATTCTCTTTGAGGTTGCTGAGGTTGCCATGGCAGTGGGGCAAAAGCCGTTAGGACAACACTGTTACTCACAATGTTACATTTGATTTCATTTCATTTTATTTATTACAAAATGCAACCTGTTCTCTTTGGGGCCGTTTTCAGAAACTCCCTCTAAAATGACGTTTTTATTAATCATGGGATTATTATTATTATTATTATTATTATTATTATTATTATTATTATTATCCTACTGTACAAAATAGCGATAAACTGCAGGTCACTGTGTGCACTACTTGTAGATGACCAGTAGAGGGCACTGTTACATGTTCTGCTTTTAAAGTTGTTGGTTAAAGTGAAGAGGGACAGCCTCTTCCTCTGAAACGCTGAAACTTCACACAAGTGAACAACACTAGACAGATGAAACCACCCTGTCCTACAGGCAATAATATAAAAGGGAAAGTAGGGGGACCGACGGGGCACTGGTCACCCATCACAATGCATCGTGTTTCCTCGCACCACATAATGGTACTTTAAAGGGCACTGCATCTCTTATTGGAAGGATACCCTAGAGGGCACTCCATCACATTTTCTAGTACGTAGCAGTACAAAATAGAGCACTTTTTCACATTCTAGAGGTTAGCATTACCCTAGAAAGCACTTCATGAGATTTTCTAGCGGATAGCAGTAGTCTAGGGGCATTTTGCAGCATTCAGTCAACCATGGGGGAAGTCTTATCCCATCCTCTGTCCCATCAACCCCCCCAGTCTGCCCGTGCCTACACCCAAAAAGTGGAAAAGACCAGTAGAAAGAGAGAGAAAGAATGGTTACAGAATGAAACAGAATAAAGCAAGAAAGAACAAAAAAAATAGAAAGACGAGACGTGATAGATGTTCTTTTTTTTTTCTTTTCACAGGACAAGGCAGGGCCATCACACGTGTCACACAGTGCCATCATTAGCAGAAAACAGAGGTGTGATGTTAACTCTTTAGCAGAATGACAGAAGAAATAATAGGTCAACAATGTACGAAACATGTTCAGTTCACTCGGGTGCTCGAAGCACACTATCTGAAAATCTCAATAAAACCACAGCAGCTCACAGACGCAAAGCGACGCAAAGCGAGATTCGACCTGACGCCAGAAATCTGCCTTGATACACAAAGCTTATGCTGAGTAGGAGTCAGAAAATATAAATGTGTGTGTGTGTGTGTGTGTGTGTGTGCGCTTGCATGCAAGAATTGCTGTCCTTCACTGGACTTGTGGTTTCACACCTCATCCTCTCTTCAAACAATCTCACCCATTAACTCAGAGCAGGGCAAGGCTGGGTGTGGTGAGTGTTACAGAAAGCCCTCACATACACACACACGCCTCTTCCAAAAATATCATGCACCACACACACACACACACACACACACACACACACACACACACACACAGATACAGGTGTCAGCACTCAGAGACCAGATTCGTATATCTGCAAGACTACATGCAAGCTGAGCAGTACAACTCTCAGATTCATCTCATCTCATCTCATCTCATCTCAGCTACCTGCTTGTGTGTGTATTTGCATTAGAATAACACCAAGGTGTAGGTAAGAGGGGAAGTGTTTTGCAGAGGATAGTGCGACATGAAACATGCAAGCAAACCCTAAAATAAGCTTTACAGAAAAGACACACGAACTTCACATAATCGCACGTGTGAAATTTCACACTTCATGCATTTCTCACATGCAGTATTTATTTTCACATATGATTTTTTTTACACTTATAACATGTTTATTTTCCATATGTAAGGCATCTAGGCATCTCTCTCTGTCTCTCTCTCTCTCTCTTTATATATATATATATATTTACACATAATAAACATTTATAATGTCCTTTTTTTGCATGTAGGTCACAAGGATTCGGACACCACTTTCTCGCAGAAGTCGTTCTTTTTGTACATCTGGTCACATATTATTCAGACAATGCCAGGCGCGTTTAGTTGAATTCCTGAGTGCGAATCATAATAATCATTCACATAAATGCATGTTAAAACAACAACAACAACAACAACAACAACAACGTGTGATCACGTGTGAAATGGATGTGATGTTCCTGAAAGGGTTCCTCTTAGGATGCTCTTGTTCAGGCCGGCCCTGAACAAGAGCTGAGAATAAAAACCCCAAAAAACAAAAGGAACCATCATAGAAATTCTAATGGTTTCCACTACAAATACCATTACAAACCATCAGCTGTTAGCCATTTAAACCATTACCATTATAGGTCCTTAAAGGTGTCCCAAAGACATAAAAATAGACGATTGCCATTAGAGATCTACAGGGACCATTAGAGCTTCCATTTAAACCAATACAATTCCCATTATAACTATTAAAACCATTAAAACCAGTACAAATTCTGTGAGCGTTTCTATAGTTTATTGTTGATCTGAGTTGCGAGTGATTTTGTTTGCGTTTCTACGCCATCTTCTATTGGACAGGCTTGACCTTTGACCTGGGTTACCTGGACAACTGTTCCAGGCATTTTTTTTATGAAGTGTACACCTGGGACTTGGGGCTTATTCAGACAGCGCTCCCTTAAATGGTGCCACAAGTTGTACATAATAAACAACAAAGGTTTTAAAATGAAATCAATGCCTCTACACCAGTATGAGATGAAACCAGTGCAATGAGTATGGTTTCACACCTAGTTTCATCTAGGTGTTGCATCTTAGTTCAACTGAACTTTATCTGGCTCAGGTCTTTAACAAGCTCTTAAGACAACAAGCTTTTATTTTGTTTTGTTTTTGAGGCTTGGCGGTTTTGGTACCTCATACAGGATTATCGACTGAAGCGGAAGCCATTTCTCAGGTCCTGATCATCTCAGAAGACTGAGCTTGACCTTTGACCTCGGTGAACGGTAATGGAGAAATCTGTCATGACCTCATGGTGAGAAATGCTATAATCCGGTGTAATGATGCTTACTGTCAAGCTGACACAACCCACACAGCCAGTCATTTCAGTCATCTGTCCTTTCTGATAAAGGCGTCAAATATTCTGATGGTCTTCTACAATGTCTGTTTCAGTGTCTGGATCATGAGCTGGCTGCTTGAAGAGCAGCGCCCTTTTTTTTTAAAAATAAATTCTGACTCATGTGAGAATTGAAAGTGTTAAAAATATTCGGTCCGGGCACGTTGTGTTCATCAGCTTGTAATTTTGAGATTCAAAAGGAATAAATGTCTTGTTCACACTCTTATAAATAGGTTGCTCTCGTTTTTAATCAAATCGATTATGAAAACAAAATACGGTTTGTGCGTACACGTCAGAACCACGAATTTTCTGTAGAATAGCTGAAAAATATATTTTAAAAGATTTTTTTATTAAATGTAAAAAAGAGTCCATATTAAAAAAAAAACAACTAAACAAGGATTTAGTGGATTCTGAGTGATTTAAATATGATTAAACTGCAGTGCTCGGAGCCTCCTGCTGATCATTTCAGCCGCCATGTTGTCCTCCGTTACTGTCATGCTCTTACTGTTTTTAAAAAGTACATAGTCATCCATATTAGCTGTGCTAACGCTAATCTACCCAGTAATCTCTGATACAAAGCCGGCTCAGCCAGCATCCTTCATTCTTTTCAGCCCCGAATTTACATTTTTTTCAATTCAATTCAGTTTTATTTGTGTAGTGCTTTTAACAATAGATATTGTCTCAAAGCAGCGTTAGAGAAACATATAAACACAGGATAGAGATGGGTGAATTTCTCCCTATTGGGCGAGCCGGTGGTGACCGTAGTGAGGGAAAACTCCCTAAGATGATATGAGGAAGAAACCTTGAGAGGAACCGGACTCAGAAGGGAACCCGTCCTCAACTGGGGAACGACGGATCGTGTGAAAGTAAAAGAAAGTTCATTATGGTTTTTACATGAAGTCTTTGTTGAACTAGTCCACGAGACCCGAGTTCAGAACTGTATGTGGTGATTACAGTCCCAAGGCCATAGCAGCAACCGTAGTCCCAGCGACCACAGCGAGAACGTCCATGTGGAATTGAGATCCAAAACCATTTCATGGCATCTCAAGCGGTACCGTCCTCAGCGATCTCCAGACTGTAGCCTCCAGTTGCAACAAAATGAATCTGAACTGATGATAATCAAGCAGAGGAGAAACAAAAAAAAACAATGAATGCAACATACACGCTAAGAAACCCGTTACATGCTAATGTACGCTTTTAATTGCATGTTAATGTTAAATTTACACTTTGAGTGACACATTAATGCTAATTTGGATTTTTAGTGACGTATTCATGCTAATTTACATACGTAGTGTCATTCCAAAACACTCTCCCACTCATTATCAGTTACTTTAGTTACTTTGGCGATAATCTAAAAAGCAGCGTTGTGGACTCGAGTCACATGACTTGGACATAAGTAAGAAGACTTGTGACCTCGACTTTGACGTTGACTTCCATGCCTCGTGACTTCCTTCGCTTGGACTCGAGCCCTTTGACTTCTTAAGACTTGATACGTTTTCACAACCGAAGATGAGCAACTGTTATCAACGATCTAATCTCCTTCGGAACAAACCATTCATTTCCAAAACATCAGCATCAGCCTTCATTTCCATGGTTAAAGTTCAGCCATTCTGACAGACGGGCCCTTTGCGGCAGCCATGCTCCCACAGACAATAGCTTTGACCTACAAAGATTGTGTTTGCACCATGAAGAACCTGTGGTTTAAAAGCAACAACTTGAACTGATGAAGACAAGTACTCTTAGTGAAAACAGTATGCAGGGTGACCCGGACGTCTCCACACAATGGGGGAAATTAACAGGTTTTTTTATTACAAAAAGGAGAACGTATTGAAATCATTCTCATGGCTGGATCGGGAAGGTTGCAACGGACTTTAACGTATTAACCGAGAAGAAGTGGACATCCAGGAACACCCAATGACCAAGGCACAACCAACGTGGTGCTGACAAACAGAGTCACTAACTGTATGGAGACTTTTAGGACACCTTATACACCTCATCTCAGTTTTATAGTAACCGCCAAGGACACATTATGATTAGTTTAGGAAGCGAAACATAAAGCTGTAACTTGCTGTCCCAAGTCTTGACTTGGGACTTGTGAAACAATGACCCAAAGGACGAACGTCTACTAGAAAGACACGTTATTTTTATATATGAAATTCATAATGGATTCAGTTTGTTAATAAACGCCGTGCGGTAGAATCCGTCTTCTCCTCATGACCACATGGGATTTCTGCATCGGTGTTGTTAGCTCAGTCCCGATACTCAGACTGTGTGCAGCACCTGAATTAGCACTGCATGCTAATGTTAATGTCCTGATGCCCATCAAGGAGGAGGATGGAATCGTACACAGCTGCTCTCGTCTCCTTCCCGTTCCTGGTTTTATCTCTCCAGATAACTTCACTAAGGCTAAATACTGTTTCTTGAGTATGTCTGGACCTCTTTTTCTTTTCTTCTTTCTTTCTTTTTATTTATTATTTATTTTTTATTATACATTTAATGTGTGTTTACGCAACTTTACATTTTTTTCTTCCAGTCTGCTTCTTGTTTTGTAGTGTTAGCACTTTCATTACTTAGCAAGCTTAAGTTACACAAAAGTAAGGATTGATCTGCAAGGTGCAGAACATTTCCTGTGTAAACCACGTTTTAAATGTTTATAGACTCTCAGAGGAAAAGGGTACTAAACTGAACCGTTCGTACATTTGTGCGCCTTTCATAACAGAAATGTGGATGTAGTTTAACTTTAAAAAAAACACAAAAAAACATTTAAGTTAGAACAGAAATGTAATTGTACCTTTTAGAGTCAAGCTTCATTACAGTCTCCTTTACAGCACCATTGTACGGCATGCATGCGCTGTATGTACAAGGTGTTTATTTAACATTTATGGAAGGAGGCTGGGGGTTAATTTATCTCTGGAACCATGACTATGCCTCCTTGGAGATATATCGGTGGTACCCAACGTGGCAGGTCCTTATTAAGATTGGTTTTGTTACAGCTGGATGATTCTACATAACTGGAAATGCCCCCAAAATCCCAGATCTGACAGATTGGATTGATGGAGTGATTGAAATCGCATAATATGCATAATGAAGGGGGAAAATATATATATATATTAAAAAAAAAAAACAGCAACAACATGGGATCATTTCTGGCAGCACATGAAAATGGGGGTAAATGAGCAGGACTGTTTCATTTCCATGTTTTGGTTGTACTGTATTCCTATAATAGTGGCGAATGGTTGGATAGACGAAGGCGGTCATTAAATGATGCGGTGATCGAGTGAAAAAATGAAACTGTTGCTCGGTGGCTGTGGTATAAGAACAGCAAAGCACTTTAGGATGAAAAGAATCGACAGTAACTCCTCCGATGATATTTTACTACAGGCAGCACTACATGTTTGTATTAATAGTGTGGAGGTTTGTTTCCGTCAACTCATTTTTTCCCACATGTCATGAAGACAGGAAGGTTTTTGGCTTATGGGTGTTATATCTGAATTGTAGTCCACGTGGATCGTGTCACAGTGCAATCAGCGTGATCGGAGCTGTGCCTGACGGGTTTATACTTGCTTAATGCATGGCTTACACGCGTCTCAAGTGGGTGAGTGCTGGGGATGTCCGGGGACCTTACGATTCGGTTCGGATTATTGGAGGTGCTATAAAATGACGCAGGGCTACACCCAGGTCTAAAATACAAAACGCAAGACCCGGAGAGAGACAACAAGACGTCTCTGTGCAACTCAAAGGTCTTGAGTACGGGTGAAAGGCAGCGTTCACACACCCCCGGCCTCCCACACACTCTTCTCAGAGCGAGAGCGAGAAAGTCCAGAAAGAGAGATGGAGTGAGAGGATGAGAAAGGAGGATGAGAAATAGCGAGAGATGAAGTCAGCCATGTGTGCCCACACCGAGCCACTAATACTGAATAGAATAGAAAATGTAACGGGATTTCCTCTGTGATTGTGAGAGATTATTGCATTGAGTATTTTACAACAACAACAGCAGGAATTCAGTTGTTTTCATTGATTTATTACAATCATTTATGGTTTAATTAAAGAAGTATGTTTCAAACATAAAGGCACTACTAATAAATCTGTTCCATATATTAATAAATAACAGACATGAACAGTTCTATTTATTTATTTATTTATTTATTTATTTTTGTCTATATGTCTATTCACCTCTTTTCCATTTTCCTTTATTTATTTATTTATTTATTTATTTATTTAATGTATATTTAATCATGTATATTTTGTGTGTGTAGTCAGCAGGCAGATGAGGGCAGAGAGAGAGAGAGAGAGAGAGAGAGAGAGAGATAGAGAGAGAGAGAGGGAGTGTAAAGTGTAAGCAGTTGGGTGTGATGATGGCAAGAACAAGAAACTGTGTGATAAATGAAAGAGAGGATGAGAGGCTGAAAGGGCAAGAGTAAGCAGTGTGTTGTGGGCCGTGGGAAAGTGACACACTGTGTATTTCAATCTTCCCCTCACTCCTTTACTCAAACCACAGCCTTTCCCCTTAACCTCACCATTTACACACACACACACTCAGCTCAATATCACCACTGAGACCACTCAGAACACCAAAGCGCCCATATGATTGAAGGTTTACTCCTCAGAAACCACATGATGTCAGTATGTATGTGCACTCAATGACGGTACACAATCATTCCGTCTCAGCCATACAGTCTATACGGCATCGGAACATTTTCTATAAATTGAATCTGTCCCGCTTAAAGCTGCTCGTTTTTCCCTCACAACCGTCAGCGCACATTTTACATGTAATCCTACCGCAAGCAGCTGCTTTTAAAAAGTGCTGCTGGAGAGGTTTTTGGTTCCAAAGATTAATCAACGTCAACTTTTCAAGTACTGTGTGTTGTTGTTTTTTTAAGTGCTGACCAATCAGGACAAAAGTTGGGGGCAAGCTAGAAAAACAAACATGACGGATAAAACATCTGTATGTAAAATGATGCACCACTTGAACTGAGGCTAGTGTGGCCGAAGCAGACACTTTGCCACTAGATCTGGGAATTGTTTAGACTCCTTTAGTAACTCTATTTAAAAAATGATCCTAGTGCAAAATAGTGACTCTCCTGCATTCTAGACCACTCTACAGCTCACATCACAGCTGCTGCTTATATGAGTTCAGGATACAGGTTTGCTCAAATCAACACCAGTGTGTAAAGACTGAGTAAGATGTGCTACTATAAGCTGATATTCAATACGACCAATCACTAATCACCACTATTCCGAATGACCAAACACTGATCACCACTATTCCCAACAACAAACACTGATCACCATTGTTCCCAACAACAAACACTGATCACCACTATTCCCAACAAACAAACACTGATCACCACTGTTCCCAACAACAAACACTGATCACCACTGTTCCCAACAACAAACACTGATCACCACTATTCCCAACAACAAACACTGATCACCACTGTTCCCAACAACAAACACTGATCACCACTGTTCCCAACAAACAAACATTAATCACCACTGTTCCTAACAACAAACATTAATCACCACTATTCCAAATGACCAATCACTTATCACTGTCACATATCTGGGAAATCTGGACTCCATTTCCCATCAGCCACTGCACTGCATCTGTTTGTTTGTATTAAATGTTTAAAAATCTGCGACTGCTTCTGCCTCAACCTCCACTTGTGACAATCACCACTGTTCCCAACAACCAATCACTGATCACCACTGTTCTGTGGTCAGTAACTGATTACCACTCTTCCGAATGACTAATCACTGATCATCATTGTTCTTCATCGACCAATACTGAAATGAGTATGATGATTCTTTGAATATGCAAATTAGATTATGACACCATCTGATGCCTTCTAGTGACTTTTCGAGCATGCATTAGCTCCTTTCCCCTGAAAAGGCATTTAGTCAAAAAGACAAACAACCTCCTCTTTGGCAGTCTCACTGATCTTTATTTCATCTGCGTTACTGATATCAATAAATATGTTCTAATGAGAAAGATAGGCTAGTTAGTTAGAAGATACTAGGTAGGATTGATAAGCTCATCATTATGGTTATGAATATTTGTTCTTTAGTTTCGCACTGAAAGAAGCTTTCTGCTACAGTTTCCCCTTTAACCTGGACTTGAAGCGATACCAAACTGTGCCAAGCAAAAGTTTTACTTGTGTATGCACAGTTTATTCACGTTCAAGAAGTCACGTCGTGTCCTAAACCGCATCAGCACATCTGTGTGACGTCACTGAACAACTGGAAGTGGATTGGCGCAGATATTTCCATGGGGGATTTTTGGGTGAGATAAAGTTCCATTACTTGTTCGTTGCATTAGTGCAAATCTGAAAAAGCACATTTCAGATTTCTGTAACGTTGCTTTGCGGCAACGTCACTACACGAATAAAACCGAATCGACCGAAACTGTGTACAATATTTCGGTTCCTCCTCTGACCTTTACAGAGAGTTGTACAGACCGCACCAGCTCTTCTTAAACATGACTGCATTCAGCTGTATTTTCACACCAAAGAGAACAACATCATGGCTTTGGCATGGAACATTCAAATACTTCTCACAAACACACAACCCCCCTTCCTTCTCAACCCCAAACCCCTGACATTCAAGTTCCTAGAAAGAGGCATTGTTGGCAGGCAGGAAAACAAAGAGATCAAGGGATGAAGAGAAGCCCACCGAGCTCCCCCCCACATGCCCCCCGCCCTGTGCCCCTCCATCTCCCCCAAAACGCTCCACAGCTCTTCTTATCCGCAGAACAACCCGCCACATCGCCTGCGCCAGCTGCACCTCACTCGCTTTCCCTCGCCACAAGCTTCACACAACATACACTGCTACAGAGAGAGAGAGAGAGAGAGAGAGAGAGAGACCTGATGAACTCCAGATATACAATACAAACTCATCCCTATTGTGAGCAGTGCTAGCTCAGCTATTAATGTTCTGTGGAAAAGCCTCTGTAGGCCCTGTGTGATTGCTGATATGGTGAAGTTTATCTATAACAGTTAACATATGTAACATTTATGGAAGGAGTCTCCAGTGTCAACTCTTCGTACCTCTTTTCTGGCATGGGGAAGTCTTCAGGCTCAGTTTCTCTGTTACCTGTCAAGCTGAGGGTTTTTTTTTTTTGGTCTTATTAACTAGTTTCATGTACGGTTGAGTCCAAAAGTTTACATACCCCTAGGCGAAAGTCATTCAAACTCCACACATTATGTTACCTCACATTCCCTGTGTAAAGTCAGTTAGGGCGTCTACTTTATTTCCATTAAGAGGACATTTCAAAATAATAGCCAAGAGACAGATTTATTTCAGCTTTTATTTACTATATCAGCTTTTCAGGGGCTCAAACGTTTACATACAGTTTGCTAGTATTTGGTTGCATTGGTGTACATTTATTCACTTGGCAGACGCTTTTGTCCAAAGCGACTTACAAATAATCAAAGCGATATATCAAGCAGGGAACAATACAAGTAGTGCTACTGTACAATATCCATTAATTGCAAAGTGCACAGAGTAGAGGTGTAAGGGCGTTGTGTTCTTTTTTTTTTTCCTCTATGAGTTGATTAGGTGTTCACGGAAGAGGTGGGTCTTTAGCTGTTTTTTGAAGATATTGAGAGATTCTGCAGTCCGGATTGAGATTGGAAGTGCATTCCACCACTGGGGAACGGTAAGCGTGAAGGTTCTGGAAAGGGACCTTACACCACGCTGAGTGGGAACTACTAAAGAACTAAAGAATAGTGTACTTGAATTAAACTATTGTTGTAGCCTTCCATGAGCTTGTGCTTATACTTTGCTGTATTTTTTGCTCCTTCTTTCCTCCTGATGGAACCGGTGTAACTCAGTCAGGTTTGTGGGCCTCTTTGCTCAGACGCTCTTTTTCGGTTCACTCTACAGATTTTCTATGGGATTCAGGTTTGGTTAGGATCATTGTCCCTCTTGAAAAGACCCAGTTGCAAGCCAGGTTTGAACTTTATGGTAGATCTTGGTCTTGAATTGTAAGTATTTCCATCTATTTTCTGAAGTGCACCAATCCATTTCTCCCCCCACGAACATGATGCTGCCACCCCTATGCTTCACAGTTGGGATGGCCAACATACCGTGTGAAATGATGGCACTTGGACAGTCCGCTCCTGTTTGCCAGATTTGGGCCACAAGCAAGCCATAGCAATGACGCATGTGTCACATTTTGGCCAAGGTTGCCCACATTTGTTTTATGATATTTGGGCTATTTTCACTATTTACCACATAGGCCACTTTAGGGTCACGTCCAGATCACACATTGCCGTGAGCACCACATCTTTGCCTAAAAAGGCCCACTTGTGATTTGGGATATAAATCTGGATAGCCAGATTTGCTATTTTTCATGTGGGCCACTTCGTCCAGGCCAGAAGAAGGCCAGCAGTGCAGCATCACTGCCTGAAGTGGCCCACATCCAGATGCTATCTGGGTGTAGAACTCTCTTAATTGTGGATGCACATATTTTTTGTACCTGATGCCTACGACTCCTTCACCAGTTCCTTTGTTGTCGTCCTGGGGTTCAGCTGAATGTTTTGGACCAAAGTTCATTCATCCCTGGGGGTTCATTTGTACCTCCTTCCTGAATGATTGAGCATTTGTGTGCTCCCATGATTTCAATATTTGCATCGGGTTGTTTGTACAGATGCTCGTGTTACCTTCAGTTGTTTTGAAATTTCTTCTAAAGAGGAACCAGACTTCCACAGACAACCCAGACTTTCTTCTGGGTTCTTGGCTGAGTTACTTGGACTTTTCCAAGTTCTGGAGTTATGAAAAAAAGAAATTGAATATCTTTAATCTAGGTGTATGTAAACCTTTGGCCTTAACTGTATGCCTCAACTGGCCTTGAGTATAACGTTCTTATAAGAGGAGTAAAACAAACGAATGGATAAAAAGAATGAACCGTTCTTTAATAAATATTTGGAATATCCTGTTCAACATAACGCAGAATCTTCCAAACTTCCTGAAGATCAGGGAATTAGAAAGCAAAGAAAAATAAGTGTCTCGCTTTTTTTTTCTTTGTTTTCAATGATATTGTGATATTGGCTGGTGAAGTCATTTACACACTGTTACACAACCTATAGATTACAAGTAAATCATCGATTTAAAGATAAATTGAAAGTATATCATCTGACTGTCTGAAATGTCGGTAATGCCATTTGCATGGTCAGGGCCGGCCCCTGGCATAAACGGATTAGGCAAATGCTAGGGGTGCTGTCCACCCATAGGGGGCACCCAAATAAGTGATTGTTTATTTATTCATCCATCCATCCATCTTCTACCGCTTTATCCTTTTCAGGGTCACGGGGGAACCTGGAGCCTATCCCAGGAATCATGGGGCACAAGGCGGGGTACACCCTGGACAGGGTGCCAGTCCATCACAGGACACAATCACACACACACTCACACACCCATTCATACACTACGGACAATTTAGACACGCCAATCAGCCTACCATGCATGTCTTTGGACTGGGGGAGGAAACCCGAGTACCCGGAGGAAACCCCCGCAGCACGGGGAGAACATTTATTCATTTATTTATTCAACAATTAATTAATTAATTAATTATTTATTATTATTATTTAGTAATACTATTTTAATACGATAAAAAGTGAAAAGCCACCTCACCAACATAATTACATAGTTTATTTTTTCTGTTGACCTCAGTGTCACTCTGGCCTGGTGCATTTAAATAGCTAGATAGAAGTACTCATTGAATACATATTTTGTGCATGACCCCTAAGCGTAATTACTCTTGCTATTTGTGTTTAGGCTATAATGTGGCTCAAGCGCTATTATTGTATATTGTCTCACCATCAGCGACTTTTTTTTTATTAATATAATGCAACAACCATATACTCCTGTTCTCTCTTCAGATGCACTTTTGAAATAATTGAATCTCACCCCTGTAAACCCTGGGCCACTGGCAGACACCTTCTCTACCTCCGCTAAGCCCACGGACCCGACATCAAGTGGGGGGTTTGTTTCGAAATGAAAGAAAATATACAAGACATAAAGATAAACTCCAGTTTCTGTGCAAGTGTATGAACACAATGACCGGTGGTGGAAATGGCTGCGATGCAAGGGGCACCAGCTAAAATCTTGCCTAGGTCCCCAAACTGGTCAGGGCCAGCCCTGAGCACGGTGGCTAGTTAACAACATTTTGTGTATTTGCTAATTCTATGCTAAACAACAACAACAACAACAACCATGTTAGACAGTTAAGAGCAAAATGCAGATTTGTTACGCAATGTTACAAGAAATAAATGACACCGGAATCAAAAAATCAAAGCCATTTATGAGATATCTTTAAATCAATGATATCTTTTGGTTACATTTTAACAGATCATAGAAGCAGTTATTACGGGGCGAGTGCAGCTTTGGTAAGATTATCTGAAGGAAAGGTTAGCTAACAATCTTCTTTAATGTTCATAGAAATCACACTCAAAACCACAGGAAGAACTTCTCATGAACGTTTGGTGTGGGTGAAGGTTTATTTTAGCCCACGCTGTGGTGATTCATCTGACAGCAGCGCTGCTCAATCACTCGCTCTACAGCCCCTGATATGTAACTATTTCCTACACCTTTCCTCACCTGTAAGTCTCTTCGGATAAAAAGCGGCTTTCATGAATAAACAGAAGTGTAAACGTCACGCTACAGGATGTGCTGTTGTATCTGAGCTCTCGGTCCGTTAGGGACATTACAGCTTGCGATGCTGTTAAAAAAAAAAAAAGAATAAAAAATGCCTAGTAAGAGTCAGCTCTGTTCTGGTAAAAGTCTTCACACTTCACATCGGTTTGACAAGAGCTGAGCTTCCCAAAATCATCACATCACAAAAAAATCTGCAAATGTCATGCAAAAATCGACTTCTGTTTTCAGTAGAGCTGTGAAAGTGATCTTATGCAAGCTTTCCTTACACACTTTTAGGACATCGCACTGATAAATTCTCTAAAATACAGCCTGTAGCACCAATAACAAGAAAAAGAAAGTCCTTTGAGCCTCATGGCAACCAGCCAAATGTCCTCTACAACATCAAATGTCATGTATTCCTATGCTTATGGAGACATTTGGCTGGTCCTCACAAGGAATCAACATGTATTCAATTAAAAACAACAAGAGAGATCAGAGGAGAATGACCAGACCATAATAACTTATTTATTTTACAACCATGGTGAGCATCTCAGAATGCAGAAAACATCAAACCTTGAGGTGGATGAGCTATGACGACAGAAGACAACATCAGGTTCTTCTCCCGTCAGTAAAGAACAGGAATCTGAGGCACTGAATGAAACAAACCGTTGAAGACTGGACTTGGTGATTTTTTTTCTACTCTTCATCTTTCCAGTTTGGGTCAGTCTGTGCTCGTGTTAGCCAGATTCCTGTTCTTGACTGACGCGAGAAGAACTTAATGTTGTCTTCTGTCGTCGTAGCTCATCCACCTCAAGGTTTGATGTTCTGTGCGTCCTGAGCTGCTTTTCTGCTCACCACGGTTGTACAGAGTGGCCTCTGTAGCCTTTCCGTCAACTCGAACCTGTCTGGCCATTCCCCATTGACTTCTCTCATCCAACAAGGCGTTTCTTTCAGCAAAACTTCCATTCGCAGGATGTTTTTGCTCTCTTTTTTCCCCGCACCATTCTGAGTTAAACTCTCGACACAGTCGTGTGTGAAAATCCCAGGAGACCAGCAGTTACAGAAATATCCAAATCAGCCTGTCTGACTCCAACAATCAAGAGATTGGGCAAAATGACTGACGTCACATTTTCCCCCGTTCTGATGGTTGACGTGAACATTAACTGAAGCTGCTGGGCGCGTATCTGAGCGCTTTGCACTGCTGCCACATGATTGGCTGATTAGATCATTGCAGTATAGCATTAATTAACTGCATTAATCATCATTAAATCAATAGAAAGTCAGTGTGTGTGCTGAGAGTGGGGGAGGAGGGGGGGGCAGGTTTAGTTTAAAAATGCTTTGTTTTGCTGTCTCCAGAGCCATCAGCGCACAGTTTCTCACCTTCTTGACCACCAGTTTCAGGAAGTCGTAAACTTTATCAGCAGTTTTCAGAGAACGTTAAGAAGTTAAGAGTTTCAGTGTGTTGCATATTTAAAGAGCTACTCAGTGGGTTCGGAAATGTTTAGTTTGTTGCATGTTTGACCATTTTTTAGTTCTAGAAATGTTCTATCAATAATAATAATAATAATAATAATAATAACATAACAATGTAAAAAACATCTTTTGTAGTTTAACTGTCAAGGTTTTGGTACTTTCTTTAGTTTGAATAAACCAAACAAAAAAAGGTCCAGAACAGCAAATAAATACATTAAAGTACTGTAAAATATTTAAAAACGTGTTTCACTAAAGACTGTTACCTCAGCAAACGTTACTTAATTAAATGAAACGTGATTAAAGAACATGTTGTAGTTTTTAGGCATTGTTTACCTACATATAATGCTGAACATGCACAAACGCGTTTCTGTTCTCAGTTCCGTTACAGCAAATATAAACAGTAACTCCCTCATTGTGTCTTGGAGTTCATAAGCAGAAAAACACAGCGGGTCATGTTAGCGAAAGACCGCAAAGTGTAAACTCCGCCATCCTGAGGACTTTCCAGAAATGTCACAAAGCGGACACAAAGCGCTGGCACTGGAGACTCCTTCCGAAACTTTGTACTGAAAACTGCACCATAACAATTGTTATACTTTGTTAAATAACAATATGTTTTATTATATGGATTGTTGTGTTATACAATGAGGGAAAAAAGTATTTGATCCCCTGCTGATTTTGTACGTTTGCCCACTGACAAAGAAATGACCAGTCTATAATTTTAATGGTAGATTTATTTGAACAGTGAGAGACAGAATAACAACAAAAAAATCCAGAAAAACGCATGTCAAAAATGTTATAAATTGATTTGCATTTTTAAGAGGGAAATAAGCATTTGACCCCCTCTCAATCAGAAAGATTTCTGGCTCCCAGGTGTCTTTAAAGGGAGTGCTCCTAATCTCAGCTTGTTACCTGTATAAAAGACACCTGTCCACAGAAGTAATCAATCAATCAGATTCCAAACTCTCTCCACCATGGCCAAGACCAAAGAGCTCTCCAAGGATGTCAGAGACAAGATTGTAGACCTACACATGTCTGGAATGGGCTACAAGACCATTGCCAAGCAGCTTGGTGAGAAGGTGACAACAGTTGGTGCGATTATTCGCAAATGGAAGAAACACAAAAGAACTGTCAATCTCCCTCGGCCTGGGGCTCCATGTAAGATCTCACCTCGTGGAGTTGCAATGATCATGAGAACAGTGAGGAATCAGCCCAGAACTACACGGGAGGATCTTGACAATGATCTCAAGGAAGCTGGGACCATAGTCACCAAGAAAACAATTGGTAACACACTACGCCGTGAAGGACTGAAATCCTGCAGCGCCCGCAAGGTCCCCCTGCTCAAGAAAGCACATATACATGCCTGTCTGAAGTTTGCCAATGAACATCTGAATGATTCAGAGGACAACTGGGTGAAAGTGTTGTGGTCAGATGAGACCAAAATGGAGCTCTTTGGCATCAACTCAACTCGCCGTGTTTGGAGGAGGAGGAATGCTGCCTATGACCCCAAGAACACCATCCCCACCGTCAAACATGGAGGTGGAAACATTATGCTTTGGGGGTGTTTTTCTGCTAAGGGGACAGGACAACTTCACCGCATCAAAGGGACGATGGACAGGGCCATGTACCGTCAAATCTTGGGTGAGAACCTCCTTCCCTCAGCCAGGGCATTGAAAATGGGTCGTGGATGGGTATTCCAGCATGACAATGACCCAAAACACACGGCCAAGGCAACAAAGGAGTGGCTCAAGAAGAAGCACATTAAGGTCCTGGAGTGGCCTAGCCAGTCTCCAGACCTTAATCCCATAGAAAATCTGTGGAGGGAGCTGAAGGTTCGAGTTGCCAAACGTCAGCCTCGAAACCTTAATGACTTGGAGAAGATCTGCAAAGAGGAGTGGGACAAAATCCCTCCTGAGATGTGTGCAAACCTGGTGGCCAACTACAAGAAATGTCTCACCTCTGTGATCGCCAACAAGGGTTTTGCTACCAAGAACTAAGTCATGTTTTACAGAGGGGTCAAATACTTATTTCTCTCATTAAAATGCAAATCAATTTATAACATATTTGACCTGAGTTTTTCTTATGTTTTTGTTGTTATTCTGTCTCTCACTGTTCAAATAAATCTACCATTAAAATTATAGACTGATCATTTCTTTGCCAGTGGGCAAACATACAAAATCAGCAGGGGATCAAATACTTTTTTCCCCTCACTGTAAGTGTATTTAAGATCTGGCCCTCTTTGATCCTATTACTCTAAACTAACCCTTTATCCAACGTGTAGTGACCAGAGTCTGTGGTCTCGAGCTCCGCCTTTTCCAACTACATTTAAGATCTACGTTTAAAATAAGATCAGCTTTCTTGCATACATTTGCTTCTTCAAATCTGAGTTTCAACTCAAATCCATTGTATGAAGTTAAACCAAAAAATAAAATAAAATAAATGAATGTACATATTAATAAAAGTGTAGAATTTATTTTAAAACTAAAACTATATTATTTAGTCGAAACGTGTTTGCTGAATAAACATCGTCTGTAATCATTTATACATTCATTTCATCGCTTCACAAACTTCATTTTTTTCGTAAGTTCTCTTTCTCTCTCTCTCCACACACACACACACACACACACACACACACACACACACTCTCAGTCCAACCTCAGTCTGGTTCAATCACTTTAGCTCTCGATCGTGTGATGACTGTTCAAAAACAGAGAACACACATACATACATATAAGCAAACACACCACCACCACCAACACCACACAAACTCACACACTCACACACTCACACACTCACTCACACACGCGCTCACCAGGCTTCAGGTCCTGCTGGTGACTTCAGAGGTAAGTGAGAAATTAAAACAGATTTAACCTCGGCAGGTTGCTACAGAGATCTCCTGCGTGCGACAGGTCTACAGATTTATATAATAATAATAATAATAATAATAATAATAATAATAATAATATGTATCCATATAATAATTATTCGTCATGCTTACTACTGAAACTTATTCATTCGACACGTTCCCCTACAGTATACACGTTTTACTCACACATCATTTTTTATCTGTAAAATGATATAAAGATGAACGGCAGGATGACGTTTAATCGCCTCGTTTGATCTGCGTTCGAGTAAAAATGATAGATTTCATATCACAAGTCGATTAATGAGAGGAGATGATGACACTCTGTAGCCGATGATCCTTTTGAATATTTCACTGTTAAAATTGTGTCAAACGTTTTTGAAATGATTCAGTTGTAGCTAAAAAATATATATATTTTGGATTAATTTGGCGTTTAAAAATATATTTAAAAAAAAATGTGGCTGCTTTTCTGAATAAGATGATTTTTCTAAAAACTAAACACACACACACACAATAGTTTGTACATTTCTGTGTATACACTGTATGACAGATTAACTCTAACAGCAATGCAAATAGAATTGATTACATTCACTTCAATTCAGTTGTATTTGTATAGTGCTTTTAACAATGGACGTTGTCTTTAGGAATTCAGAAATTTGAGAAATGTTGTGATTTAAAGACATGAACCACTTTCAGAGGTCTACCTCATCGAATTGAACTGAACAAAGCAAGAGAGCTTGGAGTCGATGAACAGAGAATATTCAGATCGAACGGATTTGCAGCTCTGATTGTGTTATAATTGATGTCCTGAACCCCTGCGCGCGCGTATGTGAGGATGTCGGAGTGGATGTGTAATCACAGTTTGGCGTTTATTAAGCGGATTTTAATCGAGTTGTGAGTTTTTGTAGTGAGAGGAATGTTGTACTCGAGGCTGTGTGCAGCTGGAAGAGGCTACGGTGTGTGTATCTGGGTAAAAACCTAAACCTCAGGCTTCGGATTCCTAACTGAATCGCACAGGTGTGTGTGTGTGTGTGTGTGTGTGTGTGTGTGTGTGTGTGTGTGTGCTGAAACCACACTGCATCATGTAGGAGACACTAAAGGAAATACAACAAATGGTATCCAAAATACTGTGAATAGCACTTCTTAATTTTTTTTAAACGTTAGCGCTGATTATACCAGACGTGGTTCTCGTTTAAGTCTGACTTAAATTCAACTTTCTTAAAAGCTCAAGCGAGACTTTAAGCTCTAGAATCGGACTGGAATGCTTTATTGGAGGTCCTCTGAAGTTCACAACGCTAACGAAGCTTTGGACTCGGTTTGGATGGGAGCGTGAGCTTGGCGATGACGCTGCGTTTTTTAAGGAATAACCCCCTCGGTGTTGTGCTGTTATAGGAGGGGGGAAAAAAAGCCAATAACAGTGAGATGGAGGTGAAACGAAGCAGACCTGCTGGGAATTATTTTCCTTTAACAGAAACAAAAAAACACCCCTCTGTTTTCTCTCTGTCATAGTTAATAAGATAAAAAAAAAAGAATGCAGCGTGTTGCGTTGCAACTCCTCAGGTCCTGTCAGAAAACTTAAAGCTTTAGCTCTGACTGTTTCAAAGCACTGACACTGGAATCTCCTACCATCAGCGTTTAATAAATAATAATAATTATTGAATAATTGTTGAATAATAATCCGTGAGGAAAAACGTCACCGCATCGACGACTACACACGTTCTCTTTAAATCACACGCGTTTATCATCTCTTTAGGACTTACCCTTGGATCACGTGGAGCATCTGCTGTACAAGTCCCCATGAATGAGCCGTTGCTATAGAAATGATAACTCCGCAAAGCTCTACACAACTCGACAAATCTAGGCGACTCTGTACAACTCTTTACAACGCTGTACAAATCTACTCAGCTTTAGAGAACTCTGAACAACTCAGCACACCTTTGTACATCTCTACACAATTCTACGCAACTATGCACAGCTACTCTACACAGCTCAACACAATTATTAACGAAACGCTGCATAACGCAATCCATGAAGCATTTCACGGCTGTGTACTGTGTACGGTTGTGTGTAAAAGTTAGTGTGTGAAATTTTGAACACAGCTCCGCACAGTGCTACACAACTCTGTACAACTCCACACAACTCTACATGATGAGCTGAGAGAAACGATATCGTTTGGTTATAGAAGGAGCGCATTAATATAAACCGGCTGCTACTGACAGAGCTGCTGTTCTGAGAAAACTCATCAACACCCCCTGACCAATCAGGATCCAGAACAGTGCTGTTAAACACATAAATGGCGATTGTCTAGAAGATGTTACGTGTATATTTTTTTATTATTACTCAAGCCTTTATGTTTTCGCCTTTAACCCAAATGACTCATTGTCTCCATTCATCGAGCGACGCAACAAAGACTCTGAATCTGTATCTGCGTGTGGGCTTTCCAGTTTTATTTTCGTACACATTCTCCAATCACTGTATTATTGTGATTTCAGCGGTTTGCACTTTGTCGTAGATGTGAGCAGCAAACTATCGACTACGGGTTCTGGTGAATGTAACTGCGGTTCATTAAAGGTTAACTAAATCATCCTGGGGTAACTCAGTGTGAGATTGTTTCACTACCAAAGATGTTAGAAGGATAACTGTTAGCAATGAAACAATACATCTGCCATCTGTGTTGCAGTAAACAACCAACAGCCACACAGAAACTGTTACACACACACACACACCTGGCAAGCTAATCAAGATTTGGAGCAAAAAAATGTCTGAGAGATGAATAAAGTCTTTGCCGGAAACACGGCCTGCTAACGCTCTGCTTTATTTCTTCTTTGTTCTAGACATCTGTTCGGTCTTTCCTGCTCCTGTCTCTTTAAGAAAAATGCCTCGTTCTTTCCTGGTCAGGAGCAAAAGGCCGGGGTCTCATTCATCACGCTCCGCCCACTCCCACACCCACCACTCTGACGGACAGCTCGGAGCCATGCGCGGGTCTATCGGGAGCAGCTCACCTGAAGCACTAGAGCTCAGTCCAAAAACCGATTCAGCTCCCAGTTACCCCACCTCTCACTGGGTTCCCATGGAAACCAGCCCGAACTCTGCCTCCCAGGTTGAGAACTGGGGCCTCTGGAGAACAGGTAAACTACAGGGTGTCTGATCACATGGTTTCCGATCAAAAAGATTCAGATATTCATTAAAGGTGACGGAATATCAAAGCTGATGGAGGTTTATTGAGCGGATGAGAGGATGAGCGGATGAGATGATGAATGGATGAGCGGAGGAGAGGTTGAGCGGATTTGAGGAGGAGAGGATGAGCAGATGAGCGGATGAGAGGATAGGTGGATGAGAGGATGAGAGGATGAATGGATGATCGGATGAGAGGATGAGTGGATAAATGGATGAGAGGATGAGTGGATGAGAGGATAAGAGGATGAGCGGATGAGAGGATGAGCAGATAAGTGGATGAGAGGATGAGTGGATGAGCAGATGAGAGGATGAGTGGATAAGTGGACGAGCAGATGAACGGATGAGAGGATGAGCGGTTGAGAGGATTTAAGAATGAGAGGATGAGAGGATGAATGGAAGAGCAGATGAGCAGATTTGAGGAGAAGAGGATGAGAGGATGAGAGGATGAGAGGATGAGATGATTTGAGCAGGAGAGGATGAGTGGATGAGCGGATAAGAGGATGAACGGATGAGCGGATGAGAGGATGAACGGATGAGCGGATGAGAGGATGAGCAGATTTGAGGATGAGCAGATGAGATGATTTGAGGAGGAGAGGATGAGTGGCTGAGCGGATGAGAGGATGAACGGATGAGCGGATGAGAGGATGAACGGATGAGCGGATGAGAGGATGAGCGGATGAGAGGATGAATGGATGAGAGGATGAACAGATGAGCGGATGAGAGGATGAGCAGATTTGAGGATGAGAGGATGAGCAGATGAGTGAATGAGAGGATTTGAGGAGGAGGGGATGGGCGGATGAGAGCGAATGAGAGGATTGAAGATGAGGAGTGTATTAGATGTGACGCCTCGCTGTATGTGTCCCTGCAGATGAGCAGGCAGGAGAGAGTGGGCGCCCCCTGGTGTCCACCTCAGTGTGGCCTCCTCCCCTGAGCCACACACTCAGCTCTCACAGGGAGCAGGAACTGGAGCGTCTGGTGCAGGTGCTGCTGAGCCACAGGCTGCAGGACAGCTCCAACACTCCACTGTGTGAATGTCCACTCTGTGAGAAGGTGAGACCATCTCTACACAACTCTACACAACTCTACACAACTCAACATAACTCTGTATATCTCTACACAACTCACCATAATTCTGTATAACTCTACACAACTCAACATAATTCTGTATAACACTACACAACTCAACATAATTCTGTATATCTCTACACAACTCACCATAATTCTGTATATCTCTACACAACTCAACATAATTCTGTATATCTCTACACAACTCAACATAATTCTGTATAACACTACACAATTCACCATAATTCTGTATATCTCTACACAACTCAACATAATTCTGTATAACACTACACAATTCACCATAATTCTGTATATCTCTACACAACTCAACATAATTCTGTATAACACTACACAATTCACCATAATTCTGTATAACACTACACAACTCACCATAATTCTGTATAACTCTACACAACTCACCATAATTCTGTATATCTCTACACAACTCAACATAATTCTGTATATCTCTACACAACTCACCATAATTCTGTATATCTCTACACAACTCAACATAATTCTGTATATCTCTACACAACTCAACATAATTCTGTATAACACTACACAACTCACCATAATTCTGTATAACTCTACACAACTCACCATAATTCTGTATATCTCTACACAACTCAACATAATTCTGTATATCTCTACACAACTCACCATAATTCTGTATATCTCTACACAACTCAACATAATTCTGTATATCTCTACACAACTCAACATAATTCTGTATAACACTACACAACTCACCATAATTCTGTATATCTCTACACAACTCAACATAATTCTGTATAACACTACACAACTCAACATAATTCTGTATATCTCTACACAACTCAACATAATTCTGTATATCTCTACACAACTCACCATAATTCTGTATAACACTACACAACTCAACATAATTCTGTATAACACTACACAACTCACCATAATTCTGTATATCTCTACACAACTCACCATAATTCTGTATATCTCTACACAACTCACCATAATTCTGTATATCTCTACACAACTCACCATAATTCTGTATATCTCTACACAACTCAACATAATTCTGTATATCTCTACACAACTCAACATAATTCTGTATATCTCTACACAACTCACCATAATTCTGTATAACACTACACAACTCAACATAATTCTGTATATCTCTACACAACTCACCATAATTCTTTATAACACTACACAACTCACCATAATTCTGTATATCTCTACACAACTCACCATAATTCTGTATAACACTACACAATTCACCATAATTCTGTATATCTCTACACAACTCACCATAATTCTTTATAACACTACACAACTCACCATAATTCTGTATATCTCTACACAACTCACCATAATTCTGTATAACACTACACAACTCAACATAATTATGTATATCTCTACACAACTCACCATAATTCTGTATAACACTACACAACTCAACATAATTCTGTATATCTCTACACAACTCACCATAATTCTGTATAACACTACACAACTCAACATAACTCTGTATAACTCTACACAACTCACCATAATTCTGTATATCTCTACACAACTCACCATAATTCTGTATAACACTACACAACTCAACATAATTCTGTATATCTCTACACAACTCAACATAATTCTGTATAACACTACACAACTCAACATAATTCTGTATATCTCTACACAACTCACCATAATTCTGTATAACACTACACAACTCACCATAATTCTGTATATCTCTACACAACTCAACATAATTCTGTATAACACTACACAACTCACCATAATTCTGTATATCTCTACACAACTCACCATAATTCTGTATAACACTACACAACTCACCATAATTCTGTATATCTCTACACAACTCACCATAATTCTGTATATCTCTACACAACTCACCATAATTCTGTATATCTCTACACAACTCACCATAATTCTGTATAACACTACACAACTCAACATAATTCTGTATATCTCTACACAACTCTGTACAACTACAAAACACTACACAACTCAACGCAACTCAACATAACTATATAACTAAACACAACTACAAAACACTACACAATGCTACACAACTCTACAACTCCACACAATGCTACACAACTCAACACTACTCTGTACAACTACAAAACACTACACAATGCTACACAACACTGTACAACTCTATACAATGCTGCCCAACTCAACACACTTTTGTACAACTCTATACAATTCTACACAACAGTTATTTACAGCTCTACGAAACTCTAAAAAACTCTTCACAACAACACAACTCTACACAAAACCATACAATTTCATACAATTTTATACAGTGCTGTACAACTACACAGTTGTACACAGCTGT
Source organism: Ameiurus melas (assembly GCA_012411365.1). NCBI lineage: Eukaryota > Metazoa > Chordata > Actinopteri > Siluriformes > Ictaluridae > Ameiurus > Ameiurus melas. The sequence continues at coordinate 25,653,465 of CM022765.1, forward strand.
ACACTGCTTGTAACTCAAGCTTTAGAACTGTTTATAACCTTTAGCAATTTTTGGAATTCTTATGAACTTTTCAGTTTTCTTTTAGATCTTAGTTGCTTTAGAATTCTTTAAAAAAACTTCTTAACTTTTCAAAATTCACCAAACTTTTAGAACTCTTCAGCAAATTTGAGAATTTCTTAACCCTTTTAAAAACCTTTTCAGGATTCATTAGGACTTCCTAGAACTTATAAGCATCGATCTTCTCCAAATGATGTTTAGAAGTTTTCCAGCCCTTTCTCTGGTCCTCGTCAGGAATGTTTAAAGCAGTTGATTAGCCTCTAGAAAGTTTTTGCAGCTCTTTAAAAACCCTGCAGTTGGAATTGGAATAAAGAAGTGGGTTTTGTGGGTTCCTCGGGTCTCAGGTGCTGTCGTCTGCGGTGGGTTTGGTGACTCACCTGCGCAGGTCTCACATCAACAGAGTCGCCATTCCACTGACTGGCTCGGGATTCAGCACTCAGCATCACAGCCTCCGACCCCCCGCCGGCTTCTACGGCAGGGCTAAAGTAAGACAAACCTGTAACCTCTGTGTGTGTGTGTGTGTGTGTGTGTGTGTTTTACTAAGATGTTAGGATAAGTATCTTCACAGAATTAGCAAAGTCTGTTAGTGTAAGTTGTACAGGTTAATAAATGCGACTGTGTGTGTGTGTGTGTGTGTGTGTGTGTGTGTGGCAGGAGCGCAGTTTTGTCTGTAAGGTGTGTGGGAAGGTGTTTAAACGCTCGTCGACTCTCTCCACTCACCTGCTGATCCACTCAGACACTCGGCCTTACCCCTGTCAATACTGCGGCAAGAGATTCCACCAGAAATCTGACATGAAGAAACACACCTTCATACACACTGGTGAGACACACACACACACACACACACACACACACACTTGGATGCTAATGT
>CM022765.1:25666309-25706309 GCA_012411365.1 Ameiurus melas
GAGATAGAGTGAGACAGCGATAGAGAGTGAGACAGCGAGAGACAATGTTTAGAGCAGAAATGTTGATTGTGACACGTCTATGGGCTGTGCTGGCATCATCACGTCTTCATCTCGTCATCGCCCCTGATTATCATGAACACGTGGAGAAAAGAAAACGGCGGCTGTACGGTGTGTGAAGCTGACCTCGGCGTACACTCGTCCATGTACCGTCACCATGCAGGGCCCCACCGCTCTCTGCTCAAACCCTTCTGTGGCAAACAGTCGCATGGAGAGCAGAGGACCGCCGCGTGCGACCGGGAGCCAGGGTGGGCCCGAGCCGGGGTCAGGGCCGGGGCCACTCCCACTCCGCAGCATGCCCTCTGGCCTGGAGGACACGCTGGGTGTAGACGCGCTGGTGAGAGCGGGCAGAAGAGCTGTGCACTGGAACTGAAACCAGAATAAATGCGCAGGTTTAACAACACAGCGTGACCATTTTAACATGCCTTAAATAAGCACAGAGGCCACGCCCACACTCTGAGTCACAGACACACAGGCCACGTCCACACTCTGAGTCACAGACACAGGCCATGCCCACACTCTGAGTCACAGACACACAGGCCACACCCACACTCTGAGTCACAGACACACAGGCCACACCCACACTCTGAGTCACAGACACAGGCCATACCCACACTCTGAGTCACAGACACACAGGCCACACCCACACTCTGAGTCACAGACACAGGCCATACCCACACTCTGAGTCACAGACACACAGGCCACGTCCATACTCTTGGTCACAGACACACAGGCCACGCACACACTCTGAGTCACAGACACAGGCCACGCCCACACTCTGAGTCACAGACACAACCAGGCGGCCCATACTCTTGGTCACAACACACAGGCCACGCCCACACTCTGAGTCACAGACACACAGGCCACGTCCATACTCTTGGTCACAGACACAGGCCACGCACACACTCTGAGTCACAGACACACAGGCCACGTCCATACTCTTGGTCACAGACACACAGGGCACGCCCACACTCTGAGTCACAGACACACAGGCCACGCCCACACTCTGAGTCACAGACACAGGCCATACCCACACTCTGAGTCACAGACACACAGGCCACGTCCATACTCTTGGTCACAGACACACAGGCCACGCACACACTCTGAGTCACAGACACAGGCCACGCCCACACTCTGAGTCACAGACACACAGGCCACGTCCATACTCTTGGTCACAGACACACAGGCCACGCCCACACTCTGAGTCACAGACACACAGGCCACGTCCATACTCTTGGTCACAGACACAGGCCACGCACACACTCTGAGTCACAGACACACAGGCCACGTCCATACTCTTGGTCACAGACACACAGGGCACGCCCACACTCTGAGTCACAGACACACAGGCCACGCCCACACTCTGAGTCACCGACACAGGCCACGCCCACACTCTGAGTCACAGACACACAGGCCATTTCCATACTCTTGGTCACAGACACACAGGCCACACCCACACTGAGTCACAGACACACAGGCCATGCCCACACTCTGAGTCACAGACACACAGGCCATGCCCACACTCTGAGTCACAGACACAGGCCACGCCCACACTCCGAGTCACAGACACACAGGCCACGCCCACACTCTGAGTCACAGACACACAGACCACGCCCACACTCTGAGTCACAAGCACACAGACCACGCCCCTTCACTCACATGTATAACCAGTGGAGTCGACTGATTGGCTGATTTGACTTCTGTCTCTCCCTGCATGCTCAGCGAAGGCTTCGACCGCCACAGCAATATCTGCAGGAGAAAACACACACACACACACACACACACACACACACACACACACAGTTGAAAAACATCAGCCATGTCTGGAGTGTGAGGTTTGCTCCTCTCCTCTACACTAAAGCCACAGGCTTCCATTACGTGTGATACATTCTCCTTAAAGCTCACGTACGCAACTAAAGACGCAAGCTCCAGATTCCAATTAAACACCTTATTGGCCTTGATTCAAAACAAGATAATGAATCACTTCTGTATATTTTATTCACTTTTTTTTATAACTGATTTTACGTTTCCTAGGCAACCTGCGATCCACACCAACACCTGCGATCTCCGGTGACTTGAGCAGTGGTCTGTGACAGCTGGAGTAGATACACAATGGCACGGTCCATCTCGTTCAGGACGCTGTAACCGGGACCGCATACGTGGAAAACACAGCGGGGGAGGTTGCAGCTTCACACACACACACACACACACACTCACAGTGACCCAGGTCACATGTGTATTTCCTGGCACATTCTAACTCTAAGCTTTATATGTGTCAGAAGATATCTGAGGCAGGTCGCGCTGTGGTCTGTGCGTACAGAACATGGGCCTCGCTCCAAACGTAATTACGCCATTATGAGACGTTCAGCAGACAAAAACCCAGTAGGGAGCTTTTCTTGGGCCACAGCAGTAATCAGACACGAGAAAAAAGAAAAAGGGAGGAGTGTGTTGTGTAAAAAAAGACACGAGTCTCTGTGTCTGTGTCTCTGGAACGTCACTCCGAACCCCGGGCGCATAAATAGGTGTTTGTGTTGAATCTGTTCAAATAGCAACTGTTTTCGGGGACAGGCGTGAGGTCACAAAATCAAACCCTCCACTGCTTTTGGACCAATCACGTCCAAGCACGTGGGAGCTCAGTGGTTAAGACATCACACTCCTGATCGGAAGGTCGTGAGTTCAAAGATTCAAAGATAAAAGTGAGTCGGCGTGGATAAGCGCGTTCTCCCGACGCCGGGAATGTAATATGGCGGCGAGGCGTGCTGCCCGTGAGCGGTCAGTCACTAGCCGAGTCCTCACAGTTACGGTCGAGATCGGACGGCTGTGAAATAAATAAATAAATAAATAAATAAACAAATCGGCGAGGACTCGGACTCTGGTACGGAAATGCCACTGAGATTCGAGCTGCTTCTTTTCAGCTAGCGAATCTATTGAATGCTAGTGATGTTCCAGGGTGTTACGCACGGCGGGAGGGCGGAGCCCGTTATATGCATATTCATGAGTTGTGGAGGATCTGCATTTTCGAAAGTCTTGCTGTGGTAACTTAATGGTTTCAATTTCCATGCATGGGTTTTCTGTTCCGCTTCAGCGCTGCATCGGGTTCTCTTAAACTGACCGATATGGCGAGACACGCCTGCCTCTCTCTCCGTCTGGCTTTCTCTCTCTCTCTCTCTCTCTCTCTCTATCCGTTTCCCTCTACGTTCCTCTGTCTGTTCCTCTGTCTCGCTTTCTTTGTGCACTGGTTTGGTTTTACTGTAAATATTAAAAGTTGAAGATGGGAGATGTCTCTATGGCTGTACAAAGAGGGGTTTTTTTTCATTCCCTGTAGTTGCTTAAAACTATTGGCCCTGTCTTTAAGGGTTGCTGTAATGGCGCCATAGTAACTAGAATCCAAAAGAAAGTTATCTTGTAGGACCATGTAAGACTGTAGTCACGTGTAAGCAGGTTCTGTTAATACAGACACACTCGGCTTGCTCACAGACGTGTGTGATGCCAAGATAAAGATCTGCTGCATTATTTCAAATGGTTATACTCTCTCCGTCTCCCTCACACACACACACACACACACACACACACAGATGGACTGGTAATGCAATAGATAATCATCTTGACTAATCTGGTTGCTCTAGTGTTGTGAACAGTGCATGTTAGCGAATACGTTTGTTCACGGTAGATTAAATGCCAGAGATGCGAGTCCATTTGAAGCAGTTCTGGATCTATTGGTGCTACCAGTAGAACCTTTTTTTTTAAATGGTTCTTCAAAGTACATTTGAAACGGGGTTCATTCCTCTGTCTGTCTCTCTCTCAGTCTGTCTATCCCTCGCTCTGTCTGTCTCTCTCTCTCTCTCTGTCTGTCTCTCTCTCAGTCTGTCTATCCCTCGCTCTGTCTGTCTCTCTCTCTCTCTGTCTGTCTCTCTCTCAGCCTGTCTATCCCTCTCTCTGTCTGTCTCTTCCTCTCCCAGTCTGTATCTACCTCTCAGTCTGTCTCTCTCTCTCTCTGTCTGTCTTTTCCTCTCCCAGTCTGTCTCTCTCTCTGTCTCTGTCTGTCTCTCCCTCTGTTTCTCTTTCTCTTGGTCTGTCTCTCCCTCTCTCAGTCTGTGTCTCTCTCTCAGCCTGTCTCTTTCTCTCTGTCTATCTCTCCCTCTCAGTCTGTCTATCCCTCGCTCTGTCTGTCTCTCTCTCAGTCTGTCTATCCCTCTCTCTGTCTGTCTCTTCCTCTCCCAGTCTGTATCTACCTCTCAGTCTGTCTCTCTCTCTCTCTCTCAGTCTGTCTTTTCCTCTCCCAGTCTGTCTCTCTCCCTCTCTCAGTCTGTCTCTCCCTCTCTCGATCTGTCTCTCCCTCTTTCTGTCTGTCTCCCTCTCTGTTTCTCTCACCGTATTTTTGTACTGCACTTCTCTGCCGTGTTGCTCCATCTCTCCTTCAGTCCCACAGGAAATGACTGGAAAAGCCAACAGGAAATGGCTTCTGTTGGACCGTGCTTGGCATGAGGGGTCCCTCAGGGTCACCGCCGAAACTGACAGAGCCAGAGCCTGCAAGCAAGCGTGTGTGTGTGTGCGTGTGTGTGTGTGTGAGAGAGAGAGAGAGAGAGAGAGAGAGAGATACAAACATGTTTGAGAACACACTGCTTTATCAATTCCTGATTACAGAGAAGAAACAAATAATACGGAAGTGCCAATTATATCCTGATAACAATGTGTGTGTGTGTGTGTGTGTGTGTGTGTGTGTATGTGTGCGTGTGTGACCTGTAAGGAGCTTTTATCCACAGAGACAGTGAGGCGTCCATCCACACACTGCACGCTGATGACCTTCCTGCTGCCCACACCATCGCTGACCTCATGAGACAACCAGTGTCTCAGCCACGTCTCCTCCGCCTTCGCCTCCCTCATAGCCTGCACTGTGTGTGTGTGTGTGTGTGTATATGTGTGGGGGGGGGAGTGATAGAGAATTCATTCTTAACTGCAGGGATATTAAATGTCAGTCAGTGCATAGTGTGTGGTTTGAGACACAGACTCGGCTACACCTTAAACTTCTCGACTCAATGATTAACGTTCATTATTAGCACTGTGCTGCGTAAATCTCTCTCTCTCTCTCTCTCTGTCTCTCTCTCTCTGTTCCATTCTGTCTCTCTCTCTCTGTTCCTTTCTGTCTCTCTCTCTCTCTGTTCCTTTCTGTCTCTCTCTCTGTTCCATTCTGTCTCTCTCTCTCTGTTCCTTTCTGTCTCTCTCTCTGTTCCATTCTGTCTCGCTCTCTCGCTTTCTGTTCCATTCTGCCATTCTCCTAATTTCGGCACTGCCTTTTCTTTGATCTACGATAAATCTGTTTATTTTTCTGTTTAAATGTTCGACTCAAGGTCTTCAGCAATCTTCAGAAGATGGACTAGGAAGAGAAGTGTATGGTCTATTTTTTTAAAAACATCTTCATATTTTATTTTTTACATTAACATAGATTCTGTGAAGGACATCAGTGTGTTTAATCAGATCAGGAACTTTATGTTTTCAGACACGGGGAAGCCTTAAGGACAGTCCCGAGGAGTAACAGGACAAACGGCGTGTTTTGCTTGTAGTATTGACTTCAAGAGGGACAGAAGTGAGGGTGGTGATGCTGCTGTGTTGTAAGTGATGGCAGGAATGGCTTGTCTCACAGACGTTTCCTCATATTGGTGTTGATATTCATTATTACCGGGTAGTAGTGATTTTTGTGCCTGCTTGTGTTATAGTCGTTATACAGGTGTGTCTCAATAAATGTCAATATCGTGGAAGAGTTTTTTTTTTTCGTGTAATTTCATTTAAAAAGTGGAATGTTCATATATTCTAGATTCATTACACATAAAGTGAAATATTTTGAGCCTTTTTTTGTTTTAATCTGAATGTGAAAAGTATGTTCGGTCAGGGCTTTTATCCTTTTGAATGAATTACTGCGTCAGTGCGGCGTGGCGTGGAGGCGATCAGCCTCTGAGGAGTTCTGGAAGCCCAGAGTTCTTTAATAGTGTCCTTCAGCTCGTCTGGATTGTCGGGTCTGGTGTCTCTCAGATTCTCGATGAGGTTCGGGTCAGGTGAGTCGGCTGGACGATCAAGCACAGTAACACCACGGTCAGAAAACCAGTTACTAGAAGTTTTGGCGCTGTGGGCAGGTGCCGAGTCCTGCTGGATAAAGAAATCATAAAGGTCTCAAGAAATCTCCATAAAGGTCGTCAGCAGATCTAAAAATCTCCTGGTAGACGCTGCATCGACTCTCGACTTGAGAAAAGACAGTGGACCAACACCAGCAGATGACACGGCACCTCAAATCATCACTGACTGTGGAAACGTCACACTGGACTTCAAGCAGCATGGATTGTGTTCCTCTTCACTCTTCCTCCAGACTCTGGAACCTTGATTTCCAAATGAAACCCAACACATACTCCCATCTTCCCCCTGATTGTGTGTGTGTACTGAACCAGACTGAGAGATTAAAGCCTGAGGAAACCTTCGTAGGTGTTTGGAGTTAATTATCTGATTCGAGTCTTCTCAGGTCGACATTTCTCTATTATAAATTCTTCATTCGAATATTTTGAGATACTGGATTTGGGATTTCCGTGAGCTGTAAGCCGTAATCATCGAGATGAAAACAGGAAAGGGCTTGGAATATTTCACTTTATATGTAATGAATCTAGGATATATTAAAGTTCCACTTTTTGAATTCAATTACAGAAAAAAATAACTTTCCCACGATATTGAATTTTTTTGAGATGCACCTGTAGATGTATCAGGTAACTGCCTCAAGCAGTCGCTCCCCTCTGATTGAGTGACACTTTAATAAGAACCTTAAGTTTTACTTGCACTATTCGTAGTCGAGGAAGCCATTGAGCCGATGGAGCACGCTAGTCCTTTAACGTCTTTACTTTGTTCTGTACAGTTTTCAGTCCCATCGGTAAATAGTGAAAAACTTTTTGGTTTCTGGAGTCTCGTTGAGTCAAGCCTCAACTATGTGCTTGGATTCAATAGCTTAGGTGGACATTTTGAACGATTTGAGCGTTCCACGCTTACGATTTAGCGGCGGTATAAGAGGAATAAAACACTTCAGGAAATCCTGGCAGCAGTGATAAGAGTAAATCTGCTTCACATCGAGCCACATCACATAAATCAAAGGCTTGAGCGCAGAGCTCCTTTATCTTTATAACATGGACCACATTGTTTTACGTTAGCCTGGAGCCTGTGAAGGACATCAGTGCATTTATTCAGAGCGCAGATTACCAAAACACCAAACATTTCCACTCAACTGGAGGTCAGATTTGCTCACACTGTCCGCTGTGTTTATTATATTGTCCTACTCTGTGTTCTGTATGCTCCTGTGAGCAGCGTGTGTACGAATCTGCTGCGCTGTCTGGCATGTCTGGCATGTATTGAGTCAGTACAACACTAAGGTTTCTTCAATTCTTAAATTTCGTACAAGTCGTAGACTGAGCATTTTGTTTAGTGCATTAAATCCGTGTGCCTCTAATGCACACGCATTTGACTGTAAGGAGACACGGAGCACAGTGGTAGATACAGACTGGCTAAGATTGTGGCCTTACCTGCCCCGCCCCCTTTCAGCTCGATCACAAAGCGATTGGCTAGATGAGCTTCTGTATATGACATTACAGAGGGATAGCCATTCTGATTGGCCCAGGCAAGCAGGTCAGGGGTTGCGAGGAGGTCGGGGACGATGGTGCTGCTCATGGTGAGGTCGGGTTTGGGAGGATAGAGAGGCGTGACACTGTGAGATGACTGAGGGAGAGATTGAGATGTGGAATCAAATGTCAGCTTAACAAAGTGTGGTTATTTTGATGGTAAAAAAAAAAAAGAGAGAGATGTCTCACGTGAACTGTGATGTGGCCACGGAGACCCGGAGTCACAAGAGCCCAGTTTACTGGAGCAGCACTGCTCAACACTAACACTACATTACACCACCCAGCATCAGCCACCGGGGGCAGCAGGGAGACAGACACCTCCACCTGTAACGACCTGAGAAGAGCACAAGAAAACAAAATGTGAGACTACAGTTAGAGTTCCCATGTTTGGCCGTCATATGAGGGGACTTGTGCAAGTGTAGATATGATGGTTTATTTCACATTCGAGGTGTTCACTCAGGCACTGTAGGTTTTCTTCACTCTCGCTGTTTGGGACATAGCACATTAATAAAGCGGTTTGTTTTATTTTTTCAAGGAAAAAGGGTTCACGCTATTGGCGCAGGTTCGACAGATTTGTAGGCTTATGTAAGTTCAGTTAGGAACACTTGATGCAAAGGGAAATGAACCAATTTGCTTTCAGATTGAAACAAACCAGCATTTCTCATTAGGCTCAAAGATGTGGATCTGAAACACGGCGCATATGAAGTCCTGAAAAGCACTTTCACACTCTCCTGCTCACTGTACAGGGTTGCTCTTCATCTTACTCATCAGATTGTTCAGTTGTGCTGCAAGGGTGGCAGTTAGGGGAATTCATCTACCTCAACAGCCTTCGAGTCCTAGAAAGGATTCCGCCTGTTTCCTGGTGTGAAGTCATGGACTGTCCTTGATAGTCTCCATGTTGTCTACCTGGGGCTGGATTTGTCCCTGACTTGATGTTGAAGATGTTTTGACAGTTGACTGGGTTGGCTTGCTTCCATCCATCTTGGAAAGAATCTGCTTGGGCAAGCCTCATTTGAAGCAACCAATCACAGACTTGATTTGCATGGGATGTTCACCCAGAGAGTTTGCCCAACTGCGACGTGCAGGACATGGTGAGATATTCTCAGGACATAGCTCCACATGGTGTCTGTTTGCTCAGCAAATATGTCATATTATTCCCAGAAGACAGCTGAACATGAAGTATGCTAAGACCATGAAGCTGCTGGGCCACAGAAACTGAGTATGACTGAAAACGTTAAGAAAACTGGGATGGTATGTTCAGTCAGGCTTACCCACAGAGTCCGGAGCCTGCAGACCACAGCTTGATGATGTGCACTTCCGGGTTGGAGAGTGTGTCTGAGGAAGCGCATCCGTTCACTTCCTGTCCCTGCAGCTTGGACGCCATGTAGTTGTGGGAGAGAAAGAGAGACTGCAGGCGACACACGCTCGGCATGCTGGGATCTGAGGGTCAGGAAAATATCAAAGGGACTAGAAAACGTGAATACTGCACTAAATTACACAGTGGATGAAAATGAATGTACAAATATTAATCTACATGTGACCTCTCAACATCAGTCTGATGTGTGCGTACCCTCTCCGAGGCGGAGGTAGACGCGGTTGGCACTGGCTGAGTGTGTAAGGGAGGATATGGTTGCATGACGCTGAAGGGTCCAGCGCAGTAAAGCACGTGGTCGCCATGGCAATGAGGACATGGCATGGACACGAGCCGACACACCCCCTTTCTCCAGTGTGGAGTTCACCGGGACCTGCAACACACAAACACTCACCATTCACTGGCTTTGGTATTTTATAATTGGGGCAAAATTCATACGGTACACACCCACACACACACACAAACACACACACACACAAAATACAAGCGCTGACCTGCACCAGGATGTGGAGATTCTCCGGCAGCCCATCGCTCTCCAGAACCCAGTGCATGGCATGCTGGGAACTCAGTACAAGAATGACTGGGCGATGGACAGGATGTGAGTAAGACAGTGGCCTCAGAACCACTGTCACCTAGAGAGAGAGAGAGAGACCGACAGAGAGCAAGAGAGAGAGAGAGAGAGAGAGAGAGAAAGAGACAGGTGGATAAATGCACAGATAGACAGACAGATAGATCGAGAGAGAGAGAGAGACAGGTAGACAGACAGATAGATCGAGAGAGAGAGACAGATAGATAAATAGGCAGATAGACAGACAGATAGACAGACAGATAGATTGACAGATAGATCGGAGAGAGAGAGAGAGAGAGAGAGAGAGAAAGAGACAGGTGGATAAATGCACAGATAGACAGACAGATAGATCGGAGAGAGAGAGAGACAGGTAGACAGACAGATAGATCGAGAGAGAGAGACAGGTAGATAAATAGACAGATTGATCAACAAAAATAGAGAGAGAGGTAGATAAATAGACAGATAGACAGACAGTTAGATTGACAGATAGGTTGAGAGAGAGACAGGTAGATAAATAGACAGATAGATCGATAGAGAGTGAGAGAGAAAGAGACAGGTAGATAAATAGACAGGTAGACAGATAGATCGAGAGAGAGAGACAGGTAGATAAATGGACAGATAGACAGAGAGACAGATAGATCGAGAGAGAGAGACAGGTAGATAAATAGACAGATAGACAGAGAGACAGATAGATCAAGAGAGAGAGACAGGTAGATAAATAGACAGATAGACAGAGAGACAGATAGATCAAGAGAGAGAGACAGGTAGATAAATAGACAGATAGACAGAGAGACAGATAGATCAAGAGAGAGAGACAGGTAGATAAATAGACAAATTGATCAACAGAAAGAGAGAGAGAGGTAGATAAATAGACAGACAGACAGACAGATCGACAGAGAGAGAGAGAGAGTGATAGAAAGGCAGATAGTTGTACCAGTTTGTCAGTTCTGTGATTGGGTCTTGCCACAGCGATCACATGGGTCTCTTTAGCCCCACCCTCTCTGGCAGCGCAGCCTGGCCCGGCCTCAAAGCGTTCGAGCTGAGCGTGAACAGGGTGCAGCGCCCCCGCAGGAGAAACTCTGCACTGCAACGTCACTTCACCTGCTCCCAGACAGAGAAAATGCATTTAATCCAAACCACAATGACTCAATCACACACACACACACACACACAAAAGTCACAGCACACTCCCAGAGCAGCAGGTTTCATTCTGAGTGTGACCCATATACTGTAAATAAGCTGGTGTGTGTGTACAGTGTATTTCCAAAACTGGGGTAACACGCCTGCCTCTGCACTCAGACTGCGAGTGTGAAATCCGACTTCAAAATCATTTCCTCGCCATCTTTAAATGAGATTTCGAAATCCATTGCATCTTGGTGAGCCGGAGTGAAAGCTTTCGACTTGTGAAGGGCTGAGAACTCAGAGAGAAGCCTGGCCCTGGGTCAGAATCGGCACTCATACACACATAGGTGTCTGTGGCACTGCACGGTGAAATGCTAACCTATTCACACACACACTTTAACACACACTCTGGAGGTGTGCCTGGCTACATTGTGCGTCTTTAACACCACACTCTCCTCCCTTGGCCTGATCTGTAAGATTTCTTTCTCTCAGAAATAAAGACACCCAAACCTGCACAAGAAATGATGCTATTTTGAAGTAAAGTGGGTGGAGCTCATCTGAAGTTATGTACACGTAAAAATTTTACCCTCACCAAGCACAAAGGCTGCTTTCATTTGTCCCTGAAAGACCTGGCAAGTGAAAGCTAAACTAAGCTAGCAAGATAATACCAAAATAGCTAGCAAAAGCTAAGCTACAGGTAAAAAGCTGAACTAGCAAGAGAACGTTAAGGCAGCAAGTGAAGACTAAACTAGCAGAAGAATGCTAAGCTAAACTAACAAATAAAGACGAAACTAGCAGGGGGTAAGTTAAAACAGAGTCAATGAAGACTATAGCATGGACAACTTAAGATAGAGGAGTGGAGATTAACAAGCTAAAGGGTTTCATAATCCTGATTCTCCCTGACTGTACCTTCGAGCTTAGTTTGGCTAGAGCGCTGTAGTAGCCTAATCTCTATTAAGATGTCATTCAAGTGCTCATTAGCATATTAGGCCACGCCCAGTTCTTAGATCAGTCTGATTAGTGAGTTCAGCTCCCTAATCAGACAAACAGTTTTGTAATTTACTCCTCGTAAAATACAGGGACAATATAGCCTCACACACACACACACACACACACACACACACGCACACAAAGGTTCTTCTCCTGCTCTCCTGCCCCATACCTGCAGTTCCTTCCCTGACCAGAAGGAGACAGATTAGAGCCCAGATTGTCTTTGACATCATCTTCCCCTTTATCCAAAAGAGTTCAGCTTCAGGGGACTTCTGTTACATACTGACACACACACACACACACACACACACACAGAATAAGATTCAGACTGAGGGGTAGGACAAAGAGCAATTCATAATGAAATCTTATGTTCCACTAAGATAAGAAAGACAAAAAGCAACAATGTAGTCTGGAGTGTCCAGAGCACAAGTTCCTCCCTCTCTCTTAACCCCCACAACCCCTGCCCCCCACCCCACACTGTGAGTGCGCACACACACACACACACTCACACACACACACACACACAAATGCATACAGAGAATAAGAAGGCAACAGAAATAATATCTCATTTGTATTAACGTTGTTCAGAACGAAACCTTACATTCCGAAACCAGCACATAACCCAGTCTGTGTGACTCAGCTGCAGTGTGTTTCAGTCTCCTGCGTCTCAGTGGGGCTCAGACGCTGATGTCTGGTTAACCCAGCTTTCCACTGTGGGTCAAACCTGGGGCTTGATCTTAGATACAGGGTTCCAGGGTTCTGCTGCTAGAGTAGTGTTGGGTTTCTGGGTTTAGGATTCACAGAAAATGTTAATAATCCATACTTCCTGGGCGGAAGTGTTGGTACTAAAGGTTATGCTGTAAAGATTCTCAGCTAAAGCCTGTGCTTACATCCTGAGGTTCACTTCTGGTACTGCAGTTCCTGGGGTAAAGTGCCTGAGCTCTAACCCCGGTACTAAAATCCCTGGTGTGAAGACATTGGGCTAAAGATCCATTAGTGTTCCTGAGCTAATGCCCCTGTACTAAAGCCCCTGTACTGAAGTACTTCAGCTAGAGTTTCAGTACTACAATTTCAGAGCTAAAGTTCCTGTTGTAAATATCCTGGAAATAAAGTTTCTGGGCTAAAATCCCTGCCCTAAATTCTTTTTACTAAAGTTCCTGTAAGGAAGTGTCTGCAATAAATTTCCTATACTGAAGTTCCTGGGCTAAAATCCCTGTATGGAACTCTATGCAATAAAGCTCTTATATTGAAGTTCCTGGGCTAAAATCCCTGTAAAAAGTTCTTTATACTAAAGTTCCAGTATGGAACTCTCTGAAATAAAGCTCCTTTATTGAAGTTCCTGGGCTAAAATCCTGTACTAAGTTCCCTTTACTAAAGTTCCTGTACTGAAGTTCCTTGACTAAAGTTCCTGTATGGACATCTCTGCAATAAAGCTTCTCTTATATTGAAGTTCCTGGGCTAAAATCCCTGTACAAAGTTCCCTTTACTAAAGTTCCTGTATGGACATCTCTGCAATAAAGCTCCTATAATGAAGTTCGTAAGCTAAAATCCCTGTACAAAGTTCCTGTACTGAAGTTCCTTTACTAAAGTTCCTGTATGGAAGTCTCTGAAATAAAGCTCCTATATTGAAGTTCCTGGGCTAAAATCCCTGTACAAAGTTCCTGTACTGATGTTCCATGGCTAAGTCGCTGCAATAAAGTTCCATGGCTAAATGTTTCTGGTGTAAGATCCTTTAGTAACGTTCCTGTTATAAAGACCCTGGGATCTAAAGTTCCTGGGCTAAAATCCCTGTCCTAAAGTCACTGTGCTGAAGTCTTTGTCCTAAGATTCCTGTACTAAACTCTCTGAGCGAAAGTTCCTGGGCTCATCCTGTGGAAAGACTGGTTTTCTGGGCCAGAGACCTTCACCTACACTGCTGAAAGTGATGAATCAGACCAGACCCTGGCCATCGTCCTCTGGGTATTAACAAGCAGAATACACTCTTAAAGTCTTGTACAGCTCCACGGGGTTATGTTTTCCCGAAAGGTGAGACTTCTTGACACTCTGTCATGGAACATCATCACACCATCACAGCTACAGTGTCATTAAACTGTAAAGCAACTCGAACCTGTGGACCACGCCACATGCTGGTCCTGCACTGTATTACAGTACAAAGTATACATGAAGACATGAAGTTCAGTGATGAGGCTTTCCTGATCTAGTAGCAGACTGAACAAGGCTTCCAGAGAAACAAGACAGAAAACAGCCATCAAAACAAAAACAAACAAAAACACACAGCTGCAATGCAAAAGTAAGTCCAGCTCAAAGAACCCAAAGGACAACAGAAAGCATGCACAGTTTACTGACTCAGAAACATGCAGAAAAGTGACAGCAAGTCAGGACTGAGGATGTTCAGAGGAACCGCCTTCAGTCTGATGTTATTACCGGGTTATTAATAGCGCGAGGTCCATCATGTCCACATCCAGACGCGCAAAAAGTCTACACAATAACACACTACAGCTTCATCAGTTCACTTTTCTACTACAACACTGCTGGAATCAGTGTGTGTGTGTGTGTGTGTGTGTGTGTGTGTGTGTGTGTGTGTGTGTGTGTGTGTGTGTGTGTGTGTGTGTGTGTGTGTTGGATACACCCACCTGTGTCGATCGGTGGTCCCAAATGACATCACCGGCGCGCGAGGAATCAGCTTTAAGGGCTCCGTGCAGACGCCGCATATTTAAGTATGAGGACACGCACGCGCGCGCACACACAACACACACACACACACACACACACACACACACACACTCTCTCTCACACACACACACACACACTCTCTCTCTCACACACACACACACACACTCTCTCTCTCTCACACACACACACACACACACTCTCTCTCTCTCTCTCTCTCTTTCTCTCTCTCTCTGTCTCTCTCTCTCACACACACACACACACACACACGCCTCAGACAAACTGATCAAAGTAAAAGAAACATGTTTAGCGTGCAGCAGAGAACCCCAGTGTGTATGGTGTGGAGAAAGATACAAAGAGGAAAAAGTTGATCTGGAGACTCAGAGGGGCGGGGCTTAACATGCAAGTAGGGGCGTGGTGTAGAGGATGATTGACGGACTGCAGATTTAACTCCGTACATGAGACAGCCTATGCATGTGCAGTGAGGGGAAATTAATGTAAAGTATCCATCATTTGATTTTTCCTTCACACGAACAAAGATGTGTTGAAAAAAAATAACTGATAGGGAAAAAGTATTCGGATACTACATGTGACCAAGCAGCTGTCGCTGGTGATTACAGCTGTGAGACTACTGTACGAAGTCATTTGCTTTTTTTTTTTTTTTCAGGAGCAGCAGTGTGGTTCAGTATTAGCTGACTCCACCCAGAAAATGGTCTTCAGTTCCCCGACACTACGAGGGTCCTTCTAATTAAAAATCAAGCAAACGCCACAATATTCGGAGGAGCGTGCAATTTTTCAAATTTACCGCAGATTTTCTGCAGATTTGGGCCAAAGCGCATCATCAGAACGTTCTGGTGATCCCAAAGCTCTCTGATTCGAACATGAGTGCGGCTAAAGGGTCTCGTTTACCAGCAAACACGGCCTTCGCAGGGAAATTCCAAGTAGGTTTTCAAAACAAAACAAAAACAAAACAAATCACAAATCTTGAAAAAAAAAAGCTGTAGCAAAATCAAGTGTTTTTAGCTGCAACAATCACGAAAGAAAAACCTCAGCGCAATCCTGCGAGGACCGATATATAAATCACTCGCAGGTTCCTGGGTAAATCCTCCATAAATCTTCACTGGGATTCAAATCACGAGGCGTGATCTTATCTCGTCTGTTTTTTTTTAAAAACCAGTCTTGGGATATTTCGGCTGTATGTTTGAGGTCGTCGTCTGGATGGAACCTTCGTCTTCTCCCCAGACTCGCTTCCTTGGCCTATGAGACGATATTTTCCTCCGACATGTCCCCGTGCATCGCTCCATTCATGCTTCGTTCACGTCATGATGCTGATGGTGTTCTTGGCATCGCATGCACAAACCTTCTTTCTCCAAACATGTCGAGCTGAATTACTGCCGAAGAGTTAAAACTATTATTATTTATTTCACCTGGACAGAGTATAGTGCTCCAGAAGAGTTCTGATTTGTCTAAATGCTTTCAGACGTGAATCTCTGACAATGTTTACATGGACAGTAATAGTCTAATTATTGACCTAATTCTGAATAAGACAGTATTCTGATTAAGGTGTTTACATGAGTCACTTTTAGAATACTCCTTTCATGTTCCTATGTGTTTTACGTGTTATAGAACACGCCACGTCGTCCGACGTTCCCTCCAGAATTTCCCGTATCAACATACCGTCGGTCTTCGTTATGGGACCGTATACAGTTTTGGGTGTTTTTATTTTGAATTTTAATTTTACGAAAGCTTCAAGTGCGGTTAATTATTTGTCGTGCTGTACGTGCAAATAGACGACTGCTTGAAGCCGTGGGCTGCGTCCCAAACCATGTACTTACCGTCTATATAGTAACTGAGATACATGTATTTCTCCTACTATACATCAGGTAAGTACGCGGTTTGGGACGCAGCCGTGCTCTCTTGTTTACCGTTAAACGGTCGAGTGCTGCCGTGTGTGTACGCGTCCTGTCACACAATGCGGTGAAAACTCCCACACGACATTAATAGTGTGGTTAAGGTGTGTACATGTCTGTAATACACGCCGATAATGCGACTAAAACAGGAATACTCCACACTTCTTCATTCCATTTGTGTTTACTTCGAGTGTGACTTTAATCAGATTAAGGTCATCGATAATCTCTGTTTACATGCTAGTTTCTTAATCAGAGTATCGTCTAATCGGATTAATATCTGAATATTGTTGTTCGTGTAAACGCACTGTCTGGAGGAGTTTAGCTTGAGGGTGAAGGAACATTCGATGGCTGTGGTGACATTATTGTTCTCTGCGTAACTGTTGTTCCTTCTGCTTTCAGGTCGTCCTGCAACTCTTTTCGCGCGACTGCAGATTTCATTATCATAGATCCGAGAGCGTGGTGTGAAATCTCGTGTAGTTCACCGATCTAGCCCGGGAAAGATTGGATCTGGTTCCATGACCTTTTGACCTGCATGTTATTGAATTCACTGTACTCAGAGGGACAAGATCTTTACTATGGAAAGATATTGTAGCGTTTTCCATTCCAGTTTTCCAGTCTTGTTTAATAATGTTGTTCTTGAGAACTTTCGGAAGCTCCTTCACCTTCCCCATGATCGCTATCTGTCGTGTGAAACCGATAGCAACTCGCAATTTGCCTGAAAACGTTTTTCTTTTGCAGCATTTATTGTAGGATTATATAACTTTTACATGTACAATTTCTGTTCGCAGTGTCTTTGCTCATGTGTATGAACACATTCTTTCTTTTGTGCATATTTATAAGCAGAAAGTCCAAAGGAATTACGTGTGTAAACATGAAGTGGCACTGAAAGTATATTAAACAACATAAACAAAAAGTGTCTGAATATTTATTTCCCCTCGCTGTATATCAGTCACGATCATCTATTGATATAATGTTTAGTTACTGTGATTAGTTTATTATTCGATATTTAGTACTTACTTACTATTTGTGATATTATGCAGTCATAGATCGATCCTTTTGTTGCGCTAACGTGTCGCAGGGAAGGGGCGGGGCTGGGGAAATCACTTCGTACGTCATTGGCGTAGCAACTGCAGTCCATTATCAAGCGCTTTTGACTCTTCTCCACTTGTTCACGTTGCCCTGCGTAAACACACCAGAACTATGTCTATGAACCAGCATACTGCATAGCTATTCTGTTCGATATCTAAAATAAAGCGCAGCATGTGTTTTGAGACTCAGTTATAGTTTTTGAGAACATGGGTGTGCAGGTTTGTGGGAAACAGGAAAGAGCAGACAATACGAGTAGAAGAAGACCACTAATTACAGCTCCATATAGGACTCGGGTTTTATTTTTCTTCACGTATAACGAGTCCGGAGGATTGCTAAGTTCAGTTTTCTGCTTACGCACACGTTAAATGTTCTAACTTTGTTTTTTGTTTTTTTTTTAAGTGTCAAATGCGTGGATGTTGTGCTTAAATGGAAATTATGGTTGCTGGCTGGCGCTGTAAAGTAACTCGCCTTTATGAGTCGCATAATTCTGCATTCTCAAATGTTATGCTATATATACATTTTAAGTGTATCTGACGTGCTATGTATAATACATTCTGTCCAGGCTACATGGGTGGGGCTTTTAAATATATATATTTATATATATATGCATCTGAGGATTGTACATTTTAAAGAAAGTTATTGATGTTTGGTGATATTATACAGTTGCCAGTTCATTATTACTTCTCTTCTGTCTCATAAAGGTTGTTACAAAGGGAAAATGTACCTATTTAGGGAGTAATAAATTGTTGTTTTTTAAAAAATGTGAATGTATGATTGAGTATAATGGTCTGGCAGTGGGTTGCTGGCAGTGTGGAGTTTCTCTACTTGTTGTCTGTTTGTCCGTCTGGGTTTCCTCTGACTGTCCATAAACATTTGCTCTGATTCAGTAGTTCAGTAAACATTACAAAAATAAATCGCAAATAAATCGCAAAAAACCCCCAAAGATTCCAAATAGTACAGGTGTTCTGTTGTTCTGTACGAAATGGACTGATGTAAATGCGGAGATAAAGCCCAACGTGTATATTTAACTTACTTAATGGGTTCAAGTTCATAAAACTAGAAAGCAGAAGATTACTTCAACCGATTTGCATATTAAAGTGGGGGCGTGGTTTTGGAACTCGATTTGTATATGAGTTTGTGGGGCTTTAAACTGATTTAATTTGAAGTGTTATGGGTGGATTGGCACCCTGTCCAGGGTGTACCCCGCCTTGTGCCCGATGCTCCCTGGGATCGGCTCCAGGTTCCCCGTGATCCTGAAAAGGAGTAAGCGGTAGAAGATGGATGGATGGATGGTGTTATGGGTGGGTTGTTTTCAGTATTTCTTGTGTTCTGTTGGCTTTTTTCATGACATGCACAAGTCAGTTAAATAGAGATCCTGGGTTCTGCCAGTTCAGTCTGTCTGAAGGCTGGTGGAAGAGCTTTTATCCACTGGAGTGCTACTTCTGTTTGGAAACGCTGAAGTACTTAAGATAACTTTTTAGATGATGTGTAGTTTTGCAGCGTTTTCGTCGTTATGTAGTTAGTAGAATTCTTAGAGAACAAAAGTTTGATTGGGAAGTTTGAGTAAAATTTACTAGTGATGAAAGCAATATGCTGGTTAAATTCACATATATTTTATATAGAGAATAATCCTTGGTGCAATGTAAACATTATGTAAAAAAAAAAAAAAAAAGACTTTGTGTGTGGAAATTGTTACCACGCTTTTCTTGAGTAAATCTCACTCCAGTATTTTTTTTTACCCCTAGGTGTGATTGAGTGTGTGAATGTGTGTGTGTGCAAGGTCTCATCCAGGCTGTATCATCACCTCATGTCTAGTGTTACTCGGATAGACTCTGAATCCGATGCCACCCAGGACACCCAGAACACCCAGAACACCCTGGACACTCAGAACACCCAGAACTCCCAGAACACTCAGGACACTCAGGACACCCAGAACACCCAGAACACCCAGAACTCCCAGAACACTCAGGACACTCAGGACACCCAGAACAGCCAGAACACCCAGGACACCCAGGACACCCAGAACAGCCAGAACACCCAGGACACCCAGGACACCCAGAACACCCAGGACAGCCAGGACACCCAGAACACACAGAACACCCTGGACACCCTGGACACTCAGAACACCCGAAACTCCCAGAACACCCAGAATTCCCAGAACACTCAGGACAACCAGAACAGCCAGAACAGCCAGAACACCCAGGACACCCAGAACAGCCAGAACACCCAGGACAACCAGAACACCCTGGACACCCTGGACACTCAGAACACCCAGAACTCCCAGAACACCCAGAACACTCAGGACACCCAGAACACCCAGAACACACAGAACACCCAGGACAGCCAGGACACCCAGAACAACCAGAACACCCTGGACACTCAGGACACCCAGGACACCCAGAACACCCAAGACAGCCAGAACACCCAGAACACCCAGAACACCAAGGAATACCCAGAATACCCAGGACACCCAGGGTCTCATCATGTCAAAAGGTCACAAGAAAATGCAACAAAAAAAGTCTGTTATTTTGGAAAATAAATGATAAACTCAGTGACCGTAGTGTGGTTGTTGGTGCCAGACAGGCTGGTTTGAGTATTTCAGAAACTGCAATCTCTAGAGTTTTTCAAAACCCTGTTGTCTTTAAATAACACTCATTGTGCAGCAGTTCTGTGCGGGGAAACTCCTTGTTGAGGAACATCAGAGGAAACTGGTTTGAGCTGATATGAAGGTTACAGTAATTCATATAACCACGCTTTACAACCGTGGTGAGAGTAAAAGCATCTCAGAATGCACAGCCTTGAGGTAGATGTGTTACAGCAGCAGAACATGACATCATGTTCCACTGCTGTCACAATCTGAGGCTACAGTGGGCACAGACTCAGTAGCTCAAAAACTCAAGACTCACCAACTCACAGACTCACAGACCTAGTTTGAGAACCTCAGTGAACGGTGGTGGCCCAACTGTTAAGGCACTGGGTTACTGACAAGAAGGTCAGGGGATCAAACCCCAGAAAGCCAAACTGCCACTGTTGGGCCCTTGAACAAGGCCCTCAACTCTATCTGCTCCAGGGGCTCTGTATCATGGCTGACCCCAACATCCTAACAAGTATATCACTGTGCTGTAATGTATATGCCACAAATAAAAGCTTCTTCTTCTTAATACCTATCAGTAATGGTGCGATATAGAATTAAGTAACTAATTACATTCTTCAATCGAGAGACTTAATTGTAATTGTTGGACAATCACAGTGGTATAAGAGGAATGAAACACTTCTCCTTACATGCACAAGTGTAATTAAATGTGAGTTCAAACCCCAGCACTGTTGGGCCCTTCAGCAAGGCCCTTAACTTTCAACTGCTTAGTTGCATAAATGAGATAAATGTCAGTCGCTCTGGACAAGGGTATCCGCCAAACGCCTTAAATGCACAAACCGTCTGTTCAAAAGGTTCACTGACAAATTCAGAGACTTCCACTAACTTGAAGGGAAATGTATGATGGCATCTTTTGTGTAGAACAACTAGAACCAAAGAACGACACAGGACGTTGGTTGTGTTCCATGCTGCTGGATTCTGATTGGCTGTGTATCATGTGGGTAGAGTTGCATGTAATCGGCATTGTACTTACCAGAAATATGCAGCAGGTGGCAATAATACTTTCGGTTATTTAGCTAGTGTAATGCCTGGAATAATAAAAGAGAAGAGCACAACAGCCACGCCTAGTTCAGCGTTACATGTGTGCTAAACCTTTTTTTTTTTATTAAATCAAGCATTAAACAAGAAACAAGAAAATATAAAATGCCTCTTTTCTAATTAAAATATAAAGTTCAGGTTAGCAAAAAAAAAAAAATAATAATAATAAAACTGAGGCGATTCTACAAGCCATGCATTCATATGACCAAATAAGGACAGTGCAAAACGAGAAAGAGTTGCAGCCAATCCACAGAAAGCATAAGGGGTAACAGGGACAGGAAACTGCGACCATAAAAGGAAAGTGAAGAGCAAATGAGAGAGGGCAGGTGATGTGAGGGGTATAGGGGGTTAACAGGGACAGAACTGGAGTACACCTTATTTGTGGTTGAGCGGGTAAATAGAATAATTACACCATATTAACAGGGCAATTATAAACAGCAAGAGAAACATTGAAAAATTGTGTGTGTGTCCAAACATTTTCTTCCCTGTTTAGTAATTCCTATTAAATCAGCTGTCTGCAGAAGTCAAAGCTTTTAGATCCAACTCATCAGACGTTGACCGTAATGCCCACTTTTCAGTCCGATTGCCTACATCAATCAATGTGCGTTTCAATCAGACTTTCTGAGAGCCAGCATTAACCAAATCACAAACACAAAAACACACAGCAGGCAAGAACGTTCTTCCAAAATCTAGATTTGGAGCACTGAAAGGGAAACAGAGGGGCAAACTGCACTCAGTGCGTACCGACCCTTTCCATACTCCATTAAAACAGCCAATCAGGTGGGGTGTGTGTGTATGTATGTGTGTGTTTGGTTGTTGTTTTTTTTTGTTTTTGAGAGAAGCTATTAAAAAGATTATGCTTTGAGTCAAAAAGCTTTCCAAAAAATCCCAATACGCATTATTTATTTGTACCCCGTTCAGTTCAGTGGAAAATGAAAATGGGGTATGACGTGAAAATGTTCTGATTAAACGCAGCTCCTGTTGGGTGTAACAGGGCGGTGGTGCAGTTGCCAGGGCTGGGGAGTAAAGTGGTAAAAATACAGGCTCACAAATATCCACAGTAATTGAATTTGAAGAAAGCAGCACAGCGAGCAAGAATAGAGGAGGACAGAGTGCTGAGGTTGTTCTGCTGAGGAGGGCATCCTGACACATCTCTTCATTTTACGGCACTCCCTCATCTCTCCATCGCCATACACCTGCGTCCTACATCCTGCGGATAATCAGACACATTAGGGCTCCAAACCTCTCGTCCTCTCCTCTTTCCCTTTATTCCTACTGAATAAGATATGTGGCATCATAAAAAAAAATATTTGTATGATGTAAAATAGACTTTTTACACTTCCACTTCCACCTGAAGCGTAGTTAAAGTACACAGTGTGCACCTTTAGTTTCATACCAATCTACGAGGCTAATGTAGCGAACGGACATGAGAACGTTTAAAGTAACCAGTTTAAAGCACTGATTGGCTCATCAACACTATTTGTAAATAAATGTACAGTAGAAGTCCATATTTGAAACAAATAAATTAGTTACGTGTATATACTCTACAGTATACTATGTGTATATACTCTACAGTATACTATGTGTATATACTCTACAGTGTGCTACGTGTATATACTCTACAGTACACTACGTGTATATACTCTACAGTATACTGCGTGTATATACTCTACAGTATACTATGTGTATATACTCTACAGTATACTACGTGTATATACTCTACATACAGTATGCTACGTGTATATACTCTACAGTATACTACGTGTATATACTCTACAGTGTGCTATGTGTATATACTCTACAGTATACTTCGTGTATATACTCTACAGTATACTACGTGTATATAGTCTACAGTATTCTACGTGTATATACGCTACAGTGTGCTACGTGTATATACTCTACAGTATACTATGTGTATATACTCTACAGTGTGCTACGTGTATATACTCTACAGTGTGCTACGTGTATATACTCTACAGTGTGCTACGTGTATATACTCTACAGTATACTACGTGTATATACTCTACAGTGTGCTACGTGTATATACTCTACAGTATACTACGTGTATATACTCTACAGTATACTACGTGTATATACTCTATAGTGTTACGTGTATATACTCTACAGTATACTATGTGTATATACTCTACAGTATACTATGTGTATATATTCTACAGTATACTATGTGTATATACTCTACAGTATACTACGTGTATATACTCTACAGTATACTATGTGTATATACTCTATAGTGTTACGTGTATATGCTCTACAGTATACTATGTGTATATACTCTACAGTATACTATGTGTATATACTCTACAGTATACTACATGTATATACTCTACAGTATACTGTGTATATACTCTACAGTATACTACGTGTATATACTCTATAGTGTTACGTGTATATACTCTACAGTATACTATGTGTATATACTCTACAGTATACTATGTGTATATATTCTACAGTATACTATATGTATATACTCTACAGTATACTATGTGTATATATTCTACAGTATACTATATGTATATACTCTACAGTATACTACGTGTATATACTCTACAGTATACTACGTGTATATACTCTATAGTGTTACGTGTATATGCTCTACAGTATACTATGTGTATATACTCTACAGTATACTATGTGTATATACTCTACAGTATACTATGTGTATATATTCTACAGTATACTACGTGTATACTCTACAGTATACTACGTGTATATACTCTACAGTATACTACGTGTATATACTCTATAGTGTTACGTGTATATGCTCTACAGTATACTATGTGTATATACTCTACAGTATACTATGTGTATATACTCTACAGTATACTACATGTATATACTCTACAGTATACTGTGTATATACTCTACAGTATAGTACGTGTATATACTCTATAGTGTTACGTGTATATACTCTACAGTATACTATGTGTATATACTCTACAGTATACTATGTGTATATATTCTACAGTATACTATATGTATATACTCTACAGTATACTACGTGTATATACTCTACAGTATACTACGTGTATATACTCTATAGTGTTACGTGTATATGCTCTACAGTATACTATGTGTATATACTCTACAGTATACTATGTGTATATACTCTACAGTATACTATGTGTATATATTCTACAGTATACTACGTGTATATACTCTACAGTATACTACGTGTATATACTCTATAGTGTTACGTGTATATACTCTACAGTATACTATGTGTATATACTCTACAGTATACTATGTGTATATACTCTACAGTATACTATGTGTATATACTCTACAGTATACTACGTGTATATACTCTATAGTGTTACGTGTATATACTCTACAGTATACTACGTGTATATACTCTACAGTATACTATGTGTATATACTCTACAGTATACTATGTGTATATACTCTACAGTGTGCTACGTGTATATACTCTATAGTGTTACGTGTATATACTCTACAGTATACTATATGTATATACTCTACAGTATACTACGTGTATATACTCTACAGTATACTGCGTGTATATACTCTACAGTATACTATGTGTATATACTCTACAGTATACTATGTGTATATACTCTACAGTATACTATGTGTATATACTCTACAGTGTGCTACGTGTATATACTCTACAGTATACTATGTGTATATACTCTACAGTATACTACGTGTATATACTCTACAGTATACTATGTGTATATACTCTACAGTATACTACGTGTATATACTCTACAGTATACTACGTGTATATACTCTACATGTGTTACGTGTATATACTCTACAATATACTATGTGTATATACTCTACAGTATACTACGTGTATATACTCTACAGTGTGCTACGTGTATATACTCTACAGTGTGCTACGTGTATATACTCTACAGTGTGTTACGTGTATATACTCTACAGTGTGCTACGTGTATATACTCTACAGTATACTACGTGTATATACTCTACAGTGTGCTACGTGTATATACTCTACAGTATACTACGTGTATATACTCTATAGTGTTACGTGTATATACTCTACAGTATACTATGTGTATATACTCTACAGTATACTATGTGTATATATTCTACAGTATACTACGTGTATATACTCTACAGTATACTACGTGTATATACTCTACAGTATACTACGTGTATATACTCTATAGTGTTACGTGTATATGCTCTACAGTATACTATGTGTATATACTCTACAGTATACTATGTGTATATACTCTACAGTATACTACATGTATATACTCTACAGTATACTGTGTATATACTCTACAGTATACTACGTGTATATACTCTATAGTGTTACGTGTATATACTCTACAGTATACTATGTGTATATACTCTACAGTATACTATGTGTATATATTCTACAGTATACTATGTATATATACTCTACAGTATACTACGTGTATATACTCTACAGTATACTATGTATATAATCTATAGTGTTACGTATATGCTCTACAGTATACTATGTGTATATACTCTACAGTATACTATGTGTATAACTCTACAGTATACTATGTGTATATATTCTACAGTATACTACGTGTATATACTCTACAGTATACTACGTGTATATACTCTATAGTGTTACGTGTATATACTCTACAGTATACTATGTGTATATACTCTACAGTGTGTTACGTGTATATACTCTACAGTGTGCTACGTGTATATACTCTACAGTATACTACGTGTATATACTCTACAGTGTGCTACGTGTATATACACTACAGTATACTACGTGTATATACTCTACAGTATACTACGTGTATATACTCTATAGTGTTACGTGTATATACTCTACAGTATACTATGTGTATATACTCTACAGTATACTATGTGTATATATTCTACAGTATACTATGTGTATATATTCTACAGTATACTACGTGTATATACTCTACAGTATACTACGTGTATATACTCTACAGTATACTACGTGTATATACTCTATAGTGTTACGTGTATATGCTCTACAGTATACTATGTGTATATACTCTACAGTATACTATGTGTATATACTCTACAGTATACTACGTGTATATACTCTACAGTATACTGTGTATATACTCTACAATATACTACGTGTATATACTGTATAGTGTTACGTGTATATACTCTACAGTATACTATGTGTATATATTCTACAGTATACTATGTGTATATACTCTACAGTATACTACGTGTATATACTCTACAGTATACTACGTGTATATACTCTATAGTGTTACGCGGTATATGCCTACAGTATACTATGTGTATACCTACAGTATACTATGTGTATATAATCTACAGTATACTATGTGTATATATTCTACAGTATACTATGTATATAATCTACAGTATACTACGTGTATATACTCTATAGTGTTACGTGTATATACTCTACAGTATACTATGTGTATATACTCTACAGTATACTATGTGTATATACTCTACAGTATACTATGTGTATATACTCTACAGTATACTACGTGTATATACTCTATAGTGTTACGTGTATATACTCTACAGTATACTCCGTGTATATACTCTACAGTATACTATGTGTATATACTCTACAGTATACTATGTGTATATACTCTACAGTGTGCTACGTGTATATACTCTACAGTATACTACGTGTATATACTCTACAGTATACTATGTGTATATACTCTACAGTATACTACGTGTATATACTCTACAGTATACTACGTGTATATACTCTATAGTGTTACGTGTATATACTCTACAATATACTATGTCTATATACTCTACAGTATACTACGTGTATATACTCTACAGTGTGCTACGTGTATATACTCTACAGTATACTATGTGTATATACTCTACAGTATACTACGTGTATATACTCTACAGTGTGCTACGTGTATATACTCTACAGTATACTATGTGTATATACTCTACAGTATACTATGTGTATATATTCTACAGTATACTACGTGTATATACTCTACAGTATACTACGTGTATATACTCTACAGTATACTACGTGTATATACTCTATAGTGTTACTTGTATATGCTCTACAGTATACTATGTGTATATACTCTACAGTATACTGTGTATATACTCTACAGTATACTACGTGTATATACTCTATAGTGTTACGTGTATATACTCTACAGTATACTACGTGTATATACTCTACAGTATACTATGTGTATATATTCTACAGTATACTATGTGTATATACTCTACAGTATACTACGTGTATATACTCTACAGTATACTACGTGTATATACTCTATAGTGTTACGTGTATATGCTCTACAGTATACTATGTGTATATACTCTACAGTATACTATGTGTATATACTCTACAGTATACTATGTGTATATATTCTACAGTATACTACGTGTATATACTCTACAGTATACTAAGTGTATATACTCTATAGTGTTACGTGTATATACTCTACAGTATACTATGTGTATATACTCTACAGTATACTATGTGTATATACTCTACAGTATACTATGTGTATATACTCTACAGTATACTACGTGTATATACTCTATAGTGTTACGTGTATATACTCTACAGTATACTACGTGTATATACTCTACAGTATACTATGTGTATATACTCTACAGTATACTATGTGTATATACTCTACAGTGTGCTACGTGTATATACTCTACAGTATACTACGTGTATATACTCTACAGTATACTATGTGTATATACTCTACAGTATACTATGTATATAACTCTACAGTTATTACGTGTATATACTCTATAGTGTTATGTATATACCTAAATATAATGTGTATATACTCTACAGTATACTACGTATATACTCTACAGTGTGCTACGTGTATATACCTACAGTATACTATGTGTATATACTCTATAGTATACTACGTGTATATACTCTACAGTGTGCTACGTGTATATACTCTACAGTATACTATGTGTATATACTCTACAGTATACTACGTGTATATACTCTACAGTGTGCTCCGTGTATATACTCTACAGTGTCCTACGTGTATATACTCTATAGTGTGCTACGTGTATATACTCTACAGTGTGCTACGTGTATATACTCTACAGTGTGCTACGTGTATATACTCTATAGTGTGCTACGTGTATATACTCTACAGTGTGCTACGTGTATATACTCTACAGTATGCTACGTGTATATACTCTACAGTGTGCTATGTGTATATACTCTACAGTATACTACGTGTATATACTCTACAGTGTGCTACGTGTATATACTCTACAGTGTCCTACGTGTATATACTCTATAGTGTGCTACGGTATATACTCTACAGTGTACGATGTATATACTCTACAGTATACTACGTGTATATACTCTATAGTGTTACGTGTATATACTCGTACAATATACGTGTATATACTCTACAGTATACTATGTGTATATACTCTACAGTATACTATGTGTATATACTCTACAGTATACTACGTGTATATACTCTATAGTGTTACGTGTATATACTCTACAGTATACTACGTGTATATACTCTACAGTATACTATGTGTATATATTCTACAGTATACTATGTGTATATACTCACCGTATACTACGTGTATATACCTACAGTATACTATGTGTATACTCTATAGTTGTTACTGTATATACTCTACAGTATACTACGTGTATATACTCTACAGTATACTATGTATATATACCTACAGTATACTCATGTATATACTCTATAGTGTTACATGTATATACTCTACAATATACTATGTGTATATACTCTACAGTATACTGTGTATATACTCTACAGTGTGCTACGTGTATATACTCTACAATATACTATGTGTATATACTCTACAGTATACTATGTGTATATACTTTTAAAGTATGCTTACGTGTATATACTCTACAGTATACTACGTGTATATACTCTACATGTGTGCTACGTATATACTCCTACAATACTACGCGTATATACTCTACAGTTGCTACGTGTATATACTCTACAGTGTCCTACGTGTATATACTCTATAGTGTGCTACGTGTATATACTCTACAGTGTGCTACGTGTATATACTCTACAGTGTGCTATGTGTATATACTCTACAGTATACTACATGTATATACTCTACAGTGTGCTACGTGTATATACTCTACAGTGTCCTACGTGTATATACTCTATAGTGTGCTACGTGTATATACTCTACAGTGTGCTACGTGTATATACTCTACAGTATACTACGTGTATATACTCTATAGTGTTACGTGTATATACTCTACAGTATACTACGTGTATATACTCTACAGTATACTATGTGTATATACTCTACAGTATACTATGTGTATATACTCTACAGTATACTACGTGTATATACTCTATAGTGTTACGTGTATATACTCTACAGTATACTACGTGTATATACTCTACAGTATACTATGTGTATATATTCTACAGTATACTATGTGTATATACTCTACAGTATACTATGTGTATATACTCTACAGTATACTACGTGTATATACTCTATAGTGTTACGTGTATATACTCTACAGTATACTACGTGTATATACTCTACAGTATACTATGTGTATATACTCTACAGTATACTACGTGTATATACTCTATAGTGTTACATGTATATACTCTACAATATACTATGTGTATATACTCTACAGTATACTACGTGTATATACTCTACAGTGTGCTACGTGTATATACTCTACAATATACTATGTGTATATACTCTACAGTATACTATGTGTATATACTCTAAAGTGTGCTACGTGTATATACTCTACAGTATACTACGTGTATATACTCTACAGTGTGCTACGTGTATATACTCTACAGTATACTACGTGTATATACTCTACAGTGTGCTACGTGTATATACTCTACAGTGTCCTACGTGTATATACTCTATAGTGTGCTACGTGTATATACTCTACAGTGTGCTACGTGTATATACTCTACAGTATACTACGTGTATATACTCTACAGTGTGCTATGTGTATATACTCTACAGTATTCTACGTGTATATACTCTATAGTGTGCTATGTGTATATACTCTACAGTATACTACGTGTATATACTCTACAGTGTGCTACGTGTATATACTCTACAGTGTCCTACGTGTATATACTCTATAGTGTGCTATGTGTATATACTCTACAGTATACTACGTGTATATACTCTATAGTGTGCTATGTGTATATACTCTACAGTGTGCTATGCGTATATACTCTACAGTGTGCTATGTGTATATACTCTACAGTGTCCTACGTGTATATACTCTATAGTGTGCTACGTGTATATACTCTACAGTGTGCTATGTGTATATACTCTACAGTGTCCTACGTGTATATACTCTATAGTGTGCTACGTGTATATACTCTACAGTGTGCTACGTGTATATACTCTACAGTGTGCTACGTGTATATACTCTACAGTGTGCTACGTGTATATACTCTATAGTGTGCTACGTGTATATACTCTACAGTGTGCTACGTGTATATACTCTACAGTATACTACGTGTATATACTCTACAGTGTGCTACGTGTATATACTCTACAGTGTGCTACGTGTATATACTCTACAGTATACTACGTGTATATACTCTATAGTGTGCTATGTGTATATACTCTACAGTATACTACGTGTATATACTCTACAGTATACTATGTGTATATACTCTATAGTGTTACATGTATATACTCTACAATATACTATGTGTATATACTCTACAGTATACTACGTGTATATACTCTACAGTGTGCTACGTGTATATACTCTACAATATACTATGTGTATATACTCTACAGTATACTATGTGTATATACTCTAAAGTGTGCTACGTGTATATACTCTACAGTATACTACGTGTATATACTCTACAGTATACTACGTGTATATACTCTACAGTGTGCTACGTGTATATACTCTACAGTGTCCTATGTGTATATACTCTATAGTGTGCTACGTGTATATACTCTACAGTGTGCTACGTGTATATACTCTATAGTGTGCTACGTGTATATACTCTACAGTGTGCTACGTGTATATACTCTACAGTAATACGTGTATATACTCTACAGTGTGCTACGTGTATATACTCTACAGTGTCCTACGTATATACATCAGTGTGCTACGTGTATATACTCTACAGTGTGCAACGTGTATATACTCTACAGTGTGCTACGTGTATATACTCTACAGTGTGCTACGTGTATATACTCTACAGTATACTACGTGTATATACTCTACAGTGTGCTATGTGTATATACTCTACAGTATTCTACGTGTATATACTCTATAGTGTGCTATGTGTATATACTCTACAGTATACTATGTGTATATACTCTACAGTGTGCTACGTGTATATACTCTACAGTGTCCTACGTGTATATACTCTATAGTGTGCTATGTGTATATACTCTACAGTATACTACGTGTATATACTCTATAGTGTGCTACGTGTATATACTCTATAGTGTGCTATGTGTATATACTCTACAGTATACTACGTGTATATACTCTATAGTGTGCTACGTGTATATACTCTATAGTGTGCTACGTGTATATACTCTATAGTGTGCTATGTGTATATACTCTACAGTATACTACGTGTATATACTCTATAGTGTGCTATGTGTATATACTCTACAGTATACTACGTGTATATACTCTATAGTGTGCTACGTGTATATACTCTATAGTGTGCTATGTGTATATACTCTACAGTATACTACGTGTATATACCTATATGTGCTACGTGTATATACCTATAGTGTGCTATGTGTATATACTCTACAGTATACTACGGTATACTCTATAGTGTGCCATGTATATACTCTATAGTGTGCTATGTGTATATACTCTACAGTATACTACGTGTATATACTCTATAGTGTGCTACGTGTATATACTCTATAGTGTGCTATGTGTATATACTCTACAGTATACTACGTGTATATACTCTATAGTGTGCTACGTGTATATACTCTATAGTGTGCTACGTGTATATACTCTATAGTGTGCTATGTGTATATACTCTACAGTATACTACGTGTATATACTCTATAGTGTGCTACGTGTATATACTCTATAGTGTGCTACGTGTATATACTCTATAGTGTGCTATGTGTATATACTCTACAGCTATAACTCATTTGAAGGTAAGCACTGCTTTGTTTACTGTTCATGCTGTGAGCGTTTGACGTCACACCGTAAACTGGAAAGGAACTTGTAGTTAAGAAGACTACCCAGAAGTTGACAAGTAGGAATTTCAAGCTGAGGTGCTGTTTTTTGTTTTTGTTTGTTTGTTTGTTTGTTTTTCCTGGTTTCAGGTTGGGAATTTGCAACCTCGAGACGAACGACACTGTGGTCAACATAGGGAGCTGATAACCAAAGCGGAAACAGACACAACACGTTGACGTGTATTGCTAATATTGTCTTTGAAGGTGTAAAGACAAACACTGTGCTGAACACTAATGCACCACGCCCCCTGTCTGTTTATGATGTGAAATACAAGTAAAAATACGGTTAATTAGGGCTGAGCAATGCGGCAAAAATTTTTTACATGAAGACGGCCAACAACACAGATTGTGACTCTAGGAATAGAACACTCTGGGGCGTGCCGTTATAGGAAAATAAATAAAGACGGGATGGTGTGATGAAGTGGAGATACTGGTACTGCCAGTTGTTACCAGTTAACATGTTCGCTGTTCCTATTACAGCATGTCCCAAAGTGTTCCACATTTTAACGGACTAAACAGTGATACCTTTTTTAAATTATAATTATTTATAGCTACATTAAATGTTCTGGAACGTCCGCAAAACAAGTTTGTCGTTCCCTGAGCAGCTTCAATTTTTCCTCTCGCAAAATAACAATAAAATAAAATGTAAAAAAAAAAAACCCTGCAGGTTGACATTAAAGCCTAAACTCCTCTGTCCTGAAGATGTCGGAAAATCCCGAAGTTGGTTATTTTCCTAAAACAGCGCGTCCCAGACTGATTGATTCCTCTCTTGCCAATGCTAACAATTAAAAAATAATAATAAATGATTAGAGAGCAACATACTTTTTATCCATTTATACTTACCTTTAATGTTGATGTTCTGTTGATCGTGTTGTACTCCTTCCATCAGTGCTACATGAACAAATAGAGTAAGATACTCAGGAATAACCTTATCCCCCTAAATCAGACAGATAATGGCAACCTTTATTTCCAAAATGGTTCGAATTTCATTTTAACAGTGGTATCTGTACATACTTTGCTTCTGTGTGTGTGTGTGTGTGTGTGTGTTCATGAGGTTTGCAAATATCAGTGTATTCCTTAAGCATTGTTTTAATCAAACCAGCCCAAATCCTTTTATAGTCTTTATTGTATTGAATTTTTTTAAAGTTAAACACCATGATCCGGATGAGGTTATGACATCACAGCTGACAGACGAAGCTCAAGTCCCTTTTATTTTTTTTTAACAAAGAAAATGAAGGTGTGGATTCTGCAAATAAATACTCGCCTTCTCTCTCTCTCTCTCTCTCTCTCTCTCTCTCTCTCTCTCTTTCTTTCTTTCTTTCTTTAGGGTCCTCATACAGGTCAGGGTCACATCTGAGCGTTGTTAATGTTATGAGAATAAGTGTGTTCTGGCTCCCTCCTGTGTGTGTGTGTGTGTGTGTGTGAGCACTAATCCCAACATCCTGAGCTGAAACAGATGACAGTGACAGTGGAGAAGAGAGGAAGGACAAGCCGAGTTCTGGACACGAGGCAGTAAATGGAGGTTAGACTAGATGGTGCTGCATCGGGAGCTGCACGCGATCCCGTCGTACAGCGCTTATTCTCGTACGTGGGGAGACAAAACGAGGCGAACGAGGCGAGGCTTCTGTTTTAACACTGCAGCAGTGCGAAACTGCAACACATATGAACTAGTCCCACAAACAGACGACGCATTTGACAGTACAGAGCAGACTTCACTCCACGTCTCCTGAACCTGCCTTGGACCAGGACGGAGATTCTCCAAGCAAACACATCGCCCGTTCATCAAAAAAAAAACGAAAGAAAGGAAAGTGATGTTTGTAAAGAACTCCTTTGGGTTACAGTTGACGTTCGTGCGCTTCTGTTTCCATGACCGTGCGGCAAACACAAAGGATCACAGTATTTATATGAGCTTCAGTGCCTCTTCATACAACGGTGAGGACTCCACACAGGGTACCTCCAGAGACACCAAATTTACCACCAATTAACCCGAGGACGTCATATTAGCACGACGTACATGAAGAACCTTGATTTAGAAAGCGCAGTATAAAGAATAAGAGGAATTCAATATGCGTATACGGCTATATCACGGTTCTGAACGCACGGTCGGATTTCGTTTATATTAAATAACCCGCTCGTGAGCAGAAACCCAGAAACTCGGCTCTTTGTTTTAGCCACTAGCCTTTTTAATTAGAAGAAATGGAATGGGATTATTAGTGAAAACAACACTTCTGACCTTGTGTTTGTGCTACACGGACGTCCTGACCGGCAGAACAAAGTGGGTTTCAGAATTTCAAGGTCAAATATTTGACATGTCTGCTTTTTGTGCAGCCCGGTGACTGATACATAAGAGTGAAGAAGAAGAAATAAAATCATCTGTAAGTCTGAAGAGATAACGTTATTTAATGAGACTTGGAGGTTGGAGAACATGGAGGTTGGGGATGGGGATGAGTTGATCCTCATGCAGCGCTCTTATTCTATATACCTGAACAGTTTGTGATCTTCATGTAATGTAAATCAGCCTAAATTCCTCTCTTGTCCTCTCTCTCGTCCCCGCAGTGTGACACGCCGGTGCACACGTGACGTGTTGTTTTGCCTCCTTCACATTTCTGAGCCGCTGAGCCGACCCTGCCTTATTTTTTTGCAGCCTTGTACAGAGAGAAGGGAGCATCTGGAAGGTATCCGAGGAGGATTGGGACACAGCCCAAATCTCCCAGTCACAGTATGTGGTCAGCGTACGGTCGTGGTTCTTCAGCCCTGGCTCTCAGCACACTAGCACAGGTCCGAGACGTAGTCGAAGTCTTTGAAACAGTCCTGGTCTTTGCGCGACAGGGTCCTGGGTTCGCGAGGAGGAGTCAGATTGGGCACCTCCCTCGTGAACTCCGCGTCAAAGTTACTCACGTCCTCCTCCCCTCCTAATGAGGGCACAAAGGGAGGGACCACCTTCCTCTGCAGCAGCGCCTCCCAGTCCACATCCTAAACACAGAGAGAGAGAGAGAGAGAGAGAGAGAGAGGGAACGTGTTACTTATACGTGTCATTTCAGTTGTGTGCATGTGTGGGTGTTCAGTATCATGTGTTAACGCTCATGTTTGAGGTGTTTTCCCACCCTAAAGAACGGCTGCTTCTTCACATCTTCTGCGTCTTTTTCAGTGGAGCCCAGCCTCTTCTCAGGGTTTCTCCTTAGCAGCTGTCAATCAGACAAAAAAGAATAATCGAAAATGAAACGGGGATAATCCATCATCCAAAACGATGGAAAAAGCTAACAGTCTGAACCAGGAAAATGTGTAAGGAGAAAATAGGTGGTACACAGAGAACGAGGCTTGGACACAACGAGGTACGGTATAATCAAATCCAAACGAAGAACAGGTGAACACAGTTGGGAAACAAACCGATGACAGGACAGAGGTGGGGACAGGATGTGAACAGAAAACAAAACAAGCACATGGTGTCCGTCAACATTTATCCGCGTCAGGGTCAAAGACGCTTAAATCAATACGTTGTTTATATTTTGACCAAAACTACGTCTGTCAGAAAATATTGCAGGAAAGTGGGATTGGTCAGATTTCCTTCGGGAGCGGGTTGGAAGGGGATGTTAATCTGCCCCTTATCTAGCCGTGAACAGGATTTCCTAACATGATACAGTGCTGTGAGTTCCTCTGTGTTTGTGTAGATCTCATACTAAATCGTTTCAGTAACTAGAACAAAATGAATAAAGATATAACAAAGGGTAACTTGAGTAGGCACAAAATACAGTTTGTAAATCATAATGTTATTTATTGGATCAAGAAGTTATCTAGTACCATGTAGGATGTGTGAAAATGTATTTGCCCCCGTAGTTACTAATTCCTCATATCTATGAAACTGCGTTCATGAGGTTCAGCTGGACTAGATACAACCAGGCCTGATTACTGCAAACCCTGTTCGATCACATCAACACTTACATACAGTTTTATCAACAGCATGAAGTTGGTTAAAAGGTCTTACTGAGTAACACACTCTGCCAAAGATGATTCCAGAAATGATGAGGAAGAAGGTGATTGAAGTACATCAGTCTGGGAAGGGTTACAAAGCTATTTCAAAGGTTCTGGGACGCCAAAGAACCACAGTGAGAGCCGTTATCTCCAAACGGAAAAAACTCAGCACTGTAGTGAACCTTCCCAGAAGCAGCCGACCTTCCAAAATTCCTCCAAGAGCACAATGACGACTCATCCAGGAAGTCACAAAAGAGCCAAGGACAACATCAAATGACCTAGAGGCCTCTCTTGCATCAATACATGTCACTCCACTATCAGAAAAACACTGGGCAAAAATGGCATCCATGGAAGAGTGTTGAGGTGAAAACCACTGCAAACCCAGAAGAACATTAAGAGTCTGATTTTTGCCAAAACACACCTTGATGATCATCAAAGCTTTTGGGAGAATGTTCTGTGGACTGATGTGTCGAAAGTGGAACTGTTTAGAAGACAGGACTCTCGTTACATCTGACGTAAACCAGACACAGAACTCCACAAAAAGAACGTCACAGCTACGGTTAAGCATGGTGGTGGAAATGTGATGGTGTGGGGATGCTCTGCTGCTTCAGGGCCTGGGCATGGATTATGCAGCAAGACAATGAAAAAGACCCTCAATGTGCATATCGAAAACAATTGAACCCTCGCCCTAACATTTCTAAAAGACATCACCAGTG
Source organism: Ameiurus melas (assembly GCA_012411365.1). NCBI lineage: Eukaryota > Metazoa > Chordata > Actinopteri > Siluriformes > Ictaluridae > Ameiurus > Ameiurus melas. Next base: position 25,703,351 of record CM022765.1, read on the forward strand.
CTGTGTTTATATTAGCCCAGCGATACGTCTGTAGCAGATCAACTAGCCTAACTTCACTATCCCTCCAAAACCTGGTACATCTTCGTTTACGTCCAAAGTTCTACCAGTGCTGTACGTTGGTCATGACCTGTTACAGCCAGATCCTGGCATATCCTCTTTAAATATCAACTTTTGCTGTTCGCTTTTCTGACCTGAAGGAAAGTTTGGACGGGAAAGGGCTTTATGTTACGCATGATGTCAGACTTAACAGGTGGATAAGCAACAACCTCAGAAATCACCAGACGAATGCTAACATGGCGAGCGCAGTCTACTGTATCATTTGGTGAGTTGATAAATGTAGTATTAATTCTGCTTGAGTGAGGTCACACGCTGGGAGTCTCGGACAGACGGATGTCAAACACGCGTGTGTGTTAGAATATTAGGCCACGCCCTCCCAGAATTCTCAGCAGGTGTTTGAGCAGCGGTTTGGGTATCTTGGGTTTTGTTTTGTTTATGCATTTGGCCCGAGTCCAGGAGTTCATTTTTTTTAAAAACATTTGGTTTTGAAGTGTTTAATCGACCTATATTTGACAGAGAGAGAGAGAGAGAGAGAGAGAGAGGAAGTGATAGGATGCTCACCCGTCTCATTAAGCTAATGGCCTCTGTGGACAGGAATCGTGGGTAACGTACTTCATCGTTGACGATACTGTCAAACACCTCCTCCTCGTCATCACCAGGGAATGGAGACTACACACACACACACACACAGACACACACACTGTGTTGCTCTTGTGTTTACACTCCGGATGTTCAGTATGTCAGCAGTTAATGATCTTAAGCTTGATTTGGAGCACAGCCCGTCAGGCGTTCAGAGATGGATGAAGGTGCTAGACCAGCAAGAGCTTAAAAACACTAAAAGAGGCTCCGGGGTGGTGCAGCTGTATAAGGTTTTCACCTGTCATTAATAAGGAGATTATATGTTTAAATACATTTCAATAGTGTAGCTGCAAAAAAGCAAAATGGAAGGCAAGAAGGACTTGAGGTGATGTCTATCCGTCCATCCATCCATCTTCTGTACCACTTACCCTTCAGTCAACAGTCAATCCCAGGGAACTGGAGGCACAAGGCGGGGGTCCCATCGCAGGCCACAATCGCACACATACTCACACACTACGGACAATTTGGAAATGCCAATCAACCTACAGCACATGTCTTTGGACTAGGGGAGGAAAGAGGAGTACCCGGAGGAAACCCCCAAAGCACGGGGAGAACATGCAAACTCTGCAGATATTTGAACCCCCAACCCAAGAGGTCGCGGGGTAAATATATATATATATAGTTAATATATTTCTGTGAGGATCAGAATACCCGAACACAGACCTCTCCAACCAGCATCTCGTAGATGAGCACCCCGAGCCCCCACCAGTCCACCACTCGAGTGTAGGACGTGTCAGTCAGAACCTCTGGGGCCAAAAACTCTGGAGTACCACAGAAAGTACTGGTCCTGTCCCCGTACCCCATCCCTACAGAAAGAGAGAGAGAGAGAGGGTGAGTTGAAAGTGAGAGAAACAGATCAGAAAATGGCATCCACACATTAACACGTTGCTATACAGTTGCTACGGTGACACAGTCATGCTATAGTGTGATAGTTCTACGCTACACTGCAGTACAACCAATAACACTGTGGACGTTTGGATTTTCCTTTACTTTCTCTCGTGGTTTTCTTCTGGTCAGGTGATTGTTTGTTACGTGCGAGTGCACTCACTCTGGACCAGGGTGTTCTGACCTCATGTCACACCAGAAGATTAGTGGATAGAATGTACGTGAGGAGATAGATCCGTTATGTGAAGACCCTTGTATCGCTAATGTCGTTAGTGTGTGTCGTAGGAGCAGTGTGTACACACCTTCTTTACAGAGGCCGAAGTCAGCGATCTTCACAAAGCCTTCAGTGTCTAGCAGCAAGTTATCCAGCTTCAGATCCCTGAGAACAGAATGACATGACCATCTGTTCCTCTGTGTGTGTGTGTGTGTGTGTGTGTGTGTGTGTGTGTGTGTGAGAGAGAGAGAGAGAGAGATGTTTCTTATCACATCTTACCTGTACACAATCTTATTGTCATGAAGAAATTGTAGGCCCAAAACCACACAAGCAGCATAGAACCTGAAGGGGACACACACACACACACACACACACACACACACACACACACCAAAGACAAATGCAAAATATAAAGACACGAGCAACAACCAAGAATAAAATCTATTCCACATACCACACAACTACAAATAACACTGCATTTTGGCAAAGTACACACAGTACACACCTCATCACTCCATTCTCTCTCTCTCACACACACACAAACACACACACACACACAAACACACACACTCACATACACACACACACACACAAACACACACTCACATACACACACTCACACACTCACACTCACTCACACACACACACACACTCACACGGAGCGCGGCTCGGAGAAGACGTCGGCGTGGATGTGCATCATGAGGTCTCCTCCGGCCGTGTACTCCATGACGAAACACACGTGCTCCGGTGTCTGGAAGCACGCAAACAGGTTCACCAGGAACGGGTGGTGTGAGTCGGTCACCGTCTCAAAGATCCGCTTCTCACACAGCAGACTGAGAGAGAGAGAGAGAGAGAGAGAGAGAGAGAGAGAGAGAGAGAGACTTTACAATCTTTTATTCAACAAAACATCACATTATTCACATAAAAGTGAAATGTGAGTCAATAAATAAATAAATATTCAAAGCGCATTAAAAAAAGACCATAAATATACTAGGCAATAAATTAGGTAAATAATATAATTCAGTGCAACACAGGGCGAGAGAGAGAGAGAGAGGGAGAGAAAGGGAGAGAGAGAGACAGAGATAGGGAGAGAAGAGAGGACAAGAGAGGGAGAGAGAGAGAGAGAGAGAGAGAGAGAGAGAGAGAGAGAGAGAGAGAGAGAGA
>CM022765.1:25711309-25726309 GCA_012411365.1 Ameiurus melas
ACAAGGCTTATTGCACGTTATTCAACTCTGGCCAAGAGAGCGCACGTGTGCAGGGTTGCCATGTCTCAGCAAAAGTTCCACTCCCGACAACTAGCACAGAAAATCAGGAAGTCGCCTTTTCTTCTTCTTTTTGAGTTGGAGAAACCAGTTCACAGGGGTGCGCACACATTTCTGATTTGTTGCTTCAAAACTAGCTAAAAATTAAAATAAAAAATCAACCCTGGCAACCCGGCCAAGGTGACTCATAAATCGGGCAGGTCTGCATGTCTGCTTCTATTTCAGAGACGGGAATGTGGCTTTGAGTTATAATCTTTAGTGTGCAGAGAATTCGACGTATCAAATTGAGAGAGAGAGACACACACACACACACACAGGCTTACAGGAAAGCTCTTCAGTCTTGCTGGGCATTTTGAGGCTCAGGCTGCTGAGTTTGAAGGACCGCCCGTCACCTGGGCTGAAATTCGGCAACACCACTGCTGAGCTTTTGCTGCGACCAGGGACCGTGTCCAGCACACCTACACACCCCAACAAGTGCACCTGCAGACTGCCTAACACACACACACACACCCACACATAAATATATATATATATATATACATACATAAGGAGAAGATATACAGAAAAGTGTGTGTGTGTGTGTGTGGAACGAGAAGATTGAGAAACTGAGTGTGGAGGATACTCACGTGTGTATGTGTGTGTAGATATATGTGTCTGTGTGTGTGTATGTGTGTGTAGATATATGTGTCTGTGTGTGTGTATGTGTGTGTAGATATATGTGTCTGTCTGTGTGTATGTGTGTGTAGATATATGTGTCTGTGTGTGTGTATACCTGTGAGTGGGGACGGTTTGCTGAGCGTGCTGTACTGGTTGTGTACGTAGGGGGTGCTGTTTCGGCCACTGAACGCCGAGGAGGACGCCAGGATGAGTTCCTCTTTAATGAGACACGCTTTAGGATGATCCTCCGGTAAATCACGCAGCCTCTGCTCCATAGACTCCTTCAGCAAATCCAGCCTCTGGGACGCCTCCGTGAGCCTGCCCTGAGCCTAGGGGGAGACAGAGAGAGGGAGAGAGAGAGAGAGAAAAGGGGAGAGAGGAAGAGAGAGGGAGAGAAAAATGGAGAGAGAGAGAGGGAAAGAGAGTGGGAGAGAGGGATGGCGAGAGAGAGGGAGTGAGAGAGTGGGAGAGAGAGGGAGAGAGGGAGAGAGTGGGAGAGAGGAGAGGGGAGAGGAGAGTGGGAGAGAGGAGAGGAGAGAGGGAGAGAGAGGGAGAGAGGGGAGAGAGAGGGAGAGAGGGAGAGAGAGTGGGAGAGAGAGGGAGAGAGAGGGAGAGAGGGAGAGAGGAGAGAGAGTGGGAGAGAGTGGGAGAGAGAGGGAGAGAGAGAGGGAGAGAGGGAGAGAGAGAGTGAGAGAGAGTGGGAGAGAGAGGGAGAGAGAGAGGGACAGAGAGTGGGAGAGAGAGGGAAAGAGACGGAGAGAGAGGGCGAGAGATTTTCAGAGACAGAAAAATGTTTCTATTAATGAAATCATTCTTCAGGTCCCAGGGACACGACCTCCAAAAAGAACAGAAGAAAACTGTCATATCCACCTCTACGCCTGCAGAGCACCCCCTCCCCCCAGGCCTACTCACTTCCTCTCCACACAACCCCAGCTTCCTGTTTACAGACTATATAACGCAGAGTTAAATCTCCAGCCTTTGCGAAGTCTTGCCCTTGTTTGTGAAAGTTCTGAGTCTTGTATTTCATGACTGCTAGCTGGGAGCTTTGACCCTTGCCCCGGTTTCACGCCTCCTCTCTGGATGTTCTGTGATTTATGTACGCAGGTCTGTGTACTGATCTGGGATATTGAGTGATTGATCTTCTAATGAACCGCCTTCTGGTTACAGTGATGATTCCATACCAATCCTGCATGCGTCCAACCCCTCGGTCCTGAGATATATGTGTATCATGTTGACGAGAACCGTGGAGGGACAGACGGACAGACGGACAACCTCGCCTTCCTCGGGTTCAGTTTCAGACTGCTGTACCACGTACACACTGACACGCTGAGCCGAAAATAACTCTCTGTCTACTCTTCTTTCTGCTGGTAGCCGGAGCTGACACGCTGTGAGACGCTGTGCAGAGTAACAGATGGGTGACAACCCGTAATATCACACCTACACGTACCTTAACACCTGAGTAAACAGCTAATATAGGTATAACAAACTGGTGGGATAGCACTATGTGTGTGTGTGTGTGTGTGTGTGTGTGTGTGTGTGTGTGTGTGTGTGTGTGTGTGTGTGTGTGTGTGTGTGTGTGTGTGTGTGTTCATACCTCTGTGATAGCCTTCTTGTCCTGAGCCTTTCCTGCTCCCAGCAGTCTCAGCATGTTCTTGGCTCCTTCAGCCATGGCATGCTCCACACGGTAGTGATGCCACAACTCCTCAATCCTCCACTCCACACCACACAGATCTGGCTTATCTACACACACACACACACACACACACACACACACAGAGAGAGAGAGAGAGAGAGAGAGAGAGTTCACAAAAAGGTACTGAAGCATGCTACATAAATCAGATATTATGGAAAGGTGAGCATTTACAGAGGAACATGACCTGTGCCTGTGTTTGGAGCTTTAATTGATCCTGCGGGTGGCGCTGTGGATCTGCCCAACCTGAACACACTGACGCTCCAGTCCGGATATGTTTTTTTTACCAGGCAGTGAGCAGAGAAAGCCCATTAAAGTCCATTAAAGCGTCACTCTTCAATTTAACTCTCTCTCTCTCTCTCTCTCTCTCTCTCTCTCTCTCTCTCTCTCTCGCTCTCTCTCTCTCTCTCCCCCTCTTCCTCTCTCCCTCTCCCTCTCTCTCTCTCTCTCTCTGTGTTTGTGCATCCTTTCCTCTCTCCATTTTCTCTGTTCCATAGTTGTTTCATTATTCACTGTATTACAGACTTGATCCTAACCTAAAATGCATGTTTTAGACCTCATCACTCATTGAATCATTAGTGAGGGTTATAACACTGTAACAACGCTGTGTTCATCACGCTGGAATCACATTACAGACAGCTGTGAGAGTGCAGCGGTGGTGAGACAGGTACGAGAGTGTAGCGGTGGTGAGACAGGTGTGGGAGAGTAGAGGTGGTGAGACAGGTATGGGACAGTAGAGGTGGTGAGACAGGTACAGGACAGTAGAGGCAGTGAGACAGGTACAGTACAGTAGAGGCGGTGATACAGGTAGAGGACAGTAGAGGCGGTGAGACAGGTACAGGACAGTAGAGGCGGTGAGACAGGTACAGGACAGTAGAGGTGGTGAGACAGGTGTGAGAGACAGGTGATATCTACCCTGCGTGTCGGCCGTGTGCTCTGTGGCTGCGTGCTTGGCTTTCTGGATCTGCATGCGGATGATGTCGATCTTGGTCTTGCTGTCCTGCAGCATCTGCTGTGTGGCCTGCAGCAGCTTCTTGTCCTGAGAGAGACAGACAGACATACAGAGAGACAGACAGAGAGACAGACAGCAGGTCACACTCCTGCACTCACACACCTGTCTCACATCAGCAGCTCCTTATCACCTCCTCCATCAGGTTCAGTTCAGTTTTGTGGCTTGTAGCTTGCACACACACACACACACACACACACACACACACACACACACACGCACACACACACACACACACACACACACACACACACACACACACACACACACAAAGCCGCATGTGACAGGAAGGAAGAGATGGTACGAGACAGAGAAGCTGCTCTCTGAGTGAGACCGGTTTTAAACATACCCCTTTTCCCTGCACTCCTGCAGCAGCTACACACCTGTGTGGAGTCAGACGCTCACACACACTGATGGACAGATGACCACGCTGTAAATCAGGAAGTCCGGCTGTCTGGACTTGTGAGTGGACAATAAATATGGAACGGTGCAGTCGTGTGATTTTGGGAAAGAGCACAGGACTCAGGACCAGAGCTCCTCCACTCTGTTAGTACAAGTAGAGTTACAACACACACACACGTTGGCATTGTGCCAGTTCGTCTGTGACAGTTAGGAGGTGTCGACACTGTTCGACGCTGTACAAAGCTGGAATAGTGAGAATGTTGTGTTAGTCGTCCAGCGTGCTTTCTAAAGCTGTTACTGCCAGGGATGGAAACCTCAGGCTTCCACACGGCACGATGACGCCACTACCAAGAGACGATACAACTGAAAAGACTGACGTGTTTAAAAACATCAGTTCTTTTGAACACACCAGTTGCATGTCCTTTTTCAATAATCCATCTATCCATCTTCTACCGCTTACTCCTTTTCAGGGTCGCGGGGAACCTGGAGCCTATCCCAGGGAGCATGGGGCACAAGGCGGGGTACACCCTGGACAGGGTGTCAGTCCATCACAGGGCACAATCACATACACACTCACACACCCACTTTAGATACGCCAATCAGACTACCATGCATGTCTTTGGACTGGGGGAGAAAACCGGAGTACCCGGAGGAAACCCCCGCAGCATGGGGAGAACATGCAAACTCCGCACACACAGGGCCACGACGGGACTCGAACCCCGGACCCTGGAGGTGTCAGGCGAGGTGTCATCTCGTCACAGTGACACCTGTCGAGTGGTGGGGTATATTTACTGTAAGTGAACAGTGGTCAGTTGTCGAAGTTGACGTGTTGGAAGCAGTAAAATGGGCAAGCGTAAGGATCTGAGAGACTTTAACAAGGGCGAAGTTGTGACAGCTAGACGACTGGGTCAGAGCTTCTCCAAAACAACAGGTCTTGTGGGGTGTTCCTGGGAGGCAGTGGTTAGTACCTACCAGAAGTGGTACAAGGAAGGACAACCGGTTCACGGGCCAGAGTCATGAACGCCCAAGGATCATTGATACACCTGGAGAGTGAAGGCTAGCCCGTCTGGTCTGATCCCACAGAAGGGCTACTGTAGCACAAATTGCTGAAAAGTTAATGCACTATGGGAAGAGGACAAACTGGTGGAGGCAGTGTGATGCTCTGGGAAAACCTCGGGTCCTGGTAGTCACATGGATGTTAGTTTGACACATACCACCTACCTAAACATTGTTGCAGACCAAGTACACCCCTACAGGGTAACTACAGTGTCCTCTTTCAGCAGGATAATGCGCCCTGCAACACTGCAAAAGCTGTTCAGGAACGGTTTGACGAACACGACACAGAGTTCAAGGTGTTGACTCGGCCTCCAAATTCCCCACATCCCAATCCGATCAAACATCTGTGGGACGTTCTGGACAAACAAGTCCGATCCATGGAGGCCCCACCTCACAACCTACGGGACTTAAAGGATCTTCTGCTAATGTCTCGGTGCCAGATCCCACAGCACACCTTCACAGAGGTCTCGTGGAGTCCGTGGGGACCTACACAATATTAGTCAGGTGGTTTTAATGTTAAGGCTGATCAGTGTATAGGTAAATAAAGTAGAGGATAAACTCCAGTTCATGTTTCATAGTGAGCAATCCAAGCAATCCAAGAGCCATTAAATAGTGTCCAGAGCTTGGGTCAAGGAACAATAAAGTGGGATAATCTATACGAACAGGCACAAGTTCGTAAACTATCACTTACACGGAAACGGGAAATTTAGAGCGTAACAATACGAAAATGCCAATGAGACTTGGCAATAAACCCCGGGGTATGAATAGACAAACTAATAAAGGGCTAAACACAGAACAGGTGTACACGTTAAAAGAACAAACCAGTGACTGGAACGGAGTGGAGACGGCACTACAACCAAAACAACAAACAAGCACAAAGAACAAACACGTAAAAAGCTTACACTTTCCAACAGGCTTGTATTGGAGACTGGGTTTTTTTTTTGGCTGACTTTCAAACACACTCTATTGAAGAAATGGTGCACTATGTAGGCATTACAACACCGTTATATTACATTACGGTATATTACCCTGAAGATTGGAGATTATTATAACAACAAAGGGGGAATAAATCTGGAATGGGATGTTCAATAGAGGACATATGAGGGTGATGGTCATGGGGGGCACAGACTTTTGGCCATGTGAGCTTGTGTTTATGTTGGTAGCACTGATAAGGAACGTGTATAATGTGTGGTACTGATGGTTATATGTGTGTGTGTGTGTGTGTGTGTCTATTACCTTAGTGACTCCGTTGGCGTAGATTGGGATCATGTTCTCTGCTCCCTGTTTGACCTTCAGCTCAATGTTGAGCTGCCGTTCCAGAGCCATGATGCGCTCCTGATTGGCTGACGAGCGGCCCGTGGTCCCCGGATGCGGGAGGTCGTCTGGGGGTCAAACACACCGTATGAGGCTCTGATAGAGTGCTGAATCACACGTTGTATTGTGTATGTGCAAGTCACATCCTCACCCTTGCTGTCATCCGGTCCCTTCACCATGATGTGTGCGTCGAGCTCTTGCAGCTGTGTGTGTAGAGCATCCAGTCTGCGCTTGGAGGAGCGTAACTGGGTCTCCACCTGGTGTGCGTTGCGTTTGTCACTGATGGCGCGCCGTAGGTTCTCCGCTCCCTCTTTGATCTTCAGTTCTTTGCGGATCTCTCTGCGGATTCTCTCACGCTGCTCCTCCAGACGCTGCTGCACATCCGAGTCTGAGAAATCCGAGTTCGGGTCCAAACCCAGCTGCTCTAGTACCGAACCACCCGGGTCTAACTACGAGAGAAAGAGAGAGAGAGAGAAACATGAGATCAACAGACAGACAGTCAGAAAAACAGACAGTCAGACAGATAAACAGTCAGACAGAAAAACAGACAGATGGTAGTCACTAGAGTGTGAAACGCCGTGACAGTTCAGGTGAAGGAAAGCAGTTGATGTGTTGCACAAACCCACAGCAGGAAATCCAAAGCCCTGAGTCAGCAACTGAACACTAACTGGAGAAGTTAACATTGATTTTAAACCCTTCAGGCCATAGTGCATTACTATAGAGAGAACAAATACACAGCCTGAGTGCATTAGAGCAAAATACATATTACTGTAAATACACCTGGGAGAGAGAGAGAGAGAGAGAGAGAGGGAGGGGAGAGGGAAGAGAGGGAGAGAGAGAGGGAGAGAGAGAGAGAGAGGGAGAGAGAGGGAGAGAGAGAGAGAGGAGAGAGAGAGGGAGACAGAGAGAGAGAGGGAGAGAGAGAGGGAGAGAGAGAGAGAGAGAGAGAGGGAGGGAGAGAGAGAGAGAGAGAGAGAGGGAGAGAGAGGGAGAGAGAGAGAGGGAGAGAGGAGAGAGAGGGAGAGCGAGAGAGAGGGAGAGAGAGAGGGAGAGAGAGAGAGAGAGAGAGACAGAGAAAGAGAGAGAGAGAGAGAGAGAGAGAGAGAGGGAGAGAGAGGGAGAGAGAGAGAGAGAGAAAGAGAGAGAGGAGAGAGGAAGAGAGAGAGGAGAGAGAGAGAGGAGAGAGAGAGAGGGAGAGAGGAGAGAGAGAGAGGGAGGGGAGAGAGAGAGAGAGAGAGAGAGGGAGAGAGAGAGGGAGAGAGGGAGAGAAGGGAGAGAGAGGGAGAGAGAGGGAGAGAGAGAGAGAGAGAGGAAGAGAGAGAGGGAGAGAGAGAGGAGAGAGAGAGAGAGAGAGAGAGAGAGAGAGAGAGAAGAGAGAGAGAGGGAGAGAGAGAGGGAGAGAGAGGGAGAGAGAGGGAGAGAGAGAGAGAGAGAGAGAGAGAGAGGAAGAGAGAGAGGAAAAGAGAGAGAGAGAGAGAGAGAGAGAGATAGAGGGAGAGAGAGGAGAGAGAGAGAGAGAGAGAGAGAGAGAGAGAGAGAGAGAGAGAGAGGAGGAGAGAGAGAGGAGAGAGAGAGAGAGGGAGAGAGAGAGGAGAGAGAGAGAGAGGGAGAGAGAGAGGGAGAGATAGAGAGAGAGAGAGAGAAGAGAGAGAGAGAGAGAGAGGGAGAGAGAGAGGGAGAGAGAGAGGGAGAGAGAGAGAAAAAAGAGAGAGAGAGAGAGAGAGAGAGAGAGAGAGAGAGAGCACTGTCCCACATAATAAAACTTTGTTTAAAGCTAAACTGAGATTTACCTGCAGTTATCTGCCCTGCCCCAATTCCCCGTACACCGCACCATGGCTGAATTCTCACATCAGAAGAAGTTGATTAAATTTCTATCACAGACGCTCTGCCAGCGGTCCTGACTGTAACATAACTCACAGCTTTTTTAATTGATGCACTCTAACACTAATACGTTACGGTTTCTATAGTAACTGCTGATAAAACTGCTGATGTGTTGAAGCTGTCTGTGTGGAGACGTTTACGGAACGAGTCTCTTGTGCAAGCGCTTTGTGGGTAACCGTTTCTGACACTGGAAAGACTTTCTGGCTTCTCGATAAAGTGCCAAGCTGTTTTATTCGAGAGAGAGAGAGAGAGAGAGAGAGAGAGAGAGAGAGGCTGGTGAGGAAACAATCCTGGGGAGTTATACTATAAAAACCCCTTCATGACAGACGTAGGTGTCAGAGTCAACAATCAACAAAGAACTTCACCAGAGTGAATACAGAAGGGTTACTACACGATGGAAACCCCAAAAACAGGAAGACCAGATCAGAGTTGACCAGAAATAAATCCCGGATCAACATCCAGCAGATGAGCTACGTGTAGCAGAATGATGGGAAGCGTATGGAGAAGGACAGGAACTGCTTACGGTACAATCTGATGTTTAGGTAAGGTATTGAGATTCTCGAACATGTTATGGTCATGTGACATACCAATGTTCAAGCCCAGCTTGCTCGGCGTACAACTAATCCTTCAGAACGACGGACGAATCGATAAAGATACGAGGTGTAGGAACCACAAGTGGAACTTTTTGGGGGTAAAGACCATGCGCGCATTTGTGATGACATGCCCAGCTCTCTGATTATATACAACACGTCCATCATAATTACAACTGACTCAACAGTCTTCACACGCAGGTTCGTAAATCTAACACTTATATCGTGTACTTAGGTTGGGTTACCGTGGGACTAAAACCCAACGCCGCGTCCAGTCGAAGAGAGGTTCCTCACTAACGGCGTCAGAGTTCTGCTTCCTGCGGCGCTAGGAAGAGTTCTGACTCAGATCGATGCTAACATGATGACCTAAGCATTAAATTAGAGCAGAATCAGAAACTGTTCCAACACACGCTGATCGGTGGATCTGATAAGGATGAATGTGTATGGATAAACACACACACACACACACACACACACAAATGATGGCACCATTATCTTGCAAATGCTCAACACGATTTTGCACTTCCATTTATTTTCCTCCTGCACACTCTACACAACACACACGCACGCACACAATTACTGAGCTCCACAGGCCAGCAGTTAGTTTGTCGCTGAACTTCATTAGTGGCTCACAGAGGGTTTGCAAAGCAGAAATCAATGACGTCTCACTCTGATGTCCCCATCGGAGACACGTCCACACACCTTCACGGCCGCTCGGATATCACGCCACGTTTTACTAAGCACAAAGTGACAGCGCTAACGCTCCAGAGCGATCCACTCGTACCGTTACAAAACTAGCCGTCTGGGTCAAATACCCAGGTCCGGGACTTTGACCAGATTACGCATCACTGCAAACTAACCGTTTCTCTAAATCCAGGCACACTTCTGTACGTGCGCGCAATCTGCTTTCTAGTTCAGAACACACACACACACACCAGAATGATATCAGAGCCTGTTTGTGTAGCCCGGCAATTAATGATTTAATATAGCAATAATATCATGTCCAGAGAGCCATGAAAGCACTTATTAGCGGCTTCCACGTCTCGGTTGCCTGGAAACATAACTGACTTAGCGGTCACTAACGTAACGTGACACCACCATATGGCGAGTTAGGGAGTTCAGTGTGTTAATACAGACTATGGGTACGGGGTGTGTGTATGGTTATTATCCCATACTGTGTGTGGCCCTCGACGAGTCAAGGTTTCAGCTATGAGCTGGGGGGATTTCGTACAACGACTAGCACGTGCTTCGTCTGAGACATATGAAGACAAACTAGCGCATCTTTGCAAAGTGCTGCTCGAGCTGCATCGCATAGAGGAAAGCGCTATCTGCCCTCTTCCACATGCATGAGCTCACAGACGCCCACTGCTGGCTAATATGGCTCCCAGAGAGAGTGGATAAGGCGGATCACGCTTTTCCAATGAAAAAAAAAAAGTTTGTTTTGCAGACGTCAATAAGGACTTCCCCCCACCCATTCACTCACACACACAGACACACCAATGGTAGCAGAGCTGCCATGCAAGGCACTAAGTTGCCATCAGGAACAACTTGGGGTTCAGTGTCTTGCCCAAGGACACTTCGCCATGTGGAGTCACGTGGGCCAGGAATCGAACCTCCAACCCTACGATTAGTGGACAACCCGCTCTACCACCTGATCTACAGCCGCCCACCTACCTGTCAGAATAAAAAACTAATAGTCAAGACACTCATTCTTATCCTCAGTGATAATACAGAAGCTAAAATAGCCTACAAGTTTCTTGTTTTTTTCCCCTCATTCTGCAAATTCTCTCTGCCCCTGGCAACAACGGCGATTCCTGTAAACAGTGAGGTTAATAAATAGAGTGGAAATGGTTCCGTGGAAAGGGGAAGACATGTCAATCCACTCTTAAGCCTCTAAAAATTGCACACTTGGTTGTTTAAAGCAGCGGTCCCCAACCTTTTTAGCGCCACGGACCGGTTTAATATCAGACAATATTTCACGGACCGGCCTTTAAGGTGTGGCGGATAAATACAACAAAATAAAATGATAGGACCGGCATAAAAACTGGGGTATTTTTAAAATATAATAATAAACGTGAATCCAATGTGAAATCGCAACTTTATTAGCAGCGTCCTCGTAACATCGTCTCTCCCCCATAACGCTCTCAGGTCTCTATGGTAAGGTTTCAACGGATCACGTGACCGAGACAAGCGTCCTGACATGTGTCAAGAGTGAGTCGTAGAAGGATGTTACGGAGAGAATCCGCTCATTTTTCAGATCCAGATCATAAATAAAACTGAAATAATGTAAATTATTCATTCTTTCTGTGAGGCCCGGTACCAAATGACCCACGGACCGGTACCGGTTCGCGGACTGGGGTTTGGGGACCGCTGGTTTAAAGTGCACCTATTATACCGGTTCTTCAAATATTCCCTTTCATGTAGTGTGTTATATACGTAGCTGTGTGTGAAGGTAAAAAGTCTGCAAAGTTTCAAAAATCCAAGCGCACGACAACCGGAGTTCTCGACTCCCGAAAGAAGGAACCAATTCTGAACAGCTGAATCGAGTCATTAGTGATTCCAGACTTTACTTCCTGTACTAACCTACGTAGGTTCGTAACAAAAAGCCTCGCCTCTGGTCTTCCTCGGCTGCTCACTGACAGCGGTAGACCAATCACGACAGACTGGGACGTCTGACCAATCAGAGCAGAGTATACTTTCTGAAAAGAGGAGTTTAGAGCGAATCTTTTAGAACGAATCATTTAACGAGTCGTTTGTGACACCGAGGGGGAAAAGGTAACGCTGCAGTTTAAATGATGAGCACGTTAAAGTGTTTTTTGACCTCGGATGCACCTAAATCTATCGTATGAGACCTTCAGGCACGTTTCAAATTCATAATAGGTGCGCTTTAAAACTAGTAAATAAAATGAAAACATTAAGAGATCATTGGTTGAGTCATTGACCGACTTCATCCACGGACCTGCGTATCGACAAATAAGATAATCGAATTCGTCCGATTGTGATGCTAACCCTATCAAAACGCTTTACTATGTCTCTAAGGTGAGTGCTGAGTGTGTGTGTGTGCATGTGTGTGCGGCGAAACTAACAGGCCACAGAAGACCTGAGCGTTCAGAGGAAGTCCTACAGAAAATGGCTGCTTCTGCAAGCGTAATTGCTTCGTAATGACTTCACACACCTCTGCGATATGGGAAGTGATTTGTTCAGTTTCAGCCTGTGTTGAGATTCTAATCGCCGCTGACTGAGACGCAGACGCACATACATTGTTATTATTGATGGTCTGATGAGTAACTTAGGTTTAACCTGTGCCTTTAAATGTGACTTCCCCTTTAACAGAGTGTGAGTGCACGGTGGATGACACAGCACAGCAGTTAGAAGCATCAACTTCTAAACTTAGAATATTACTGTTGAAACTGAGGCACAGAAAACACACACACACACACACACACACACACACACACACGAGTGTCTCTGCAAGATTTGTCCACTGCTTAAGTTGGCACACTTCCTTTACTGTGTATATAGGTTTACTACGCTTACATCTGCAGTATATTTATAGTTCTGTTCAGCAAGCCACAAGTTTTTTTAGCGATATGCTCAAAGCTAAATGTAAGCCGGTAACTAACTAAAGAGCAATCTGTTCTCGTGCTAGTCGCTGACCCGTTTCCTTGCATTTAAGGCTGCTTCCACACTTGTTTTTTTTTTTCTTCCCTCAACCACCAGAACCCGTTTTTTTCCTTCTTCATCTAATCCAATGGGAAGTGGCCGCTTTATAAAAAAAAAACTGCTGCTATCTGTATTTTTATTTTGGTCAGAGAGGAGCTTGAAGCAAGTGGGGGAAGCCAACGTGGAGGACAACGTGGTGGTGAAAAAACCAGGAGATTTACTTAATTATTTCAATTATTATCCATTATTATTCAATTATTATCGCAACTAAAAAAATGAATCACCGTGTGCATGTTTGGGACGGTTAGACGCAACTCTGACGTGACGCCGCGCTTTACAGTGGTGCTTGAAAGTTTGTGAACCCCTTTTTTAACCGTGCATAAATATGACGTCAAACATCATCAGACTTTCACACAAGTCCTAAAAGTAGACAAAGAGAACCCAGTCAATCAAACGAGACAAAAATATTGTGGATTGATTTGGAGAAAGGAGAACACTGCATTCCAGCGAAAGAACCTTATCCCATCTGTGAAACATGGCGGTGGTAGTGTCATGGTGTGGGACTGTTTCGCTGCATCTGGACCAGGATGACTCGCCATCATTGATAGAACAATGAATTCTGAATGACACCAGCGATTTGTGAAGGAAAATATCAGGACATCTCTCCATGAACTGAATCTGAAGAGAAAGTGGGTCATGCAGCAAGACAATGACCCTAAACACACGAGTCGTTCTACCGAAGAACGGATAAAGAGCTGCAGTTATTGCTGCACAAGGGGCTCACACCACAAAATGATCATAAAGGTGCACATCCTTTTTCCACTCACAGATATGTAATATTGCATCATTTCCCTCAATAAATAAAAGATCAAGTATAATATTTAGATCATATTCATGCAGAAACATATTATATCTAAATCGAAAATATAGAACAGTCTAAAAGAGTTCACAAACTTCCAAGCAGCACCGTGTAGTCAGATATGACTCATGTTACCATGTGCAGAGGGGAAAACCAGGGCAATCAGAGCAATGCAGAGAACACACACACACACACAGAGAAAAGCAATGCTCAGTCTGGGTAAAAAACACAACCTAAGCAAGAGGTATCAGAACACATGGCATGTAAAGGGTCAGGGTTTGTCCACTTTTCTACTGGAATTGCAGCGGAGTATAGACATAGTGCGGTATCAGTAACGTCCAGAGAGGAGCCGTCACTACCAGCTGCTGGGGGAAATATTCAAAATGGTGGAGAGAGACAACGTTTTGTGTTTTAAACCAGCTGTGTCCTGGCAGCTCAGTGACATGAGGTTCCACCTTGACGTGGAACATGACGTGGATCTTTTGCTTGTTGGAGATGTTTGTTTGACTCACTCGCTGAGCTTGTGGTGCTGCTTTACTCTACACAGCCTCGCCTGGTTTCCTTTTGTGGCCTGGTTTTCACGTTCAGCGTGCATTTTGGTTTCTTTATTTTAAAGAACGCTGCTTCAAACCTCTCGCACACTTGGGAACGGGTCTGGCCTTGTCACTGTCCGTGCATGTAACTGTCCCTCGCCGCACTTAGGGAACATTTCAGTCTTCGGCGCTTTAGTGGTCTGATTTGCGCTTGGACGTGGGTTTTACCGATAACGTCTGTCCGTCTGAAGGGACTTGAACACGTCCTACGGATTAAAAGACGCTTTTTAAAGACCGTTTACAGCAATTTACGTTTCGCTCGCACATGCTAAGAGGTCCTGTCTCCTGACACGAGCCGTGACTAATCCAATACATGCTTTTAACTGCAGGGGAAAAGCTACAGTAGGAACGGTCTGAATTCATTCACTTGACACGTCGTTAACATTCCCGTCACGAGTCCCCTGTAATACATTACCGTTTCTATGGTAACAGCTCGTGGACGCTCCGGACTGGAAACTGTGTGTAAGTGCTGATGTGAGATGAGACGGCGGTTTAGTGTCTATGGAAGGAGTCTCCAGTGTCAAGGCGTAACGGGACGTTTTCTGAAGTCTGCAGGTCAGAAGAGTTCCCGTGTTTGGGTTCTTGGTAACATGGCAAGCTGCGTTTTTTGGGTTTTTTTGGCTTATTAACTTCAAGAGAGGGTACAAAGACAGGTAAGGGAACACCGGCTATAATCTAAGGCAATGGTTCTCAACCAGGAGAGGTCAGAAGGGGGGCGTGAATTTTTTCAAGAAAAAAACACAGACAGAACATCATTTGTGTACTCTGTGTATTTTATCGCTTTTCAAACAGAATGTGCATAAATGAAAAACCTCGCGTTCCCTCTCACTCTGTATTTCCTCTTTGCTGGGGAGAGGCGGAGCTTAGCCTGACTTTTATCTAGCTGTCAGTGCAGACCAGTGTTGCCGACTTAAGAGACTTTTCAGACCCCTTTAGCACTTTTCAGTCCCCTTTAGCACTTTCCAGACCCCTTTAGGATTTTTCAGACCCCTTTAGCACTTTTCAGATCCCTTTAGCATTTTTGAGACCCCTTTAGCACTTTTCAGTCCCCTTTAGCACTTTTCAGTCCCCTTTAGCCACTTTTCAGATCCCTTTAGCCACTTTTCAGACCCCTTTAGCCACTTTTCAGACCCCTTTAGCCACTTTTCAGACCCCTTTAGCACTTTTCAGTCCCCTTTAGCACTTTTCAGTCCCCTTTAGCCACTTTTCAGATCCCTTTAGCACTTTTC
>CM022765.1:25728809-25733809 GCA_012411365.1 Ameiurus melas
CTCTTTAAACATCTGTAGCGTACCACGCTCACATCTGTCTTCAGTTTCAGTATCGGTATCAGTCATTATGTTGTTTTTCCCTTCGACTTGACTTTACTCTACTTGAGTTTGCAGGTTCTCCTCTGGGTTCTCCGGTTTTTGCCATTTCCAAATTGTCCGTAGTGTGTGAGTGTGAGATTGTGCCCTGCGATGAGTTGGGTCACCGTCCAGGGTGTCCCCCGCCTTCCTTATGCCCCAAGATCTATTTAACGGACGAGTAAGAGGAGAGGTTCTACACCACCCGACTGCAGTGAGTACCCATAATCCCACAAAGGGACCTGTACGGGAAACGGACCTAATAAAACCCTACATATTTGGACTGGATTCTACCGTTGAATAAAAACGTCTTATACGTGAGAATGTGTAATGAGAATGAACATTTCGAGCCAGCCCCGAGGCGGCCATCAAACTCTCTGATTGAATCTGTAAGCCACTAATTCAATCGTTACGCCGCTTCACGCCGTGTGATAAATGAATCCTGAGCGTGAGTGATTTTCCCAAGCTTCTCAGCGCTTAATCGGTGTTTAATCGGTTAATCTCATCTAGGCCGGGTTGAGAGAAAAGTTCATTAAATATCGCACTGTGGGAGGAGATGGAGGTGATGATGATTACATCACTACACGGCAAGAGTGGGAGACGAAGTGCGTTTCATCACGTCGCCTTCGCACACTTCTCATTCAAGCGCAGCAGGTTTGGACTACAAGAGTCTATGGATGTGACGCTGCATTCTAAACACACACACACACACACACACACACACAGAAAGTAAAACACATAGACTGCTGCTGTGCCTCACAGGTGTTGTTAATCACGTCAGACCTTTAAAGGCAGTATACATGTATTCTTATCCGTATCCCATAATCCTGTGCGTCCGCCAGCGCAGCAGGCAGAATGTAAATAAATGGCAAATATGTTATTTATTCATTAGCTGTTGTTGTTGTTGTTGTTGTTGTTGTTGTTTTGGTTAATTAACAGAATATTTGCTCCATACAAGAACAACAACAACAAAAAAGCATTCCTATCCCTATTGCTGTGAGATCGTGAGTTTGATGATGTCACAGCCATCGCCATCCATTGCTGGGAGCCAAGGGAGGAAAACTGTCCATGCTGACTGGCGTGTCTAAAGTGTCTGTAGTGTATGAATGGGTGTGTGAGTGTGTATGTGATTGTGTCCTGCGATGGACTGGCACACTGTCCAGGGTGTACCCCGCCTTGTACCCCATACTCCCTGGGATAGACTCCAGGTTCCCCATGACCCTGAAGGATAAGTGGTGTAGAAGATGGATGGATGGATGGATGGATGTTTTATCATCGTATTGCCCTGACCTACAGGTTGAAGGGTTTCTCTCTAAGCTATGCTGAACTGTGTTTGGTTCAGAAGTCTTTACGGTTTTTTTTCAGACACAGAACAATGTCTGAATATATCGTCTGAATATAAGGAATTTTTACTTCTGAAAACCAAAGCTGAACATCTGAGACTGGCTAGAACTGTCACTGGATTTCATCAAAAACATTTTCATTTTAAAATCTAATGTTTTCTGTGGAGGGAAAAAAAAAACCTTTTTATTATTTATATTCATCTAACACTTCCATTTGGTATTATAGTTTTATAGGACAACGCGTGTTTTGTTTTATGTACATTGTTTGGAAATAATCATATTTATCATCACATTTCAAGGTCACGGTCGATATTTTTATGAGAGCATAATTGGGGTATGACCGGATTCCTCCAGAGCTCGAGCTCTCTCTCTCTCTCTCTCGCTCTCTCTCTCCAGACCGACTGAGGTCACAGGAATATAAAAATAACCAGCTGATTTTAATGGACATCGAAAGCAGATTAAAAATGATTACGAATGCGGGGATGGATGGAGCTCTGGTGGAGAAGATGATTATCCACAGTTCCATCAGCTCAAGTGCGTACGTGCGCGTGTGTGTGTGTGTGTGTGTGTGTGTGTGTGTGTGTGTGTGTGATTGGGCAGTCATCAGTGCTTGATTTTCATTTTGATGGAGCCATGAGCCATGCCCATCAGCATGTGTGCACATTAACATGCAGAAGTACTAGTGCTTAGCTTGTATTATCTCTCTCAGACACACACACACACACACACACACACACACACACAGAGGACTGAAGAGGGACTGGAGTGCTTGCTGGGTTCTTGAAGCAGAATGAGGATTGAGTCTTGGTGTGGATAGAGGTCTTTTCAACACGAGCGAAAAGAAAAGAAGAAGTGCAGCAATTATGTGACGGTCGTCATGGACCAGAAAATCTTCCTTGTGGACTCCGGGGCACGAAGAAAAACAGGCTCGAGGCTGTTCTGAGAGTGAAGTGTGGATCCCAGGTCCGAGTCCCTGGGTTAGAATGGTGGCTTGCACGCTCAAGTGACGAGCTACTCTCGCTTTTTCTTCTCAAATGAACTCCCTTCTGTTGGAGCTCAGGTTAAGGCCCAATCAAAACAATCTTAACGATCTGATAACTCGATCAGAGCTGATGTGACACAGATTTAACCCTGCTGGAATATTATCTCGCTTCGCTACAAATCTGATCTAGTGGATAACGGGTGAGGCAAAGAAACGCACCGCTTGTCCTCCTAAACAAACAAGCTCATGTCTAATTCATGTCTAATTCTGGTCACAAACCGGACCAGCGACAGGTAGCGAATATCAAATGAAGCTCTGATGTCAGTTTAAGCAGACTGGGTGATGAATTATGACATCACGTCCTATTGGTCACGTCACATGACCCAGTTAGCTGAGTCGACAACGCTTATTATTATGATACATCCGCAGAAGAGCATAATTAACCGACCGTTAATGACTACGCTACACCAGGCACGAACCGGACGATATCCGAGACGGGTCTCTTCTCGGAAAAAAACGTGTTTAGTACGATGCCAAGCTATTAATCATTCAAGTCTGAATAGGAAGCAAACAAGACAGAAATGTGCTAAAACCGATCTCAACACTCTGGGTGGGAGTGGCTTAGTATTGTAATGCACATGCTTGATTGGCGGGTCTCTGTCTGAGACTCCAACACAATCAGGACTGATCGAGTTACAGAGTCCTCTCACTAGGCTACACTTGCTAGGTTAAGGGTGAAGCTTACACTATCTTGGAGTGCTTATTCGGCGTGTCCCTACATCCCTACGTGGTTTATCTTAAACCGAGGTATTAGATTGAAAACACGGGACTTGTACTGCAGATTGCGATCCTGTAGACCGACCTGACCCTCATGAAAAAATATTTGAAGCAGTAAAACATTGTCTGAAAATATAAGAATGAAGGCTAGAGATTTAAGAGCAGTGGTAGAAAAGAGAGCAGATGGGTGGTGGTTGTCTCCATGAGATTGGACACCAGGAGATTGGACCCTGAAAAGGAGTAAGCGGTTGAAGATGGATGGATGGATGGATGGATGAACCAGGAGATTGATCAAACGTTCTGTGGAAGCGGGCTTGTGTGGGATTTAAAGAAATAGTCGTGCACAGTGCTCTGTTCAGAGTGCACGGCGTGAGGTAAATGCGGTAACGTGAAGCACAACTACGAAACAAACTTTCCAACTGTAGCCACGAACTAATCCCTAAACGTTAAGAAGGTTACTGTGAGGTTAATGTTAGTCACTTCTCTACACCACTGAGCCTTCTGGATTTATAATCGAACACCCCTTCTGTAGAACCTTCAAACTTCCAAAATGTGTGTTCACCTATAGGTACTTTCTGTTTACTCCAAAGCCCAACCTCACCCCCACCCTGGCCCCACCTTCTTCTTTGATGGATAGCCTCCAAACAGCGAAGCCCTTCCTACTATGAACGTTCCAAGCAAGAAAAACAGAATCACCCTGTGGTGGCAATAAGAGCGGTCCAGGACACAACAACATGGTGGATCCGGCTAATCTGATTGGTCTCTGGCAGCGATGGCAGCTGCGAGTGTTAATGAAAGCGCGAACGCTCACGGGCCGCAGGCGTGTGGATTCGTAATGAATCCCGAAGCCGAGCAGCAGACGGTGGGAGTTGGCCGAGAAAAACCCCGCCGTGCACGTTTCACTCAGCGGATCGATACGGAGTCATTTAGTAAAAAGCAGAACGAGAGCACGAGATGGAGCAGGTGCAGCGTGGGTAATGACAGGCTTCGTACACAGCTCTGAGAGAGAGAGAGAGAGAGAGAGGCATGAAAAATGAATGAGCGACGGGAGAGAAAACAAAGAGCGTAGGACCGGATGAGAGGTAGAATATGATGGAAAATGAGAGAGAGAGAGAGAGAGAGAGACAGAGAGAAAGAGGCACTGTTTGATCTCTTCCTCTGCAGTGGACCAGAGGCCATGGGCGTGTTTTACACATAGAAAAGGAAAAAGGGCGAGACTTACAGGGGGAGGGAGTGAGAGAGTGAGAGAGAGAGAGAGCGAGTGAGAAAAAGAGAGAGAGAGCAATCAGAAGTAGAGATGAAAGTTATGGTGTAGACAGTGAAGCTTGTAGAGGAAACCCCTCGACACCCCTACCTCGAGTAAAACGGCTGTGGCACTCAGACACAGCGTCACACTCTGAAAAGCTTCAGAATGTGTGTTCACAGTTTGTGTGGGAATTGATGAATTCGAAGAATTGCAGAATTTTAGGAATTCCCGAAATTTCCCACTGAAGGCTCCTGCAGCAGTGAGATCTAGAACTGCTCAAGGACACGTGAGGAAAACTGTGGCATCTACATTACCCCATCACACATTTTACAGAACAACGCCTGTGTACGTTGTGTGTGTGTGTGTGTATGTGTGTGTGTGTGTGTATTGTGTGTGTGTGTGTATGTGTGTGTATGTGTATATGTGTGTATGTGTGTGTGTGTGTGTGTATGTGTATGTGTGT
The DNA here is from genome assembly GCA_012411365.1 of Ameiurus melas. Taxonomy (NCBI): domain Eukaryota; kingdom Metazoa; phylum Chordata; class Actinopteri; order Siluriformes; family Ictaluridae; genus Ameiurus; species Ameiurus melas. Next base: position 25,733,696 of record CM022765.1, read on the forward strand.
GTATGTGTATATGTGTGTATGTGTGTGTGTGTATGTGTGTATATGTGTGTGTATGTGTATGTGTATGTGTGTGTGTATGTGTGTGTATGTTTTGTGTGTATATGTTTATATGTA
>CM022765.1:25736309-25758809 GCA_012411365.1 Ameiurus melas
TTCAAACTCGCTGTGTCAGCACGCTGTTTATAAATCAGGCCACGCCCCAGACAGTCGCTCCGGGATTTACTGCGATTTTGCGATCGCAGAAACAAGCGTGCAATTTGTCAAAATCACCGCAGGTTTCCCGCAGATTTGGGCCGAGGCGCAAACGAGAACTCCTGTACAGGAGCTAAGCGCCTGTGAGTTCGAACCAGGCTTCTGTAATCACTTTAGGTTGCAAGATATTTTACAAACCCTCTGTCAGAGCGTTAACGTGTTTACTCGTCCTTTCTCACTCTTCACCAGACAAACACTCCAGCCACCCAGACGCAGTCATGGTGCAGACCTTTCCTTGCACTTTCCTTCTCCCCGGATCAGACGCTCGGGGAGATCGATTTTTACGCAGCGGGGTTTAATGCGACGGAGGGATAAAACACACATCCGTACATCGTCTAGTCTTTATGATCGGCTTACGAGTCTCTGCCACTCCCAGAGGAGCCGCAGGTCTGATAATAATAAACACAGGAGGAATTATTCCATTCCTTCTTGCACCACAGCGATTTCCTTGGCGGATTCTCGATTCTGATTGGTCAGCCGGTGTCGATTTAACGTCCTATTCTCAAAGGCTTAAAAAAAATCCGAACATTTTACCGCTTCTATAGTCACCGCCCGTTCACGAGGCGAACCGACGCGGATCATAAACCCATGTTGTTATTTAGCTCGTCGGGTTATATGGTGACGTTTTCGGTCCGGAGACGTTTATTTAACGTTGAAACGTTTCCGCGTGAAAAGGAGTCTCCAGTGCCAGAGGCACAGAAGCTGTGACTTTAAAGGCGGTCGGGAGCGTAATCTGAGACACAGCCCGGGCTGTTGGTAGACACAGGTCGGTCTGTTATGACTGGTAAGAAATGAGAGGACGCAGGAACAGGTTCACGCTCCAGGTGACGGAGCGCCTTTATTTAGATCCTGCGCACAACCGTAACGATATCAAAACAAGGAGTCAAGGTTAATGCGGGGGCAGGGGGGCGGGGCAATAGTTATTATACTCAGTCATATTCTACTCTGCTTTAAATAAAACATGCAGGCTTTGAGAAAAGTACCAAAGACTCTCTGGAATAAAGGTACTTGTCACGGTGGTAGTACCGGTCCATGATGTTGCGTCCTTTCATTGTGTGTGTGTGTGCGTGCAGTGAACCTTTCAGAGGTCCTGAAGGTCCTAAGATACCACCTCAAGCCCCAGTGGATGGTGTGCTCTTTGATGGTCCCACTCCAGCACCCAGGAACATTGACACTGGGTACCTTTACCCCTGAGAGTCTAACAGTCTGGACGTGCAAGACATCATAAGTGTTCTTCTGCGGCTTACCTGAGCCGAGTCCATGACGTTGGCCATCTCAGGTGTCCTGAACCGGACAGCTCCAGTCGCTCGGGAACTAATGGAGCCGGAGCAGGTGCAACACTACCTCCTGGATCATGTTACGATGGGAGACGCGCTGGGAAATGACCGGGGCTCTGGAAGAAAGGTGTGAGATCGTGTCATTTGGACAGGATAACAGCGATAACGCACGACTAGAACAAGAAGACGCGGCAGCGCGAGACGCACAGCGTTTCAGGTTAAAGCGTCACCGACGGTCCGGGTCTCCAGGGTCTCCATGACTACGTCCGAATGCCTCACTGGCACAGAAAACGGTGTGAAGAACAAAAGCACCACATCTGTTGTTTAGTTCTGGTACTGTTCGGAGTTTCCCGCCTCCCTGTAGAGTTAAAGAGGAAGGAAGGATTCATACAAACTGCTGTTACCGGAACCCTGACCGGTACTGTCCGCGCGCGCTGATGGAAGGGACTCGGAGTCGATTCCCCCCCACCTTCCACCCCCGGCACACTCATGCGCTCATGAAAAGAGTCGATTCTCGCGTTTCATGAAGGAAGAGTCGACTCCAAGCCATGGGAGTCGGCTCAACAGGGTGACTCGGTTCAGGTTCTCGGAGCAATTCGTTTTCAGGAAATGTGAATTCGTGTTATTTTGGCTTGCAATAAAAACATGTCAGTGATGATAAAGTGTCATTAAAGCTCCACGCTGGAACTCGGAATGTGAACCGACGGGTGTTTCTAATAAATATTCCAAAAGAAGCACGTGGAATATTAATATTCAAGTCTGCAAGACCCCTTTGTCATTGATAATAGCAGTCTTAATCGTGTATTAATGTACGTAATTAACACAGAACTGTTTATTGTTATTATTATTATTGTTATTATTATTATTATTATTATTATTATTATTATTATTATTATTATTATTATTATTATTATTATTATTATTTTGTATCTTGTAAGGAATCCCCCTCCCTGTGCTGTGTTTTCAGATTTTGGAGCTTGGGAATCGGAGTCGACTCTACGATTTCTGGAATCGAATGCAGAATCGGCCAGAATGAGTCATTTTACTGAATCAATTCATGGGGATTGGGACAGTGGGATATTGTTGTGTGTGTGTGTGTGTGTGTATTATTATTATTATTATTATTATTATTATTATTATTATTATTAATAGCATCTATCTATCTATCTATCTATCTATCTATCTATCTATCTGCTGCGTGGGTTTCCTCCGGGTACTCCGGTTTCCTCCCCCGGTCCAAAGACGTGCATGGTAGGCTGATTGGCGTGTCTAAATTGTCCATAGTGTATGAATGGGTGTGTGTGAGTGTGTGTGTGATTGTACCCTGAGATGGACTGGCACCCTGTCCAGGGTGTACCCCACCTTGTGCCCCATACTCCCTGGGATAGACTCCAGGCTCCCTGCGACCCTGAAAAGGATAAAGCGGTATAGAAGATGGATGGACGGATGGAAGGACGATGATGTGGGCATGGTGGCTTAGAGGTTAGCACATTTGCCTTGCACTGCAAGGGTTAGTGGTTCCAATCCTGCCTCCGCCCAGTGTGCCCAGTGTTTACATGTTCTCCCTGTATTTCGAGGGTTTCGTCCAGGTACGTAAAGTTTCTTCCCTCAGTCCAAAGACATGCACTGTAGGCTGTTTGGCATTTCTAAATTGTCTGTAGTGTGTGAGTGTGACCTGTGATGGGTTGCCACCTCATCCAGAGCGTCCCCTGCCTTCCCTGGGATAGGCTCCAGGCTCCCCAATGACCCTGCGTAGGATAAAGGCTATGGAAAATGGATGGACGGAAGATGACGTTGATGCAACTTGAATCAAGCCGCTTTATTCATGATCACAAATCAATTCACCCGACTCACTAAAAAGAATAAACTTCTCATTTATTTTGCAAATCATAGGATACATCGACAGCTCAGTGTTATTACTCCTGCTATATAAAGTCCACAACCAAGGACACTGTCACCGGCTACACCAGATATTTGTCTAATCCCTGAAAAAATCAATTTTAATCAGAATATTGCGCTGTAGCTGTCTAGTAATCACAAATGTTTGTCAAGTGTGTCAAGGACGCAGTGCTTGCATTATGAATTAGGTGGGGTCATGTGCTGGAAATGTATTACATCTTTGCTCTGTTACGTTCGAGACAGCAGGAGCACAATACACCACTGAGGAAGATTGTGTTATTAAGTATGTATAACAGTGCAGCTGTCACTATTACTGTGTAAATATTATTGTATTATTACGTTTCCCATGTTAATGTAAATCATTATTGTAGTGTTGCAGATACTTTAACCAAATCACATCAGCATTCATTTTAATAGAGTCATTATTATTATTATTATTCATTCTACAGCAAGAAAGAACTGAGGTATTCTGTGATTTGCTCGTACCCCTCTTTTCTACCCAGAGTGGCTCCGTGTCCCCTCTACACACCAGTGTAAATTTTGTCCCAATATATTTTTTTTAAAAACCCACGCGGTGCCACTGTAAGATGGCGTGACTGCACGTGGGTAGTGTAACTCCACAGACTTCTGTATGAACTTGGATGAGGAATGAAGGGAGCTGAATGTGTCCTGTGCTACACACTAACACTGCTGATCTACATAATTACAGCAGGTTCCTCACACTCAGGGCTACTCACGCTGACAATCTGTCCATAATATGGTGATTAGGCAAGAGCTCCATCTAAAGGCCACGTCTAACACTTTCTCTTTTTATTGGATAAGATTTGTGCAGGATCCATGGTGAAGTGATTGCTCAAATAATGCAATCCAAATGCTAAATAATCACACAGGGAGTCCAAAGGCCATGGTAGTATATCTGTATATACTAAGGAAATGATCAGTGGTTAAAGTACAGATGTGCAAAAGGTCACATTGGAGAGAGAGAGAGATTGGACAGATGTTCCTCAACAGCAGTGATATAAAATCATATAACCTCTCATACAGTACAGCATTTATACTATGCCTGAAAACATGTCAATAAATTACTCTCCATGTTTCATTTTTATTGAACATTGCTGCTGAACATTTCTACAGAACATTTCTACAATTTTTGCTAAACCAGTTCTGCTAAACATTTCTGCTATACATTTCTGCATAACATTTCTTTTTTATTAAACATTTCTGATGAACATTTCTGTTGAACTGCTAAGGCTATCTAAATTGCCTTTTCTGTTCTGTCCTCCCCACCATTTCCTAAAAATACAAAATTAGCAACAGCAGTAAATATTCACAGATTTTTTTCTTTTTATACAAAGAAAAACAAAATTGAACCCACAACCCACCCCTCCGGCTCATCATGGCTACCCATTAACTGTCGCTGGTTATAAAGATATTATAAAATTCAACAACAGGCACCAACCTTTAAGTGGGTAGTGTCTGTAGCTCCATAAAGTAGACAATAAAGGGATGCCATTTATGAAAAAACTTATCTGTACATCCATTCATTGTGTATCTTATTTTCTCGAGTTTCAGGAAAAACATCACATCCTTTATCCCCTGGGAGATAGATGGGTATTTAGCAGACTTCCAATGTAACAGTATGGAACGTCTTGCTATAAGGGATGTGAAAGCAATAACATCCTTTTGTATCGAGCTCAAAGGAATTGAAGCTTGAGGAATCCCAAATATCGCAATCAATGGATAAGGCTTTAAATCTACCCTGAGAATAGTGGACATGATGGTAAAAAAGCCAGACCAAAAACCATGGAGTTCAGGGCAGAAGAAAAACATATGGCCAAGATGACAGGGAGAGCCATGGCATTTATCGCACTTGTCCTCAACAGCCGGATACATCACATACAATCTCGACTTGGACAAATGGACTCTATTTAAAACTTTGAACTGTATAAGTCCAAGACGATCACAAGAAGTGGTAGTCTGTACCCTCCCTATAGCATGTTCCCAACACTCCTCACATATTTGTACTCCTAATTCCGTTTCCCACGCATTCCTAATTTTATTACTTGACCCACCTTGCGTCAAAATAAAATCATAAATCTTAGAAATCATTCCTCTCTGATGCGGGTTATTTGAAAACAGGTCTTCCCAAGCCTGTTCAGGAGGAGCAGAAGGGAAACCAGGAAAACATCTAGAAATGAAATTCCGTATTTGAAAGTACCGAAAGGAATGTGTCAAGGGGAGATCGTAAGTGGATGCCAAATTGGCAAAGCTATCAAACACACCATCAGAATACAATTTCCTAACTTGTTTAATACCCTTGTCATACCACACTGAAAATGAGGAGTCCATACACGATGGGGGAAATAGATGGTTGTTCACTAAAGGACACAAAGAGGATGCACCTACAAATTTAAAATGTCGTCTAAATTGATACCAAGTCCTAAGTGTGCTGAGGACAACAGGGTTATCAGTATAAAGGGAAAGTTTTGTAGGTAGGTCAATAAATTACTCTGCTACAGTTAACCTAGAATTTAATCTCTACAGACAAACATCTATACCACACAGATCTACGTTTTGCATATATATATATATATATATATATATATATATATATATATATATATATATATTTTTTTTTTTTTTTTTTTTTTTAGAGTTATTGGCTGGGATGTTCTTCCAGCATCACAGTCTCTGTACTTAAACTCTCAGACAGATGTCCAATCAGTACTTGAACCTTTACTATACTGAATAAATGGGGTGTGTCTATAGGACTAGTAGTACTTAGTCTAAAAAGTACAGTAACAGCACTCCGTGCTGTTTTTAACACACCCCCTTGTTGATTTTCTTTCACAGCCAGGAAGTAGGAGGAAGTGCTTATCACAGCTCACTTGACCGTGGCAGTGAGTTTAATGCAGGTGAAGTGATTTTACTGGGAATCTGTACATTCTGTTGCCTATATGGTGTGCAGACTAGGGAGCAGAATAAAGGAGTGAAGACAGAGCAGGAAAACGACTCAAAAGGTGAGCAGGGAAACTTCAAGATGAGGATTGGGTTCCACGCTAGATTAAAGTGGTGATGGAGATCCAGTTAAGGGGAAATGGCGAGGGGCAGGGTGTGTTAAAACAGTACATGGAGCGTTGGCACAGGTTCCCAGCCCTGGTTCTGGAGAACGCCGTCTCCTGTCCTGCGCAGTTGAGCGTTTTCCCCTGTTCTAATGCACCAGTTTAGCCAATCAGTGTCTGAATGTCCTGGCTTAGAGCAAGGGCAGAGACTGAAACATACAAGACAGGGAGTACTCCAGTATCAGGACAGCTGGAAGATCTGTACGTGCAAACCTGAGCTCAGTGATGTAAGGTCATTACCCTGTTCAGCCTGTAGGTGGCAGGACTGTAACAGGGGAAAAATGCTGAAAAAGGGCTTGGTGTCTTTGTGCTGCACAGCTTGAATAGAGACCCATCAGAACAAAGAAAGAGCCATGAGTTATAAACTGAGCAAAAGCTAACATTTTATCTGCCTCCTTTGAGCACATTAAACATGAAGAAAGACTCTTTGCTTAATAATGTATCCTACATAAGAAGTAGATGAACGTGGGTTTTTCTTTTTTCTTTCCAACATTAAATACCTTTTGAGAGCGCATTGGTGTGCAGACTCAAATCCCTATCAGGTTCGCCAGAGGTTTATATTCATGCCCTGGTTCTAATACGTTGTCGTTTCTATAGTAACAACTCGTTCACAGGGACTTGAGCGAATGGCAGAAGCTCCACATGACCTGAATCTGTTAAACGGATTTTAAAAAGCGTTATATAATCATGAAAATTAAGGTTTTCTTTAAGGATATATTTACTGAAGGAGTCTCCGGTGTCAGTGCATATGTTTTGTTTTCTGAAACAGGACACGGTGCGGTTCCTCTGTAACGTTTTTGCTTTATTTATTTAGAGAGAACAAAACAAAACCAAAAAAAAAACAGAGGCTGGTGAGGGACTGTTTATAGCTGCTATAATGTAAGTGATAAAGCAGGCACACGTAGGACCTGCGCTTTTATTTGTCGTGTTATTCACATTCGTTTGCTTGAATTCACCAGCGAAATGTCGATCCTCACGCAGTCAAGTGTCAAATATGTGATCTTCCCCACAAGGGATGGTTAGAAAACATGTAGATGTAGCTAGATGGCGTTAGCACAGCCGGGAAAACATGTAACATGCAATACAAGGTTGTGTAACTTCTCTCAGAAATGAGTTGTTTATGAATGTATTATAAGGATTCATTCAAATGTTAAAAAAAAACAAAACAACAACAACAACAACAACAAAGTCTCTATGTTTTTCCTAAAACAGTACAAAATTCTACACAGAAGTCTTAGGAACACAAATAGTTAGATCAGGAGAAGTCCAAAAGTAATCTAATGAGTAACTTTGGTCTGTACCTAGCCATTCTTCTGGGACCTAACTGAAGGGCTTTTGGGGTGTAGGGTCTGATTTGGGATCAGCCCATAGTCCGCAGCCCATTCTCTCTTTCTGAGGCTTTGTTTCCAGCTCTTGTGTCTTTCAGACTGTTGCCATGACATCATCGGTAACCCCGGGAAACCTATTGAGGCAAAAGGACCCAGGAAATGAGGTAATGCTTGTGGAATGTTGGGAAAGGACATAGAACAGAACCCCCCCACCCCCTTTTTTTAAAAGAGAGAAAGAAAGAGAGGGTGCATCCATAGCATTTTGTTTTCTTCACCCAGAACTTATTAATGCAGTCGTTGTGTCCGAAGTGCTCATAAGCCTTCAGTGTTCGTGTTCAGATTTTTTTCTTACAAACCGAATACAATAAGCTCAATAGACTCAGAGATCTCACAAAACCAATGATCCCGTTCATCCACGAGCGCAACCATTTCAAAAAATGAACTATAAAGATACTGCATTTAAAAAAAAAAAGAAGAAATATTAAATGTCCTTTGAGAACAGGCAAATAAATAAATAAATAAATAAATAAATAAATAAATAAATAACCAGACACTACTCACATTATTCACATTTAGGAAAGTCTTTTTTTGATCCATGTGCATTTCCTGATAGATTAGAAGGTGTTGATTAATGGAGAGTTGTAGGCCTTTGAGCTTCCTGAGCTCAAATCATCAGTTGGTAACTTCTCAGATCAAATATTAATAATAATAATATACATTGGGATGGCAAGTTTTAGGTACAGACAGTATATCTCGTGTTTACATGCAGAATGAGTGTTCGTTGACCTCTAGCCTCAGGGTCAGTTTCTGAACAACGCGCCACTTTTAGCTGGAGATTCGCTTTTGTATGGGTTTGTTTTTTTTAACCCAGAAGTAATACTGAGGTGTTTTTCCACTGCTGCACCTGATCCACTTGTACCTATATTACACGCATGTAAACTACCATGTAAATGCTGAGAAATTCACTCCAATAATATTGGCTCAGCTTTTGCCCTGTCATGGGCCCTTACCACTGACAAATGGGAATGAAGGGGGCTGATCAATAAGCTACTGTCAGAAGCATATGACACACCTGAATTGCTAGTGTATGGTTATTATAAATATATTGAGACTGTATGAGAAGCACATTGGAAAAAAAAGGTCTGAGCTAATTTCTCAGTGGTACGTCTCCAGCTCGACGATGGTCCAGTCTCCCTGTGGTGAGCTTCCCCGTATGGGGGAGTAACTACTAACAGAGGTGATGGTGGCCGATGCATGGCTAAGTTGGTGCAGGATCTGGGGCCAGGAGCTACTCTCCAGTGGGCTGAGGGTGCCCCCTCCATGCCCGGGCAGGTAAAGCAGTGGTGGACAGCCATCCTCACCTTCAAGCAGCAAGGTCTGGTTGATTAGCTGATGCACCACATCCATCTTGGTATTCCAGTTGTACTCACGCTGAGGTGGCTGGGGGAGGTTTCCATTTGTTAGACACAGAGGCAGGTGGGTTGGTTTCTCCTGTCCTCCAGACTCTTTTCTCACTGAAGCATTGTTCTTCTCGACAGCTTCGTCCTCGCTGGTCTCCATGGCTTCGTAGATGGTGCAGAGTCCATGTGAGGGGGAAATGCGCTTGGTTGACTGCACTTTTTGCTGCCTTTTAAGCTGCTGCTCTAACTCAAGCTGCCACTGCAGGAGCTGCCGCCGCTGCCTGTGCTCCTGATGAAGTTGGAGCTGCAGCAGCTCCAGACGTTGCCTCTCCAACTGCTTCTGCCGTTCCATCCTTTTCCTTTCTTGCTTCTGCCACTGCCGCAGCCTTTGTTGCCTCTCGAGCTGCTTCTGGAGCTCCTGCCGCTGCCTCTGTAGCTCCTGTCGTTGCCTCTCTCCCTCCAGCCATAGACGCTGTTGTCTTTCCTGCTCCTGTCGCTGCAGGATGTGGCGGAGGTGGAGCTGGTGCTGCTCCAGGCGCCTCAGCTGACCTGCTCGTGGGGCTTGTTGTGGACAAGTAGCAGGAAGCCTGACGAGTTCTACCACCCAACTGGTGGGATGCTTCTGCTGCTGAGGATGGGGCATAAGGGGCTTATAACTCGAGCTGCCACTCGAGTTATGCTGATGTGCATTCTGCACCAGACTGAGGTAGTGATTGGCGTTGACCTCTGAAGAAAGTGACGGCAGGTTGCCATACTTTACTTCCTGACGGCTTGGTAGAGGAGGGTTATTGTACCCTGTGAAACAGTCAAGAGCACTTGCTATATTGATTACTGATAGAGGAACAAATAACAGAGACGGGGGTTGACCAGAGGGAAAAGAATGAGAAATAAAACCAGACGGAAAGTGGCATACAGACCATGGAGGGAGAAATACAGTCAAGCAGCACTGCACAATTTTAAAAATAAATAAAATCACAGGATAAAACCATGATTGTTGGGCCTGTTAGTCTAACAATCAATGATCTTATCATGGTCAAGTATCCACAAGCAAATCTTCACTAAAATTATATTTAGATTGTAATACAGGACTTTCCAATGCATTTGTTCTAATGTAATTAGGACAGGAGTCGGTCGCAAAAATAACTATACAATGTTGTAATGTCTACAGTACTGGGATTAGAATATTTTGGCCCGTCCTGTCTACATGCGTGGCCTGTTTTTCAAGCAGTTATCCAATCCGATTTGGGTTTCTGTACTGGGCTGTCTCCTGAACGCTAACTATTCATTTCCTTTTCAGGAATTTAATCCAATACAGAAAGCCAAATCAGATCTGAAAACTTTCTCAATGCCAGCCTCAGGCCTTTTATCAGAAGCCTTACTCGGCAAACTAAATTACTAACATCACAGCTGGCCAATACTGACTACTCTAGAAAAAAAATTACACTGAATCACATCTAAACTAATAAACATAAGCGCTTTCTATTTTGGGAGAACAGACAGGAGCTCAAAGGATCTGATTTTACCAAGGATCCTCTTTTCTGCAGACAAACTGGCACTTACCTCATACAGCTACGTCAGTGAAAAAGAGACTGTTATTATTATTACACTTATATACATACATAAACAAGACACTCTAAGGACGAATAATTTCGTACAATATACAGTGTATATACGTGTATACACACATACACACACATACATTATATATACATATGTGTGTGTGTGTGTGTATATACAAATATACATATACATATGTGCCACATAAATGTGTGTAATGTATGGTGAAGTGTTCTGTCTCCCATGTCAGTGCTTTGTAACAGTCTGAGCTAAAGCAGTAAATTTCATTTTCCAGACACAAGCTGCAACACGATCCAGTGTTTGTTGGTTTGTACCACAAGGTAGGTGTGAAATGACTAAAACTGTGGTGACTGAGGGTAAGACAACAAAGTGAGCAGACCGGAGTGAAGATCTTTTATGGAGAAAATGGATGATAGAGCACAAGAGAGAGAGAGAGAGAGGGTGGGGGACAAAGAGACCTACAAACCACTACAGAGAGGCAGAGAGAAGATTCATTCAGGCTGATGCTGGATTGTGTGGAGTCTTATTTGAAGATCTTACAGGTAACCTCCTTAGGATCGGTAGACAGACAGGATGACCAGGAGTGCGAGTTTATTTGTATGTGTCTGGCTGTGCAAACTCTTCTTACAGGGAGGGGTAGCAGTTTAGATCTGGGTACATGCTGGAGATGATGGGTGTGGACACCAATGTTGTCATTTCATCAAAATTCCATTAGGAAGTAACACCATTCCTGTTCCCAAGTCAAGACTCCAAGGGAATGCACCAATGGGAATAGTTTTCAATACACACCTAAACTTTCAAATGCAAGGACAATTTTTTTTGCAGCATGCGGGAAATAAGAAACAGGAACAGATGGCCTTGAAATGATGTTTAATGGAATTTTGAAAAACCTTTTAATTAGTGTGAACCATTATTATTATTTTTTTCGGATCATCCTGACATAATAGGCCTTGAACAGTATAACAGTAACGCAATTAGTTGTACATGCAAAATCCAATCCAAATGTCCAATACTCGCCACCCACATTCGAGTGTCTTTTTTCTTCTTCTTCTTTTTTTTTTGTAAATGCGAGTGACATTTTTTTCTCCCACCACATTGAATAGTTGAGCCAAAGTAAAAATGTCCAGCTACTGCAAATCAACACAACCAGATTACTGCTGAGTACTTAAAAAGCTGTGGTATGTGACCTATTATGATAAGTTATCAGTCACAAAAATGTGCCGGAAATTTTTTTATACTAGGAAAAAAATGTAAAAACAAAACAACATTGCTTGCCATCTAACATTCCAACAGTTCCCTACATTGAAAAAAAACAACAACCCCAAAGTGCGAAGCCTCTGGAAGAAGATCTATCCTTAGTTAGTGCTAAAACAGTTAGTTCTCGACACAGGAACAAGTTTAAAAAAAAAAATAAAAAAAAAGATGTAAGGGTACGTCTACAGTGCAAGAGAAGACTGGGAACTTAACAAAAATAAACAACAAAACAAGTATAAAAAAAATCATTTGACATTTGTTCGGTAAAAACAGTAGGATAAATACAAACATGGATAGAGTCCGTCCAACGAGATCCTTTTTCTTTTCTTTATTTTTTGTTTTGTGTTTTTTTTTGTTGTTTTTTGCTTTCCTTATTCGTTAAAGGACTTCACAACAGTTCAGTCTAACAATCCAAGATCAGGGGTGCTGTAGTATGCAGTGTTATTCAATAGTACATTCTAATAGAAAATGAGAATAGCTATTGTACATACAGGATTTTAAGCCATACAATCATAACCAGGACTATAATAGTAGTAAGAAAGAGAAAGCAGCACTGATAAACCTACAGTCCATCCCCCTATGTCCAATTTTTTTCCCACCCTGTTTCATTACACCATTGCCTGGACTGGTAAGAAAACAAACGACAAAAAGGAAGAGAGGGTGCTGTTTTGGGAAGGGTGCGGGGAAAAGGTGCATTCCGTTAGGGGACTTTATACGTTACCTGCCAGAAAGCTATCAGTGTTATCACATATGGTAGAGTAGTAAGGTGGCTGGGCATCAGTGCTGTCCCCATGCTGGGGGGACAGGTGCATGGGAGACTCTGGGTCGGACTCCTCGAGAGCACTGGCTCCTGTCTTCCCGCAGAGCAGGTATTGGTCATCGGGACTGGCATGTGACTCCCCTTGCTGGCCGAGAGGGAGCAGGTCGACAGGACAACCCAGTAGGTCTTCGGCTTGAGCGGCCGCAGCAGGCAAGGTCAGCTCCTTAATGAGCGAGGGATCCTTAGCCTCATCCAGAAACTGGTCTTCGTTCTCCAGGGAAAAAATACCAGGGCTCTTACCACAGCTCTCGGCAGTAGAATGGGCATTGGAGTTGGATACTGAGCAGTCAAAGCCATAGGAGGCTACAGAGTTGGCGGACTGTGGGGTCCCACCGTCTTCCTCTCCAGCTTGAATGTCGGTGGCCTCCTCATCTTCCTCCAAGGCAGGGAGGTTTCGGGAGGCAGTAGGACTGTCTAAGGCTGCAGTGTCGTCAACTGGAGCATCAGGGTCATTGATTTGCATCTCTCCTTCAGTATCACTTGCCTCATCCCCAGAAGTAGAACATGATGGAACAGATGCTGGTGCAGTTGGAGCATCGCCCAGGACCTCATCTGCTGGGAGTGTCTCTGCCTCCTCTTCCTCTCCATCCCCACGCTCCAGGTGAATCCCGAGGTCCTGTTCCTGGTCAGGCTGGGCTATTGGGACAGGTGTCTGTTGCTTGTCCGAGCGGGACTCGACACCTGAGCTGCTGTCGTAGTCCCGCAGCTCTTCAGGTGTGCTGGTCTCACTGCTGCTGTGAGCTACCAGGGCAGTTCCACTAAGGGTGCTTGACTGGGACATACCAATTGTAGGTGCACACAGGTTAGCGCCATCCACTGGGACTGAGCTCTCAGTCTCTTCACGTACATCAAGGTGTGGTTTCGTCAAATGACCTAGAGGCTCCTCCAGCCAGGCTTCAGCAGGGGATTTTGTGGGCATCTCAAGATCAGCTGACTTAACATCTAAAGGACTGGATGTTATGTTGATGGAAGTTGGCTGAGCCCAAGTGTCCGCAAAGGGGTTAGATGGGCCCCAGGCTGCAGTCATGGGTATTGAGGGAGCTGGAGCAGTGCGGTTTAAATTGTCTAGATATCCTTCCTTGTAGTCATCCTCATCAACATTTCCGGCAATCTTGCTTCCACTCTCCACCTGGCCTTCGCTAACCATCTCAATGTCTTCATCCTCATGCTCATCGTCTTCTTCAGATTTGAGGTGAACATCCATGCGGTGATCACCAGCTTGCTCATGGCCAAAGTCTATGTGGTGCTTGTCAATATGCTCTGGACCAGTGTCCATGTCCTCCTTTTCCTGCTCCTCTTCCTCCTCTTCTTCCTCCTCTTCCTCTTCATCTGAAAAAGATTTCAGCCCAGGTGGGCCCATAAATGGCTGTTCCATTTCCACTTTTTTCAGCGAGAAGCCCTCTCCATCTTCATCACTGTGATGACTCTCCATTTGGAAGGGTGACATTGTTTCTGCTTGCTCCTGCTGTATAATCCTGCCAAAATCATCAGACTGCATTACACCGCTACTGGAACTGCTAAATTCTGATAATCCAAACTTAAAATCGTCAATTTTCTGTGTTTCAGGCACTGCTTGAACCTTTACAATCTCCCTCTCCTGCTCTTCTTCTTCTTCCTCCTCCTCCTCCTCATGATCATCTTCATTTATTTCTTCTTCTGCCTTTTCTACTGCCTCCTCCTTCTCCATATTAGGTGAGGTAGGTGACACACTGCTGAAATGCTCCACGTGGGAGATACTCAACAGGTCAGTCTCCACTCCAAGACTGAAAGGTTTCCCAACATCCACTGCCTCCTCTGCTGCAAACTCCATGGTGGTCAGGAGATCCTCAGGAACCCTGATCTCTTCTTGCTCCGGACTCTCTGTGGTAATATCAGTTGAGAACATGGGCTGATTCTGTGCCCATGGATTATTGGCAGGATACATATCTTGTAGTGGAGTACAGACCTGAGGTTCCACATGCATGGGAGACTCTTCAGTAGGTGAGGATGGTGGGGACATGACTGTTGTTCCAAGTGTTGAAGGAGCACTTGGGTGCTCAAGACTGTCTAGATTCAGATGAGCTGCCAGCTGTGGCACCACCTCTTCAGGTGTTTCATCATCTGTATCCGATGGAATATCCTCAGTCTCTGCTGCAATGTCCGCAACTGCAGCAGTAATCAAAGATTCAACTGTGGGTTCTGAGACTGATTCAGGCAGAGGTTCAGGCTTAGTTTCAAACAGGAGTTGGGACTCAGGTTCAGGGGCAATTTCAGACTCTGCTTTAAACAGGAGTTGGGACTCAGGTTCAGGGGCAATTTGAGACTCTGCTTCAAACAGGAGTTGGGACTCAGGTTCAGGGGCAATTTCAGACTCTGCTTCAAACAGGAGCTGGGACTCAGGTTCAGGGGAAATTAGTTCAGACTTGGTTTCAGGGGCAATTTGAGACTCTGTTTGCAACAGGAGTTCAGACTTGGGTTCAGGGGCAATTTCAGGCTCTGTTTCCAACAGGAGATCAGACTTGGGTTCAGGGGCCATTTCAGACTCTGTTTCCAACAGGAGATCAGACTTGGGTTCAGGGACAGAGGGAAATTCAGACTTGGTTTCAAGCAGAAATTCAGATTTAGTTTCAGATGTAAATTCAGACTCAGTTTCCAATGGAAATTCTGATTGGGGTTCAGATGCAAATTCATACTTGGTTTCAAGCAGGAATTCAGATTTAGTTTCAGATGTAAATTCAGACTCAGTTTCCAATGGAAGTTCTGATTGGGGTTCAGATGCAAATTCATACTTGGTTTCAACCAGGTGTTCAGGTGTGTATTCAGATTCACTATCTAATGGGAGTTCTGATTTGGGTTCAGGCGCAACTGCAAACTTGGTTTCAGCCATAGTTTCAGGCATAGATTCAGACTCACTTTCCAACAGGATGTCTGATCTGGGTTCAGATGCAAGTGCAGGCTTGGTTTCAAGCAGGAATTCAGACATAGTTTCAGGTGTAAATTCAGACTCGGTTTCCAACAGATGTTCTGATTTGTGTTCAGGTTCAAATTCAGTCTTGGTTTCAAGCAGGAGTTCAGACATAGTTTCAGGTGTAAATTCAGATTCAGTTTCCAAAAGATGTTCTGATTTGGGTTCAGGTTCAAATTCAGTCTTGCTTTCAGGTAGGACTTCAGATATAGTTTCAGGCACATGTTCAGACTTGGTTTCAGATGCAAGTTGAGACTCAGTTTCCAGTGGGAGTGGTGAAGTGGGTAAAGGTGTATCTTCAAGCTTGGGTTCAGGTGCAGCTTCGAACTTGGGTTCAGGTGCTACTTCGAGTTTGGGTTCAGGTTCTACTTCGAGTTTGGGTTCAGGTGCTACTTCAAGTTTGGTTTCAGGTGAAACTTCGAGCTGGACTTCAGGTGCAACTTCAGGCTTGGATTCAGGCAGGAGTTCAGAGTGAACTTCAGATTCATTGACTGTCATCGCGATCAATGTACCAGCAGCTGTGGCAGCAGCAACAACAGCCACGGCTTCAACTGCAGCCGCAGTCTCAACAGCAGGAGCTATGGCCTCAATCTCTTTATGTGCAGCTTTGGGGCCACGTTTAACCGGCATGGGAGTGCTGCTGCCCACTACTTTCTTAGGGCTGGCTGTCTTGGCCGTGCTGTTCTTAGTGCTAGATGTTTTTAAGGGGGCATTGATTTCCTTTGACGTAGTTGGTTTGCTGTCCTTAGGCTTACTCGTCTTGGCTTCCACTGCTGGCTTGCAGGGAGCAGAAGGTTTCTTGGAAACCGACTCCGGTTTAGCTGGCGTGGCTGCCTTCACGGTGTCAGTCTTGCTGGCCTTAGTCGAAGCAGGGCGAGTGAGAGGGGAGGCAGTTGACTTCTTGACTGCTGGGGTGGCTGGCTTGCTCGCATCTAAACAGATAAGCATATGGCAAAGGGAAGAGTGTTTTCAGTGTCTATTACTGTGTCCTATAGCAATAATCAATGAAGAAAAAAACATTAATATTAGAATGCTGTGGAAATACATTATACAATGTATAAACCAGTACCATAAAATGTCAAGTAAAACAATGAAGACTAAAGGAAATTAGTCATTTAATGTAGAAAAATGGCAAACCTTTCCTTTCATAGTGAATATACTTTGCTTTAAGGTTATACAGGTACATCTCAAAAAAAATTTATATCATGGAAAAGTAAATTTTTTCCCCCATAAATTCAAAAACTTTAATATATTCTGGATTCATTACACATAAAGTGAAATATTTCAAGCTTTTTTGTTTGTTTGTTTTAATCTCGATTTTACAGCTTACAGCTCACGGAAATAAAAAAATCCAGTATCTCAAAATATTAGAATACAGAATTTATAATACAGAAATGTCGACCTGAGAAGACTCTAATCAGATAATTAACTCAATACACCTGTGAAGGTTTCCTGAGGCTTTAATCTCTCAGTCTGGTTCAGTACACACACACAATCACGGGGAAAATGAAAATAAATGTTTCATTTCATTTGGAAATCAAGGTCCCAGAGTCTGGAGGAAGAGTAGAGAAGAACAGAATCCGAGTTGCTTGATGTCCAGTGTGAAGTTTCCACAGTCAGTGATGATTTGAGGTGCCATGTCATCTGCTGGTGTTGGTCCAGTGTGTTTTCTCAAGTCGAGAGTCGATGCAGAGTCTACCAGGAGATTTTAGAGAGCTTCATGCTTCCATCTGCTGACGAGCTTTATGGAGATGCTGATTTCCTTTTCTAGCAGGACTCTACACCTGCCCACAGTGCCAAAACTTCTACTAACTGGTTTGTGTCCATGGTATTACAGTGCTTTATTGGCCAGCCGACTTGCCTATTAAAGCAACCTGGGCTTCCAGAACACCTCAGCAGTGCCACAGGCTGATTGTTTCCAAGCCACGCCGCATTGATGCGGTAATTCCTGCAAAAGGATTAAAGCCCTGACCGAGAGGACATTTCTGGATTATAAGTTCTTTATTCTAATATTTTGAAATATTAGATTCTGAAATATTAGATTTTTGATTTCCATGAGCTGTAAACCGTAATCATCAAGATCAAAAAAAGCTTGAAACATTGTACTTTATGTTTAACGAATCTACAATATCTGAAAGTTCCATTTGTTTAATTAAATGACGAAAAAAACGAACTTTTCCACCATATTAAATTTTTTGAGATGCGCCTGTACATGTTAATTTTAGATCTTTTATCTACCTTTCTTGATGGGTGTAGGGCTCTTTGTGGATGTGGTTGGAGCCCGACCAGCCGAGGGAGTTTTAGCAGGTGATGGTTTAGCAGTGGAGGTGGTTGTTTTGGCTGCAGATGGAGTGGTCTTTGATGCGGTTGTTGGTGTCTTGGGTGTGGCGGGTGAAGCTGACTTTGGTGCAGCAGATGTTGGGCGAGAAGCTGTGGTTCCTGTGGCAGGCCTTGAGAAGTAACAACAGAAAGGAAACATGCACTTAATATCAACAGAACACATATAATTTGTTATACAAAAAGTTAAACATCACACTGTGGGTAATAAACTCTGCGCCTGTGATCCTGATGCTCTATTCAACCTGTTCCAATTGTTCACAATGCAGATCTGGGCCCCGGAGGACCAACAGGAAAATGCACGGAAGCAAAGCAGTGGGAAAGGAGGTAAGAAGGCAAGGTCCTTTAGTTATATGTAGCTCAGCTGCAATGTGAGAGGTCACCTGTTCCTGTTTTGTAAAAATGGGCCAAGACTACTAACAGAGTACATGGAAAATCTGTAAAGATCTCCTAAACTAAGTTATGGTCTTCTGGGTATAGCATGAGATGTACTGTTGTCCTTATTGACCCGGTTTTTATTCACAGATCCTTTTCACACAGATGTATGAGGAGCAGATACATTTTAATATGGTCTCTGATCAAGGAGTAGAAAGGATGGCTGTCCCTATTGATCCATCATGGCGTTCTAAACCACAAACACAGAAGTCAGAACTTACTCAGCTTAACGTACATTCAAGACTCCCCAGAGGCACACTGTGATCGGTATGAGCATTTCAAAGAAACAGAAAGCATTTCTATGTGCTCTATATGAGTAAGTGTGTGTGTCAGTAATTCCAGCAATCCTACATCCCAGAACAATCCTACAATAAATACTATGTACGGCACAGTAAAGCAACAAATCCAAATGACTGGCTCGCATGAATCCTCAGATCAGTCCTATCGAGCGTCTCGTCCGACATTTCTTCAGCTCTCCGTCCACAACTTTAGCTTGTATTCATTTCCCCATTCACTGTCTGACGTGCAGAAAGATTTCCGTATACGACCTCTCGGTAAACATGTATAGAGCAGAGATGCACCGATGTATCGGCCGATAAAGGTCATTTTTAAAAACATATGATGACCAGGGCCGATTGTTTCCTGTCGATCAAAAGAGGGCGGGTTAAGCAGTTTGATGTTCGGTGATGAAATAGAAATGTTTGTGTGTGTGTGCAGAGTGAAGGTGAGACTAACAAGAGGATTTTTACAATTCAGTCAATGTTAATATACATTAATAACATTCAATAAGTTAATCATCTTACTTTAATCTTCAGAATTTAGTTCACGTGTACATGTTAATTAGAGTAATGTGTTTCCTGTTGATGAGACCCGTTACTGTCAAACAACTGGTTGAAATGGAGAGAATAAAGGTTTTTATTTGCGTTTCATTTTTTTGGTGGAATTGTGGAATTAATCACTATTAAATGAAAAGAACGATCGGTATCGGTATCGGTATCACTCGGAATAATCGCTTATTGTAACAGCCGAGACATTTTGTATCGGTGCATCTCTATTATAGTGGTATTACAGAGATACTTGGTACCTCTGGTGAGTGTACGTAGCTAGTGGAGTTAGTTTACTTTGATAATCTTGGACGAAGCTTAGTACATCTCATGTAAATCAAACTTCAAACAAAATTGCATAGTGAGCTGTAGATTTTGGCTACTGTCATTTCCTCACTGCTGGGGGCAGGGGTGGCTTGGCGGTCGGGGGTTCAAGCTCCAGTACTACCAAGCAGCCACTGTTGGGCCCTTGGACAAGGCCCTTAACCCTCTCTGCTCCAGGGGCACATTATCATGGCGCTCTGACCCTAACCTCCGTGAGTAAAAAGAATTTCACTGTGCTGTAATATATATGTGACCAATAAAGACTCGTTATCATTATGAGCGACTCGCTACTGTGAATGTACTTAAGGCCGGTCCTTAAAGCCGTGGATGATGATCAGTGGCCGTGTTAATTGCTCTCGGTCTCTCCTTTTCTTCATCTCCTCTTTAGTGCTTGCCCAAACGGCTAACCAGACATACTTATCTGTATTCATCATTTAATCCCTGTAATCCCTTTCTAATTAAGCCCATGGGTGCTGAAGCAGTGTCGACTCCCCAAGCACACAAAGAGTAGCCACAAGAATGAAACAATCCCGACACAAACCACTTCATAATCACACACCCCATTTCTGACCAAGCCCCCACGATGACTAACGCTGCCCTGTAGGGCCTGGGCTTCACATCAGGGTTGCAAAAAGCAACCTAGATCCCGCAGGCATGGCATGAGTGGTTGATCTCCTTAATACACGCTCCACTGGCGGCCTGCTCTAAATAAAGATTCTGAACTAACAAGAGCGCCAGTGAGGATGACAAGATGGGGAAAGCGGCAAGAGTCACTTGAATTTTTAATGCTGGAAAAAAAGCGCAACCAAGAATAACCATTCAAATCCCACTCGTTGTGTGTGTGTGTGTGTGTGTGTGTGTGTGGAGGCAAAGCACACAACTGCTGTATATTCCGTGTGTATTTTGGTGAAAGGAAGGAAGAAAGAACATCACAGATACGACATTCATGTCCTACACGTTCAGTAGAGCCATGGGTTTTTACAAAGGCTGGTTGTGCGGAGATAAGAGAAGAACGGGCTCCGCAGTGCCGAACAGAAAAAAGAAACGGGTGATTTGGCTTATTTTATACAAGAGCGAAGGAGGTTGTCAGATGTAGTAGTAACGAAAGAAAACTCCAAAGATGGAATAAAAATACACAGCGCAGTGCGATTGTGAGAATTGACCACTTTGGTTTTATCGGCTAGCACATTTACAATTAGGAAGACCTCAATAACAACAACGAGGATTTAGAGGTAATACACCATTTCCTCTGGGAACTCTGGTTTCCTCCCCCAATCCAAAGACGTGTTGTAGGCCGATTGGCGTTTCCGAATTGTCTTTAGCGTGCGAGTGTGTGTGATGGGTTGGCACTCCAACCAGGGTGTCCCCTGCCTCGTGCCCCGAGTTCCCTGGGACAGGCTCCAGGCTCCCCGCGACCTCGTTTAGGATCAGCGGTATGGAAAACCAAGGGATGGATGATACCTTTACCCGACTGGATATAAAAGATCACACGATAAATAATGAAATATTAATTGACGCATTGATCCAACTTCGGCAAGCGCTTTATCTTGGTCAGGGTGGTAGTGGATCCAGGCACCATGCACATACACACACACACACATACACAATTTACTGGTGCAATTTAGTGTAGACACTCCACCTACCGGCATGTTTTTGGGCAGAGAACCCAGAGGAAAGCCACTGGGAGAAAAATGAGAAAGTCATCAGAACAAAATCAAACAAGATGAAACGTAGGCCTGGTTCTTCCAGTGAACCCTAGAGATCAATAGATCAGACATCTAGATCTGCTCCTACAGTCAGAATCCTCAATCGGTAACGTCCATTTAGAAAATCTAAATGGGGTGGGGGCGTGCCCTAATATTCTAATGAGCATGTGTGACAGACTCAAGCCTGCTACAATAGTACAATAACGGTCACTGAATGCGGTAAAGTCGCAATGAAATGGTTTGAGTCTCGATTTGTTTCCAAGCGTGCTTCTTCTTTCGATACAGGACAGGAAGTCCGATTGGTGGCGTGTAGAAACATTTGGGATACGCCGCATACCCAAATCTACACCTGACGGTAGATTAGCAAACTAGCTAAACATATAGAACGGCAAAGAGTTTTAATTGTCTAATGTTTTAATAGAGTTTTTTTTTCAAATGCTACTGCAGCTAATGAGAGCGGAACAATTCGCTCCGGTAGAGCAAGACCCACCCTGGGGGGTACGACATTTACGTTGGCCAAACCAAAATATTACCGGATGTCATTTTCCCCAGAAGTTATTAACCATACACTTAAACTGAGAATATCTCCCAAACTCATTTTCTATTCGTTTCATGTTCTTTATTTACGATCGCATTGATGTCCATAACTCTAACAGCTCTTAAAACATATATATATATATTCTTTAATTTCATGGGTACTTGAAAGCTATGCGGAACGAGCGACATCGGCGCAGCGATTGATAAGAGCGGTACGTTTTCGCACATGATTTGACTTCGTACTGCAGGTGGCTCGAAGGTTTCTTCAGCATTAAATACAGTGAAAAAGAGTGAAGAACAGGGGATGAACCGTGACGTGGAGGCTAGGAGGGTCTGCTGAACATTCTGTAACTGGTATTCGATACGGAGGAAGAGGAGGCAGATATACACCCCAGCTCAAACCAGTATGCGTAATCACCAGTGACAGATAGGAGACGAGAGAGAGAGAGAGAGAGAGAGAGAGAGATTTAATATCGGTTTGCTTCAAATGTAACATGGCAGAGAGGAGAAAAGGCACGATACGCCCGGCTCATCCGATTAAAGATGATAAAACGTCATGTCTGCGCCGCTGTCCACTTCGTAAATGATGTCCCGTGTAAGACTGTGCTTCTAGTTT
>CM022765.1:25763809-25833809 GCA_012411365.1 Ameiurus melas
GAGAGACAGAAAGAGCGAGAGAGAGAGAGAGAGAGCAAGAGAGAGAGTGAGAGAGTGAGAGAAAGAGCGAGCGAGAGAGAGGGTCGAGGGAGTGAGAGAGAGTGAGAGAGAGAGAGAGAGCGAGAGAGGAGCTTGACTTGACTTCGCAACCAAACACCGTGCCCTGTGACCCTAATGAACGTACTCCATCTGGCAGGCCGCTTGGTAACGTCTGCACCAATCAGAGGCCTACCTGGATGTCTTGGAGACAGGTGGCTTGTCGGTTTTGGGAGAGGAAGTCGTGCTGGGCTTGGTGGTAGCAGCAGCGGCAGATCTGGGAGCTGAAGCTGGTAAAAAAAAAGGAAAAAGTTAAAAGACAATTTAAATAAACAGTTTGCTCAGAACATCCTGAATTTATCCTGAATCTCTAACAATAACGCCAACGTATGCTAATATGTATTTACGTACTCTGTGTTGCGATGGCATCGTTTTAGCCATTATTGGTTTTATGTTAAAAATATTTAAAAATCCAAAATTTCTCGGCAATTCCAACATGAATGTGATGTAATCAACCATAGCAACAAGTCAACTAAACAAGTTAGCTCAACGCTAACTGGTGGGCACTGCCTTAAATTCGTTCTTATAGATATTACTCATTGAACAGCGCCTCTTTCCACTTACCTAAAGGTTTTGGTTTGGCTTTTTCCCCATTGACAGGTGTCTTCTTGGCCGGCTGTGTCGTGCCGGTGGTCTTTGGTGCCCCGACGGGCTTCTTCTCTGTGGTCTTGCTGGTGGTTTTGGTGGTCACTGCCCCCGTGGTACCTACAGGCTTCTTAGAAGCTGTGGTGGTCGTCTTCTTCTCGGCAGCCGCACCAGCCGTGGTCTTCTTGGCAACGCCGTTGGCTTGCGGTGGCTTCTGTACTCCGTTCGTCATGCGGCTCTGAGTGGTGCTGGGACGAGCGCCGGTGGCCGACGTCTTTGTTTTGGTGGCACCCTTTGTCTTTGCTTTCGGGTCCGCGGGCTTGTCCTTGCTGGGCTTGGTGGCGGCCGCAGGCGTCTCAATTGTCTGCGGTTCCCCTTGCCCCATATCTTCCGTTTGGGAAGCGGGCGGAGCCTGCTCCTGGCCTTCCCCCAGTGGCTGCCCCTGGATCACAGGATCCGCCTCTAGCGCTACCATCGGCTCTGCCGCTCCCGAGTCGACCCCGTCTGGTTTCATCTTGGGAAACAGGGAACTCGAACCGCTATCGGTACAGTGAACAACCTACAAAAACACAGGAAAATGGTGTGAGAATCAAGACAGCTTGGGAATAATCAGGTCATTAATTAGGTCTGCCCTCTGAGAATCAGAATCAGGGAAACAGAATCGGCATGAGAGAGTCCGGATCAGTATTAGAAACAGCCCAAGAAGGAAAATGAATTTGAAATCTTCCAACTGGAAGGAAACAGAAGAAGGTATACCTTAATGACTCATCTCTTTCAGCATGCTGTTAATTATCGACACAGCGCACAGACGTGTACGGATCGAGCCATTATTTTAGAGTTTCACAGTCAATATGTCGCGTTAATAACCTCTGGCCCGACTGTAACAGTGTCTCGGTTCTCTAAAAGACTCGGTTTCAAAGAGCAAGAAAATGAAGTGGTTTGTATTAGAGTCCCAATACCGCTGTGAGTGCTTGAGCCTTGGCTGCAAACCCTTGTTACCCATAATGCCTTTGTTGTTGCAGATGTTTCATGTAGGATTTAAGAGCGACACGAATGCATTGGAGCAGCCAGAGGGAGGCTGTGGCTTGGCCCTTGGGGGGGTGTATGGGAAGAGAAAAAAGAAGCTTGAGGTCCCGCTGGACCCGAGGAGGAAGACACTTGATGTACTGACTTCCTCACTGAATATGACTTTCTCTCACACCCACAGTCATTACATCATCCTAGTCAGCCTGAGCTGCCCCTTCCAATCCCCCAACCCCCCTCCCCCCATGGCCACTTCCTTTCTCAGAAGTTCTTTAAGTGCTATATGCGCATCCCCACGCTGCTCTCGGTCACCCCTCCTCCCTCCTCCTGTCCAGCAAAAAGATCTGCGCTAGTGCTCTTAGGAGTGTTTGGACAGATGGCCTTAACAGCTGATGAAACCCAGAGAGAGAGAGAGAGAGAGAGAGAGAGAGAGAGGGAAAAGAGGGGGAGAAGTCTAGAGGGAGAGGATCCCTGTAGCTATACACATTGCCAGACAGATCTGCCTCACTTTGCCTTCATCTCTGAATGTTAGCAGAGAGAGAGAGAGAGAGAGAGAGAGAGAGAGAGAGGGAGAGAGAGAGAGAGAGAGATAGAGAGAGAGAGGAAAGTCTGGGCCTTCCCAGTCAAAAAATATGTTTCAAACTAAAAAAATGATGACAGGAGTGGCAATCCCCTCCACAAGAACCCGAAGCTACGCCAGAAGCTACGCCTTTTGTCTGAGACGACTCGTTTTTTGGGGTTTTTTGTAAACACCAACATGTCTCATAGTCTCTTACATCACCCTCCGCCCACATTCAAAAACCTGTTAACAACTACACATCCGCCGAGCAGAAACACAACTCCTTCCCCAGACGTTACTGATCCTCCTGTCCGTCAGGAGAGTCGTCTGCACACCGAGACCACGGTATGTGTCAAATATTTCATCCGTGGCGCCCTCGCTGTCCCGTTTTCTTCCTTCTGGTTAAAGGGTGCTGGCCCGGGTGAGGTCTTTTCTCCTGCGTCAGAGCGATAAATCACACACTCGCAGAGCAGACACTCGCAGTCTGGGGTTTTTATTGTAAATCCATGGCTGGATGATTACCAAGAAAACCGCCTGGATGTCCTGTATCTTAATGTCATGGACTGGGGATGTGATATATATTTATTTATGTTCACAATGGTGTAGGAGTGTAAAGGTTAAGCCCAAATCTCACAAACTCAAACACTGACCACAAAGCTAAATCACCAGAAAATCAGACATTTTAATGATCTATGCTCTGATTGGTCAAACTGTCCAAGCTTCTTTCTTGACCCATTACCCAGACCCATTTCTTTACTAGTGCAGCGGTTAACAAATCGTTAACCTCGTTCATCGGCAACGCATACACATATCCGACACCATGAATAAAAAGGTCAAAAAAATAATAATAATAAATTTAAAAAACACCCATTTATTACCCAGCTAAACACCAATTGCAAAAAAAAACTCTCCGGTTTGAGAACATCCTACATCGTTTTCCTTTTTGGCTGTCCTCCAACCAAGCGGATCCAATCCTTTCCTCCCAGATGAGAAGACGAGGTCCTCCGAGTGCTGCCACTGTCTAATCAGGTCATCAGCATATTTTAAGGGCAATTTGCACTGTGCTCTTGTGATTTGAGGGAATGCGCAACACAGGGATGTATGCATATATGAATAAATGCATTTCTGAATGTGCCTTCAGATGTGCCCTGAGTGGAAAAGCAAGCGCAAAATCAATGAGGAATGAGGCCCAGCAGGAACCAGCAAGCTAATGCCATCCGGCTCTGGACGTACTGTGCTGGTGGCTTGCACCCAGCGTTTAACAATCTGACACAAACTGCTAGCAACTAAACATCCCAGCCAGTGCTAATAGCGCTGATGAATAGCTCGCTATAGCAGTCCATAGTGTGTGGGTTTTTTTTTTGGCCTGTAAGACACTGTGGCTTTTCTTTAAATAGCCATCAGTGGAGGAACTGCAGGGGGGAGGGGGAGGGGGTTTTACATGCAGCAAAATATGACGCAGAAATCCTCCGCTTTATATGACTCTGTTTCTGGGAAAGAAGCTTTCATCAGCTGTTCACTTCTCCAAGGCTCTGGTTTGGCACTTTAAAGAGGTGCTGCTAAAGCTTTTTGACCCAGTAATCATCAGCAATTTATCACCGTTTGGCATTTTGCTGAGACCAAGCTGGTCTCGCTAATGCACCGTGGTGCCTGAGCTAACCGCAGCCAATCCCTGAGTGCCAGACTGAGACAATGCAGCATCTCTGTCCAGCATCTCCACACTATCCATGTCCACCAGAGGCGGTAGTGGACCCTCACCCATGTCCCCGATCCTAAATGCACAGGAACACAGAACCACTGGGTTATTTGTTCCATTTACTAATGAAACGTACCAGAGACTGCTCCTACATTTGCCTTCTTGACCTTCTTGACCCTGAAACAACAGACCAACAGATGGTACGAATGCAGTCAAGAAACTGCAAAACAATGACTGGATGAGTGGGAAAAATCTCCATGGTGTTCATTTTGAGAGTTTGGTCACCCCTATCCTGAATAAGATATACAGAGGTGCCCGCATTGACAAGAAAATCAAAGCAGCTCGTTAGATTAGATGACGAGTTTTTACAAATTTGTTCTTCACATGTGGGCCAAGCAGCAGTAAGAAAACAGCATAATTATACTACTTAATTATAAGTAGCTGCTCCATTTTTCTACCAAACACAGCCCCACCCATTTGTGTTCTATTGGCTCACCTTTCCCCTTCAGTGACTTGGCTTTTCAACTGGGATCATTTTATTCATTTTACTTTCCAAACTAAATTCATCTCTAAGAACTAAGGGTACTGGTGTAGAAATTACATGAATGTTCAGCCCATGAGAGGGTCATGGAACAGAGCTGGCTTAAACAAGCGGTGTCTTTCACAACCGCAGAAATACTCCACGGGCTGTTTGTGTCCATAACGCCGACGAGGCGCTGCTGCTGCCGAGACCGATACCGAGGCGGAACTGACACCTTTACTATGTCATCCGACCCATCATGAGACTCCGGAAGGAAGTGTTAGATCACCACTGCTAGAGGGGAGGACCCGGTGCGCATGATGCTCTCTATGTTCATGTTTACAAAATCTGAGGACATTCTCAGTACACCCCTTGGCCAGAGGGTCAGGAAGCCACCTTGGCTCGGTGCACAAAGAAACTGCTGTGAAACAAAGCTCACTGGACTCCAGCAGATTCTTCCCAGAATACATGCAGAGGAGGGGGCCGAGAGGAAGGAGCTGGGATGCCTGTACAGGTGGTGATGTCAGACCATAACAAATGCCTTTTTGAGGCCATTGGCTTGTGGGGGAAGTGGGAAAACAAAACCGAATCGCTGGGGCAATGCCAAGGGCTTTAGAAAGAGAGTGGGACTTGATAGTGAGTAAGGATGTCGCAGTTTTTTTGTTGTCGTAACTTGGCTGGTAGGCCAATAGCTTATGTGTGGCAGGCACCTGGGCTCTGTCCAATTGTAGGATAAGTTTTCCTTGTACTGTAAATAGGATTTAGGCAAGTTTTTTGTTTGTGGATCAGGGAGGCCACGCGGCATCAGTGAACGCCATTTTAGTTCACCAAGCATCCTAGTATATCAGGAAGGGTAAACTTCGACTTGGTGTAATTAACTGGGAATCATTTGTACTCTCCATCCATGGATGGTCTATTATTCTGCCCTTGGGGCTACACATGCCCCGTCATCCCACCGGTTCTGATGAAGGCTTAGGCCGTACATGCAGACGAACGGGCACGAGTCATCATGACCGCAGGCTCTGGAGGGGGTTGATCCCCTGGGGCAGAAAGATTAAAACAAGCCAGGGCTCGTTAACCCTGTACAAAAGCCTGATGCTAATCCTGCTTGATCTGCTTGACCATCCTCTGGCCTACGGGGCAAGAATTCAAAAAGCGAAAGAGAAACAGAGAACTAGTGTACGGCAGCAAACAAATAAACCACACAAACCACACCAGTCAACGCCACAAACGTTCTCATTTTCATGAGCTTTAGTCTTGGCGAACTAAAGGGCCAGCAGGGGCGGTTACAAAGGCAGCGTTGTGGCTCGAGACCGGAGCAGAGGGGGAAATGACGACGCATATAAGCACTCACTCTGCATGGACGAAAACGCCACAGATACGTTCTGCCCGTGACTCGTCAGTGTAGGAGGAAGTAGAAAGGCGTTTAGGTGATCTCAAGAGACATTTGTAACCTGAAGACTGAAACCCATTACCCATTATCCTGCTCACAGTGAGAGCCTCTACCGGGGGGGGGGGGGCAAATTGGATAAGTAGTGATCAGGAGCAGCTGGTGGGGTTCAATCAATAGCGCTGGACTGTGTGTGTCCATGTGTGCACATGGTCCTCTCTTACACACACATACACCATGATGGGTGGAGATAACATCTGTGGCAGGCAGCCAATTTGCCTGGCTAGTTATGGAAGGGAAAGGCACACACACACACACACACACAGTACTCTACCTATAAGAGAATTACCCATCCTTTCCGCCAGGCATGGCACAGATGGAACACACACACTCAACCTACTGTGAGCGAATGCACAATAACGAACAGCTGAGTCAACTGATGCACTCCGGACGCTCTACAGCAAACAAAAAGTTGACGGCACCCTCTAATTCAGTGCGGCATTCACTATAGAGCCATTCACGGGAAAGATTCATACACCAAAGAGCGCTTTATCGCCGCAACAGCGCAACAACAATACCCATTTTATTCCTGACTGTAAATAGGCTTCCGTGGAGCGCTTGTTTGCACTCAGTGAGTATTCACAGTATTCAGAGGGTCACGTGCGCTCCACACACTGCGCTATATGCCCTATTAATAAAGAGTTTGCACGGATCAAATAAATAAAGATGAACCAACAGCACTCTCGCACCGGTGACAGAAGAGCCTCTTAATTTATTTTATTCTCTGTGACGAGAGGTAAATCCTGCTTCAGAGCAACTCTGGATCATAAAGTGACTCAGCACCAGTGAATTTATAGATCTGGGCATGTGACCTTTCAGGGAAAACCTGGAAAAATAAAAAAAAATAGGTTGATCCGACATGGGAGGAAGACCAAGAAGGTATTTGAGTCGATCCGGTACCAAATCCGGAAGAGACTGGAATTGGGTTTTAACTGGAAACGATTAGATATTCTGTACAGAGACTTTACACTTGGGATGGGTATTGGTATGGGCCGATACTCAGGGTTGCAGTGAAGGTGGTATCCTGCCATCTGTACTACAGTTAATGCACTGATCTTATCTTCCCTACTTCATGGTTCAGTTTGGGGAACCGGACTGAAACAGGAAATCATAATAAAACGAGAAGAAAATGCAAATCCCATCCCGGACTCCTAACCTCGGGCTCGCTGATAACATTTAACAAAGAACATGGCTCTCGTGGTGGCTTTGCATGCAAACATCCCTCGTATCTGATTAATAAGTGATCCGATTTATGTAAAATAATAATAATAAGGTTACAGTTATACATATAGAGCGTATTTTTCCAGAGTAAGCTTCCAGACGTTACAGTATGAATCCTACTCCAGTGCCACAGTCTGAAAATCCCAGCATGCAGCGGTTTTAGAGGAAAACTGACCTCCGCCAAAGGTCGCCTCCCGTTAAAACAATCTAGAGCACGCAGTGGCAGTGGAAACGAGCACGACGCTGCCCCTGAAAAAAGCCCACGGCCAACTGTTCTGCGTGACAACTGCACCTCGTCTGTGGAGCCTTTTATCTGTACTGTAGCAGCAGGGTAACGTAATCTGGGAAGAGCACAAGCAACTACAGGGAAACCACAGCTCCGTTGTTTTGGCACGGCCATCTTGGGAAAAGCCACGCAGCGGTCGCCCTGGAGAGTATCGATTGGTTGCTGCGGTTCAGATAATCACTCCGCTGTAGACACGGATGCCAGCTACCACGATTATTAATGGAGGTGGTTGTGACATTCGTGGGGTCATTCGGTTCTTTCCCGTAATTATTCTGGGAATAAGGGAGCCAGATGGCCAATCAGAGCACAGAGAGAGAGAGAGAGAGAGAGAGAGAGAAGACGGCTGAGTCATGCGCACCATCCCCGGGCTGCAATGGCGGCAATTCATCATGACATGATACATGAGTTATTGTTGTCTACCGGAATATCAGGCTTTCAGTGTGAACGAGGGGGAAAAACAACGGCATGGCACAATGCTCAGGCTGTGAAGCCTTGACCAATGACTGCATATAGACTTCACTATTATATATATATATATATATATATATATATATATATATATATATATATATATATATATATATACCAATCATATCATATATTTTTCTCCACATTTTTTTATAATAATAATAAAGTCACCCTGTCCAGGGTGTCCCCCGCCTTGTGCCCGTTGCTCCCTGAGATAGGCTCCAGGATCCCCGTGACCCTGAAAGGGAGTAAGCAGTAGAAGATGGATGGATGGATGGATGGAAGCCATGAAAACTCTGGACTAACACAAATGGAGCTATGGGAATTATGTTGTGATAAAAAAAAATCCAAATTAAATCAAGATAATTTAAGATTTTATCATCTAGAATTTCCAGAAATGTATTCTTGGCGTTTTCTCGAGCGATTTCCCTGAGATACTTTTTAAGCAACGTTTAAAGGAGTTCACATCTCCTGCTTTTCGGAATATTTCCCTCCGAGTCGCCCGTTTAAATAAAGATTTATTCGTAAATAAAATGTCAGTTTTCTAACGAAAGAAACAAACACGTCTACGACACCGATTTCACATGTTTAATCACACGCCTTCGGATGATCAAAAGGTTTTTAACCATCATGAGAAACGGTTCAGTCGGGTGTCCACAAACTTTTGACCCACGCTGTGTGCATATGAGATATACTATGTTGTCATACACAATATGTTATAATAAAAGATATACTTGTTTTTTGATGATAAATTATATGTTTATATTAATATAGGCTTTATAACCACGTTCCCAAGTGACCGCTCAATCCGCCGTGTCGCTTCCAGGAAACTGGCGTTCAGTGAGGAGGATTATGGGATTGTGTTCTTTAATAAGGGGCGTACACGAGACAATGTGTTTGTTAACAGTAAGGTAATAGTAAGCTCCTTTACGCAAGTGTGTCCAGAGAAACACAATAATATCTTCTAAACATCAAGATACGGATGACTACTACAACCAGACCAACGCGACGGTGTCTGGACCCAACGTTTCATTTGGTATCAGAAGAGAGAGAACAGCTGGGAAAGACGAGCTTTAGTATCATTGCAGAGTGGGCGGGTTTCTCCCCCCCTTTTGGCTGCTCCCGTTTTGGGGTCAGCACAGCGGACCGCATATTGAGACCGGCACGAGTTTTCTGGGCTTGGGACTGGCACCGAGACTGGCACAGAGAGTGCGCTAGCTCCTGCGACCGTCCAGCGGCTGGGGGTCGGTTCCCTGACCGGGAATCGAACCTGGACGAGAGTGCCGCACGCTAGCCACGAGTCCACTGGGTCGGTCAAACCGGACGTTACGACATCCTAAAGTCGTAAAGAAATGCAAGGCCGTTATGATCAATCACGCGGGTTCTATAAACGGGTGACTGCTTCTCCAGTATCGAATGCATTCACTCTACAAATGCACCTTATTTATACGTTCAGGGCATCCTTGGCTCGAGCGCTAATTGCTTTTCCTCGTGTACCGTTTAAAGAGCGCCAGACGGCTCTGAAAGAAGATGACGGCCATCTTGGGTCTTTTGTTTGCTGAGACGCAGACAAGTAAACGTGGGCTCTGACGTCGAGATCAGAACCGATTCCGGCCTCGCGACTTACGTGGTATCGAATCTGTCTGGTTATAAAGCTGACGCGCCTCACTCCATCATCATCATCACCTTCATCGGGGACAGTCGGAATTTGGCGAACCAACCGGACAGTAACCTGTTCGCTCTCCTGACTCGACTTACGATCGCGAGAGGGATCGAGGCGTTCGCTGTCGTAAGCGTTCACCCTGAATAAGATCGTGGAGCTTCTTCCTGCTCAGATCATAGCACTGTAGGATGATTTATCCGACGAGGCGTGGGATACCATCTCGGCAGATATGGTGGGACGATCGTAATTATAAAGAGGAGGACATCTGAAGCACGGCTCCCACGTCTTTCTTTCATTGCTATTGTGCCGATGGAGGAAGGAGACAATATTGACCACAGTGTCTGCGTTCTCCCGCTTTCATTTTTCATCCATCATGAGAAATCCGCATCAGCGGCGCGGCGTAACGCGTCAGTTTTTCAACCTGCAAACAAACCACGCGTCCTCGAGGGTTTGAAAATCGCTTGATTTTTGAAAGTGGTTTGAAAGAGAAAGAGAAGAGATGAGGAGGAGGAGGAGAAGGAGGAGGAGGAGGAGAAGGAGGAGGACCGGTCTCATCCAGACGTCCCCGCTACAGAACAATGGAAACCCAAAGTGATGGATAGAGACATGGGGAGGGGAGATATATAGGGGGTGAGGGTGGGGGTGGGTGGGTGTTGGGGGCAAATAACTTTAAGCAGCCTGAAGAACTGATATCTACCAATACGATAAGATAAAATACGACGTGTTTGGTAGCAACACGAGAGAACTGATCATTCCTTTCGTTCCATGTGGTTATGTCTGTGTTATGACTATAACAGGGATTGATTAGATAGGCGTTAGACTAGGGGGGGCGGGGTGGGGTGGGGGTCAAATAATAGTAGAAAAGGGGGTCTGAAATAAACGAGGGATCAGAACAGACGCTACGAATGTATAACGCGTCCAACACGCAACAAGTTCGCTTAGATTCAATCGGAATTTACACATCTGAATATACTGAACAAGGCCAACAGGTTCACCAAACACGCCTAGATTGGATCTGTAGATCGGATAACAGACGTCTGGTTAGCTGCTAGCACTACAACAGTCGGTACAAGCGGATCCGCATGTTAATGGCGTTGTGAAATGGCATTCTCAGAGACAAAAAGAACACCTCCGCGGGTCTGATGTAAATCTGATCTAATCGAATTCACTCACTCAGTGCGTTTGAGATATATATATATATATATATGTATAGATGTATAGATGTGTCCCACGCGACGTTTTTACCGCTCGTCATCACCTGGACCGAGACCGAGATGAACAGGTCAACACTGCGGACAGAGATGATGATACTGGCCTGCGATAGCTCCCTGAACCCGGGGAAAAAGAATAAATAAATACCCCCTCACCGAGACTCGGACCGCTGCTTCCTCCCAGATACGCCCAACGGGAGCGCGCGCGCGTCCCCGCTCTTCCTCGCGGCCGGAAAGAAAGAAAGAAAGAAAGGACAACAAAAAAAAACAGCACGAGCGGAGAAAAAAAGGAGAATAAAGGCTCTCACACTCTCACTGGAAGGAGTTAAAGTGGAGTGAAGCTCCGAGGATTTTCTTCTGGGAGCCTGGGTTCAGTGTGTGACCGGCTGAAGGAGAGAGAGGGGGGGGTGAGTGAGGGAGGGAGGGAGTGTGTGAGAGAGGGAGAGAGAGAGAGAGAGAGAGAGAGAGAGAGAGAGAGAGTGTGTGTATGTGAGAGGGAGAGTGAGAGACAGAGAGAGAGAGAGTGAGAGAGAGAGAGACAGAGAGAGAGTGTGTGTGTGTGTGAGAGAGAGAGAGAGAGAGAGAGAGAGAGGGAGAGAGAGAGAGTGTGTGTGTGAGTGTGTGAGAGAGAGATGCTACATAAAGAATGGAAAGACTCTTTAGCAGTCGCCTCTCTCGCTCACACACACACTCTCTCTCACACACACACTCTCTCACACACACACACTCTCTCTCTCTCACACACACACACACTTTCTCTCTCTCTCTCTCTCAAAAAACACACACACATCACAAAAACACACACACACAAAAAACTCTCTCTCTCTCTCTCTCACACACACACAACACTCTCTCTCTCTCACACACACACAGACACACACTTTCTCACTCTCTCTCTCTCTCTCTCTCACACACACACACTCTCTCTCTCTCTCCATCTCATCTGAACCATCACACACACACTACACACTACCCTACTAACTAGTACGCCAGAACAAGAGCCTCAGGACCGGTTTCATTTAACCCTGTCGCCATGACAACGCCCTAACGCTCATACTTCCGCACTGGCAAATCAAACTCACCAACGACCTTCACTTACCCCCCCCATCTCCTCCCCCCTCCCCAACAGAACAGAACCTGCTCGAGCCTGGCATCATGTACTCTATATACTAGTAACGTCGGATAAAAAGAATCATAATCCTATTCCGACTAGAATGCGCTAACACCAGTGGATATGATTAAATACTATTTATGAGGTATTATATAAGAATATGTTGAAATTCTGGTCATATTGGACATACTATTAATCTGTCTAGTATCTAGTATGAAGTACATGTAGTATGTGTTATTATCCAGCCAATCAGCGCGCGCGAGATATTTTTTTTAATTCAAATGAACGATGATGTCATCACACATGCCAGGCGAGGGTACGCAGGCCAGCCCCGCCCTCTCCTCCTCCGCGCGCGAGTTTTTTTTAAACGCCCCTCCCACTTTCGAAAGTTCCAAGTCTTTCCACGCGCCATGCCCAGTTCCCGCCCTGTTCACTTTTTCTGTCTGTCTGTCTGCCTGTCTGTCTGCCTGTCTGTCTGTCTGTCTGTCTGTCTGTCTTTAGTTTTCAGTTGACTCATGGTGGATTTGCTTTGTTAGACTGAATTTCTGAACAGTTGTTTATGTTCATGTACGAAACCAATAAAAGATGTGCAAAGAAAACAGATGGATGAATTAGGTTGCTTTGTTTGTTTGTTTGTTTGTTTGTTTGCAGCCAGTGATTGGATCCATTGTGCCCCAGTCAAGGTGTGAATGTGAATGGAGGTGATGGAGAAAGACGGCCATTTTGTGCTCCCAACTTTGTGGCAACAGTTTGGGGAAGAACCACATATGGGTGTGGCGGTCAGGTGTCCACATACTTTTGGCTGTATAGTGTATAATCCTGAAGTGAATACGAACTATATCGTGAATACGGAAAACATTCCATCATAATGTTGATTCAGAGGCACTAAATAAATCAAATAAACCTCTCGTAGATGGAATCTGAGGTCCAAGTTAGGGTGGTAAGGTTTATTAAGAGTGCCCACTCGCGAGGGCGAGGCCACTAGGCGGACATCTGCGACGTCATCTCCTCGCCGTAGGAGAGGACACGTGGTGAGCGGGCTCGTGTTTTATCGTCGTTAACTTCAACGCGTGCATTTTCGGCCGTGCTAGTTATCATGGCTAATGAACGGCCGCTAACACCTTGAAATGGTTCCAACCAGATGTAGCACTTCAGTAGGAAAACGCATTTACATCAGCGTTCATACATACTGATGAACTGTAAGTGCACACACACACACACACACACACATACACACACACACACACACCAAACACATAAAAACCCATCCATAACATTCCAAATTAAAGTGCCCTTATTATGCTTTCTCAGATATTACCTTTCATGTCCTGTAAGACGCGTAAGCGCTTAACGGTACAATGTGTTTCACGTCGTAGAATAAAACGTCAACATGTCTTGAGCTTGTGTTCACCGCAGACCTTATTTCAGGCATTTAACCAAAAACCCATTCAAAAACCCCATTGACCTCGGGAGTGCTAACATGCTAACTCGTTCCTGCAGCACTCTCTTGCTGTGGTACGAGAGGAAAAATGATTTAAAGTGCTTTATTTATTAAAGTGTCGGTCAAATATGGTTCCATGTTCAAAAGAGTCGAACCAATATAGTACGTAGTCCTGAAATCCCCTTGTCCGTGTATTTAAGCACTGTATTTAAAAACTTAATAACGACCGTGTGTTTTAAACGAAATGTTAATACGGAGCACGCTGGCTCTGCTGATCCGTAGCGCCGTTATATGTGAGCCTTTTGTCTTCTGGCGTGCTTCTTTTTGGGTCTCTTTTTATCTAACATCTCTTTCTCTCTTTCTCTCTCTGTCTGACTGGCACTTTAGAGGCAGAAGTCAGGGTGGGTTTTGGCATATGTCTCTCTCTCTCTCTCTCTCTCTCTCTCTCTGTCTTTCTCTCATTATCCCCTCCCTCTTTCCCTCCCCGTGTCTGCTCGCCTGTCTGGAGGAGCCAGTCTTTTGTGCTGGCTTAGATTCGTCCTCTTCAGTCTCACACAAAAAAGGTTCTGTCAAGCTCACCACCTGTCCAACGTTCCTCTCGGTCTGATATCATTGTCGTCTAATTCAGACGAATATTGCGATGCTGATGCATTGTTACAATGCGCAAAACACTCTCCTGTTCTCTACACACGGGTCTGACACACTCGCACACGCCCTCAGCCCACACACGCTCTAGATTAGAACAAGGAGTGGGGCAAAAACTATTACTCCACAATGTTCGGAAGGTAGGAGGAGGAGGTCACAGCACGCCTTAGTAAGTTTTTAGGCAACATTTATTTAAGGCATGATTGTAAGTAGTGTAACGAACAATCGAAACCCATTTAAAGTGTCTAGAAAGATACTGTATAGTTAGCATTAGAGTTATCATTAGCAACAAGGCTAATAGACTACTGTCTGGAATTCTATCTGGAATTGTAAGCAAAATGACACCACTAATGAAAACCGAAAAATTCTTAGAATGCATTTAGGACAAAAACAGCAAATGATGTTTTAAATAATACGAAGTTTCCTCCATTTTTCGTCTGGTTCACATTTTTTCCCAATCACTGATCCTCATGGTTCTCAACAACCAATAACAGATATCCATTGTTCTCAACAGCCAATAACTGATCTCCATTGTTCTCAACAACCAATCACTGATCTCCATTGTTCTCAACAACCAATCACTGAACCCCATTGTTCTCAATGACCAATAACTGATCACCTTTGTTCCCAATAACTGATCACCATTGTTCTCAACAACCAATCACTGATCCCCATTGTTCTCAATGACCAATAACTGATCACTATTGTTCTCAACAACCAATAACTGTTCACCTTTGTTTCCAATCACTGATCCCCATTGTTCCTAATGACCAATCACTGATCACTATTGTTCTCAACAACCAATCACTGATCACCATTTCTCCGAATGACCACTCACCAATCACTATTGTTTGTTCCACTTGTGCACTCCTCATTTTAGACTGTCTATTTACAGTGATAAAAGTGAGTTATTCCATCCAAAAGGGTTTTCCTTCAGACACAAAAAGCATCTTCAGAAAATCTTCCTTCTAATGTTTTGATGTGCAAATGACTGTGACTGTTCAATGAGCGTGCAAATTGCTCTGTGACATCGTATGGCGATTTCTAGCATCCTTTTGAGTACACTTTCGCGACTTTCCCATGAATGGAGTTGGAAACACTAGCATTCGGGACACGCCCTTAATCGCTCCTCCAACAACCAGAACATTCTACTCGCTCCGAGTCCTGTTGCTCCCTTCCTCCTCCTCCTGCTCATGCTCTCGTCCATTTTCTCCAGCACAGCAGTGGCCATGATCTCACCCCATCAACAGGACAAACAGACGGAGTGTAAGCCAAGGCTGGCATTTCAGAGGCCGCCGGGACGGAGGTGTTGGCTCTGCTCAGCCGCCCACACAAAGGGAGGAAGTGTACCGGTAGCAGAGGAGCAGCATACTGGAGACGCAGGAAGGGGCAGGGCAGTCGAGCCGCCACTCACTTCCCTTCCCTTCCCTTCCCTTCGCTATTAGAGGCGGCGTGTTTGTGTGTGATCGAGGAGTCGCGCCCGACTCTGCAGCTGGGCAACACCACACAAAGGAGCTGGCACACAGTCAAACGCTGACAGAGGCCAGCACAAATACACAACAGTACAGGCTCTATCAATACACACACAAATACACTGTCAAACCCAGCCTTGGCACTCAGACTGCTCCTGAGGATGAACCACACCACACACACACACACACACCGTGTCAAACACAGAAGCATCTCAGGTATCTCAAAGAACACCTGCACAAGACACACTCTTGCAATTGCAAGTCCTACAACTCACACTCACTCACACACACAAATGCGCACTGCACATACTCGATTCCACTTGTCAGTACAAATGCACAAAATAACTGTGTGTGTGTGTGTGTGTGACTAGATGGAAGTATGCAGTCACACCCAGCACAGTTCATAAACCACTGGATTTCAGGTCTGCACATAAATAATGGACGCGGTTCGAGCCGGAGCAGATGCAAACTGTGGGCGATGATGTGAAAAGAAAGCATACGCCTTGCAGGTTAGCGCTCGTGCTAACCGGGTTGCCTCTGAGGGAGCGTGGTTTCCCGGGAGACCAGAACGTGCCAGAACAGCACCTGATTAGCATATTTCACATTAGGAAAATTACAGAGGTGCATGCAGAGAGCTACGGGCTAATCCACGCTAACAGCGAGAAGCGGTGGAAGATGGTAAATATCAGCTCTCTGAGCTAGCTTCTGGTTCGAGCAGTGTGGTGTATCGGTAACGAGCGAAAGGTCAAGAGGTTATGATTCAAATCCCAGCAACTGCCAGAGAGACACGGCCAAAATATAAAAGACAGCGCTTTTCAGTCGAGCAGAGAAGCATGGTTCCCAAGATTCTCTGGAAAGTTCCGCAGACTTTTGCACGATCAGCTCTCAGTGTCTCTTCAATGCGAACAATGAGATCTTAGCGAGTGAGAAAATCGTTAATAAATGCAAACTATTACTATTATTATTATTATTATTATTATTGTTATTATTATTGTTATTCTTGTCGAACTTAGGGAGGATCAGACATTTTACTCATTTAAAGCTCAACTTTTTAAACTAACATCCACCTGCTCAGGTTTACTTTTATTTTTATGATCATTAGCAATATTATTATTATTATTATTTATTATATATATATATATATATATATATATATATATATATATATATATATATATATATATATATATATATATATATATATATATATATATATATATATATATATATATACATATAATTTTTTAGTATTATATATTGTATATTTTTCAAGCCTGAAATCATTTATTGGTAGACAATATTTTAAGCATTTATCTCCATATAAACACGATCATCTCAGAACGGGAAATATTACATAAATCCAACTGTATTTTATTTCGTAAACGAAAGGAAACGATAGGCCTAGTTTATGATTTAAAGCCGGGCCGGATCTACTTCAGGGGCGTCCACGCGTCGGAAAATAACACACCGTGTGTAGTGACGTGGTGTGTTTTCTGTGGACACGCCGCACGCGCCGATAACGTTATCATCTCCGAGTTCTTCCACTGGGTTTACTCCAAGCATTTTGTTCTGTACGGTTTTCACAGCTGGAATTTGGGTCTGGTCAGGACGTGCTAATGTTCCCGGGTCATCAGCTTTAATGCAGCTCCTTTCTTTTAAACTAAATAAATAAACAAACCAACCCTGGCAGAGACAACGCTCCTGTTCCTTTCATCAAGCCGAAACAGTCCAGTTTTCCACGCAGCGGCAGAGATAACAGCTCCTCGTAAGGCTTTTATGTGATTCAGTAAGATCGCTCCGTCATGAGTAAAGAGGGGTGGATTAGTGCAAAAAGGCCACTTTGGATTAAACATGCAGGCTCGGGGACGACAGACTGACAGGTGATGAGGCGCTTTTAAAAGCACAACACGGAGACAGGCTTCCTGACGCTCCAGTGCCCGTGGGGTTCGCTTCTCCCCTGGGGCCAGACTCTCAACAGACCTGATACACACACACACACACTCTCTCTCACTCTCTCTCTCTGGGGTGATATGGTAAGTGCTTCCTGTGACCTGGCTCTATTGTTGAGTGAATAATATATGACAGAGTCGAGGGTATGGGACACACCACTGTCCTGTCACTACAGGACATTTTCTGACAGGCATCGTCAGCTGTGTCCCTCATTTGTTCCAACTTTTTACAGATCTCTTACGTTTATTCACGTGTAATACTTGCATATATATAGCGATTCAAATCAGGAACGTTTGGTGGGGATTTAAATCTGATACAGTTCTAAAAACAGCCTGGTTCTGGGTATGCAGGGCCTATTTCACACCACGAGGGTTATTAGACTAGTTGTAGCACTGGTACCGTCAGTGACTGTCTGCTGGCGGTTGAGTGCAAAAGTTTGCGTCCCCTGTGGTTCTCCAGTACAAAAACGAAAACGAAATTTTATATGAACATTTAAATTGTGAGATTTTTTTTGGACTATTTAATATATTAACGTGGACTACGTGGCCGTTTTTGTAACTCGTCATAATGATAGATCTGTAAAAATGTGCACAGGCGTTTTTTCTGAAGGGGGCACAAACTTTTACACGCAATAGTATTTTCAGGAATTGTGGCATGTTTATTGGAAGAATTGAATACGAATATTTGACATAATGGCAGATTCAGGACTTCAGTATCAAATCCTTATCAACACGCAGACCTGCGCTAGTGTTATTACAGTCCCCTCCGAAAGTATTGGAACGACAAGGTCCATTCTGATATTTTTCGCTAAACACTGAAGACATTCGGTTTTGAGATCAAAAGACGAACATGAGACGACAGATCAGGATGTCAGCTTTCGTTTCTTCATGTTTACATCTAGACATATTAAACAGTTTAGAACACGGCATATTTAGTTTGAACCCCCGTTTTTTTTTAAGTGATAAAAATATTGGAACACGTGGCTGACAGGTGTTTCTTGCTGCCAGGCGTGCGCTGTTAAACTGATTGTTTAAAGAATTAACAGCTCCGAATGTCTACTCTTGGTCTGACCAAAACCAACCTAGGTTTCACCTGTGAAGACTGCATTTGTTGATAAAAAAAAAGGATAAACCAACATGAAGACCAGAGAGCTGACTATAGGAGAAAAGCAAGCCATTCTGAAGCTGAGCAAAGAGGGGGGAAATCGATCAGAGGCATTGCACAAGCACTTACAACAATTTAGAATGTACGAATGTAAGAGGCTGCAGTAAGTGCAACACAAAAGAAAAATGCCCAAATTTGATGATGTCACCGAATATATTCCTTGCTAAGAAGTTTTTTTATTATTATTATTTGTAATTAGGAGAGAATGTGGAAGAGACGACTTGGCGGTCTCAGATTTTTGGACTGGTCTGTATAATTTATGACACAGAATGTCATCAGTGAAATAAAAATGTTTTTAAAAAAAATCAATAAAAAACATATTATAAATATATCCGTGCACTTTACGAACTCGTCGTGGCGTATAAACAAATACTGTTGGCGTTGTTTACCCAGCAGACATACATTTATTTTTTTATTAGATCCATTTCCTCCAGCCATTTCCTCTTCCCTCTTCAGGCGGTATATCGATTATCCGGGACTCAGTGCTCCCTCTAACGCACTGCGTCTGCTCCTATACACTCCTCGTCCAAATTGGTGGCTTTCAGAGCAGCCAGAGACACAAAGCAGCGCGTTGGCAATTAACACTTCCGTCTGAACGACTTCCTGTGCAGCTGTGTTGTGTTTAATCGCCCACTTGCTTAGGGATTATCTCTCTTTATTAAAAAAAAAAAAAAAAAAAAACGACCCAAGGACAAAACAAAAGAATTAATCCGATGCTAAACACCCGTCCTCTGCTAATGTGAGTTACTCTGACTCGGCAGCGTGTCTGGTCCGCTCTCCTTCACAGCACAAAGAAGACACGAGGTTTAGTTTTGACATTTTTTATTTTTATTTTTAAAAAGGCATAAAACACAAGAGTCGACGTGACGGATCGGAGCATCGGGAGCGGCGGTTTAGCGTCAACACCTCAAACCGATTCATCGTTCTTCTCATCATAAAATGTCGAACGGAATTAAAGCACACAGAACGGGAGAAATAATCCAGTACACTTAAAACGCAAATCCGAATAAATGACACGAAACAAATCAGCGAGAATTCCATTCTAAAGACAGAAGAAGATCCCTTTTTAAGAGTGTCTCAATAACTCCCACACGGGCTACGCAATTCATTTCAGGTTCAGGGACAGGGATAATAACAAGGGACCAAACTGGAAAACCTTTTCTGAACTAGATCCGCCTCCGGAATATCAGCGAGAAGACCTGAGCAGTGTGGTTTGGGTATCATGTCGCCCTCCATGCTAGTCTTTGTTTTTCCGACTTTCCCTTTCCTCCTTTCATCTCCCTTCCTCCGCGTGCAGATACAGACATGAGCTCGCCTCGAGAGCCCCAGACGGCTCGTCATCCCTCAGGGGGGAAAAAAAAAGAAACAACAAAAAAAAAACCCTGTTGTACCTGCGCCTGGAATTTACACTTCAAAACAGAGGGGGAATAAAGCAGGGCTGGAGATCTGCGAGATGAAGACGTAGCTGCAGTGTTATGACGCTCGCTACACAGTACCTCTGATCACACAATGTGAGAGGGAAAAGGTTAACTTCAGCTACAGTTAATGTTATTTAATCCCCACACACTAGTTTGGGCACGTCTGAATGGATGGATGGGGTATTTTATCCAACCTAAAAGCTTGTAATTTGATCAAATGGTGTCATATGTTAATACAGCCACAAGAAGCGATCTGCGGGGGCCAAGCACCACTTGCAGATCCTACACCTAGTGGCTAGTTGTTGCCAAGTAGCATAGAACATAAACACAGACCATAAATGTACATCCAGTTCATTTCGGGTACTGCTCAGGAGCTCGGTGCGAACGCGGTCAAGCGTGTGCTACGAAATGACTGGCAGGTGGCGGCCATGTTTGTGAAGTAACCCGCTCAGGGACAGCAGGGATCTAGTTACTTACTATTTGACTTGAAATAAAAACGGCTTCACGATAACTGGCGTGCGTCTGAAACTACTCAGGGCTTCACGAGAGAAATAGCTGAGAAATAAAGCCGAAAGCGGACAGTTCCGCATCGCGCAAAACTGGACGTCTGAAACGCTAAAACGCCGAGTCATCGTACGTCGGGGTGCACTCGATAAACATGAAGAAACGGACACCACGGAGCTTTAAAAGCGAAACATAAACAAACAAATAAAACGTTCACCACGGCAGCATAGGATCGGATTCAGGTAAGGGGCGTGGCCTGAAGTTAAAAACTTGAACAGTATCTTAAAACGGATTCATAAGACAAAGTTGATTCGCAGTTTCCTGCAGTTGCCGTGGTTACCGAAAAAAAAAAGACACAACCTTCTGAGGAACACCACGCACTTTTTTTTTTAGCTTGGTCTCGTTTGAAAAGGTCGCTTGTTTACTGATCCGAAGCATCGGATCGTTAGCTGACGAGTCGAGTGGGACGTATTCGGGCGAGGAGAAACGTCTAAACCCCGCGCGGAGAGAGCTGCTCCTTCACACAACACGTCCTTTTCATTAATCTCCCTTAATGTGCTTTTTGAATTGAATCCAGTACATTACGCCAAGCTGACGCACTCGAAATCTTTACGGCCTCCGAGCCTACTCTCTGCAGCATCGGAGAAGCGAGAGAGAGAGAGAGAGAGAGAGAGAGAGAGAAGAAATGAGAAAGAAAGAAAGTAAGAAAGAAGGGGGAGAGAATGGACCCGTGGATAATAACCTCCCCTGGTCAGAGTCACTCCCTGTCTTTCTCTCTCTTTCTCCCTCACGGCAGGGACGGCGTGGATGAAAAGGCCAGCGGAGCCAGACTCCGACTGCGGCTCCATTAAACACACTCTCGGTTCTCGCATATAAATATTGATGCCTTGGTGAAGCTGCGGGCTACGCTCTTTTCTCTCTCTCTCTCTCTCTCTCTCTCTCTCTCTCTCTCACACACACACCACAGGGATGAAATGAAAGACAGGAATGAACAGAGAGGTGAGCCAGCTGTGAATAAGGCTACCGGAGATTTGTGTGTGATGGTCAGAATTGGATATGTGTGTGTGAAGAAGCATGTGCTGGCCACAGACCATTAAATATAACACAATGCCACTATCTGTATCCGTATCAAAACCTGAAGTAGGCGTGGCCTAAATCAGTTTTAAAAAATAAACATCAATGATTTAATTCAGTGTGAAACCGGGGTGTATAAATGTCAGCATGGTGTGTGACATTTCCTCATCCTCGGCTACATCACTCCAGTTCATAATCGGTCTCAAATAGAGATGTGGGCGGGGCTGTTTTTTTTTTTTTTTTAATCCCACCTATAAAGTTTTCTTTGCACCTGCTTGTGAAATTAGTGTTGTTTTTTTTTTGTATGAATTTAGTTCCCAAAATATAAACAAACGTGTCTCCCATCTTCAACCACCGCGACTCTGACCAGGCAGGGACTACGGATGAAGAAAGGACGAACGCTGTAAAACACGTCGCACGGGTTCACGCTATACGCGGTTAACGGACGTGGGCTGCGTGGGCTGCATCATCACGCAGGATCCCAGTCCCGACGCACACCTCCTCCTATTTACACCCGCGTTCGTATCGGATTAAAACCACATCGTCCGTTCGTATCCAGTTACGTGTCCGGAACACGCACGGTTCAATAAATAAATTAAATACAATAAAACATCGTATGAAATGAAATTTTAAAAAAAAATAATAAAAAAAAAATTACGTTATTACAAACCCAACGGACCGTGGGGCGAGGTGTCTGATCTCTACTGCTTAGCATAAAACACCGATATCCGTGTCACAATAGAACAGTCAGGCATCGTTAGCTAAACTAGCCAGCTGTCTAAACACAACTCTAATCTAG
This sequence comes from Ameiurus melas, assembly GCA_012411365.1. Lineage (NCBI taxonomy): Eukaryota > Metazoa > Chordata > Actinopteri > Siluriformes > Ictaluridae > Ameiurus > Ameiurus melas. Next base: position 25,786,166 of record CM022765.1, read on the forward strand.
CTTAGCATAGGTTAAGGTTATCTCTCCAGCCCTAGCTAATATTTACTGTGTGAACAGGGCGGCTAGCACGCTAATCAGTAACCGGGGGTGACGTTTTATAAGAAGGACAGCCAAATATTTACAAACGAATAAGCTAGCTGATGTGAGGTTGGCTATTGTGCTCATGTCATATGATCAGGTCTGTGATTGGCTGATGAATTTAAGCTCCACCCTCGTCGACCCAGAGACATGCCAAACATTAGCTGTGAATACACTTCTATAAGAACCGCAGCCAAATATTTACAAACAGGAAGTAAAACACAACACACACACACACACACACACACACTCTTCCCTGTCTAGTTAAAGCAGCAGAACAGTGAGCAGGACTCTGGGGGGTCTGGGCTCTGGAACTTTCCCGAGGTGGGCGTGTCCATGCACTGAGCGATGAACATGTGCAGGTCTGACACATGAGGAGAATCGTGAGCTTGTTGCTATGGAAACACACACATACAAAAACACAACACATGCTTTCATTAATCTGTTTATGTGTAACCATCAGTGCACAGGTGGTGAGGTCACATCTAACCAGTGTGATCCCCTGCCTCATTCTCTCTCTGCCTCACTTCCTGCCTCGCTCGATCGCTCACCGCTTCATTCCCTACCTCTCTCAATACCAGCCTCACTCACTGCCTGCCTCACTAAATTATTCACTACCTCATTCCCACCTTCAGTCACTGCCTCACTCATTCCCTGCCTCACTCACTGCCTCGCTCTCACTGCCTGCCTGACTCACTGCCTCACTCACTTCCTCATTCCCTCCTTCAGTCACTGCCTGCCTGACTCATTGCCTCACTCACTGCCTCATTCCCTCCTTCTGTCACTGCCTCGTTCACTGCCTGCCTGACTCATTGCCTCACTTACTGCCTCATACCCTCCTTCTGTCACTGCCTCGTTCACTGCCTGCCTGACTCATTGCCTCACTCACTGCCTCATTCCCTCCTTCACTCACTGCCTCGTTCACTGCCTGCCTGACTCATTGCCTCATTCCCTCCTTCAGTCACTGCCTCACTCACTCAATTACTTACTGCCACACCCATTCACTGTCTGCCTGCCTCCCTCAATGCCTGCCTAACTCAGTGCCTCACTAAGTCACCACCTGCCTCACTCTCTCAATGCCTAATTCATTCAATGCCTCACCCACAGCTTCAATTTCTCCCTCTCACTCACTCACTCTCACCGCCTGCTTCATTCCTTGCCTCACTTACTCTCTCACTACCTGCCTCACTCATCGCCTCAAATCCCTCATTCACTGCCTCGCTCCCTCACTCAGTCCCTCACTCATTCAAAGCCTGCCTCACTTCCTTCCTTGCTCCTTGATCTTTTGTAATGTGATTTTTTTGTACAGAATAAGACGTACATGCATCAGCATGAAATTATAATGTTAAGTAATTAATCTCGCACAATTCGATAATAATGACTAGAATATCACGAGTTCGTTGAGGTTACTCCTCTGACTCACGGTGATGGTGTCGTAGGCGCCGGTGATGAGGGCGATGAAGAGCGACAGCACCATGTAGATGAAGAGCGAGATGAAGGTGTAGAGGTACAGCTGACTGAAGACCCACACCAACGTGCTGCTGCGCTCCACCTCCGAGAACGTCGCGAACATGTCGTCTCCGTTTATCAGCGAGAACAGACACTCCGACACTGTGGACAGGGAACGGAACTGACACGCACACACACACACACACACACACACACACACACGGGGAGGAAATGAGTGTGAAATCAGTGTGACATCTTACACTAGATTCATACACGGCGTACTGTGCTAGAAATCACTCAGAAATGGTTTATTCACGTGTGTGTGTGTGTTACTTTAGACTGAGATAGAGTGCATGTGCGTGTGTGTGTGTGTGTGTGTGTTACTTTAGCGTGGTAGGGTCCCAGGACGATCCAGCCACAGAAGCAGTAGCCCATATAGATGGCAGCAGCGCAGCAGCAGAAGCGGATGACGTTTGGAAACGCAGCTCTCAGGGTCACGATCAGGATCTAACACACACACACACACACACACACACACACGTGTGTGTTAATACCTGAGACGATCTGTACCGTGTACGTTTGTAGAAACTTACGTTGTATTTCTGGAAGAAGCTGAGGTAGCGGATCACTCCCACCCACACCAGCAGCGTGGATGTGCCCATCAGGATCCCACATACGTCATAGGATGCCAGGTTCTACAGTACCACACACACACTTTCACTTTGTATAATGTGTAATGACTAATACGACACTGCAACTTTCAAAAAGAGAGAAAGAAAGATTTTAACAAGCAGTTCCTGCTGTGAACACTGGGTGTCACTGTGACTTCAGATCAGCTCATCATTCTCTTCTTTAAAATGTTAATGAGAATGCTGTTTTGTGTGGTGTGTGTGTGTGTGTGTGTGTGTGTGTGTGTGTGTGTGTGTGTGTGAACCTTGGTCTCAATGCCGATCTTGATGAAGGAGGCGACGATGGTGAGAACGTCGCTGATGATGAGGAGTAAATACCAGCCGTTAATGAACTCCATTCGGTCTCCCCAACACACACTCCGGCTCAGAGACTGCCTGAAGTAGCGCACAAACTCCTACACACACACACACACACACACACACACACAACATCTTTACACTGCATCCATCAATTCATCCACTCCTTTGTCCTTCTCTCCATCCAAAAATCCATTCCATGCTTTATTCCATTCCTCCCTTCATTTATTCCCCAGAAACCACTCCATCCATCTCCACTAATCCCTAACACCATCCCCACCCACTACTCCATCTCTCTCTTCATTCACCATTTTATCCCTCCATCCATAATGCCATGTCTTTTGCTTCATCCATGCCTTAATCCATCCCTTCACTAATCTCTATATAGAACATCTATAAATCTAATCATCCCTCCATTCACTTTTATCCATCTCGCCATCACTCCACCCTTTCCCTCCATCCCTCCCTTCCACTTTCCCCCCCACATACATTTTGCAGGATGATTCCTCGGAGTATGGATCGTCCACACAGCGCCAGCGAGAGGCCACAAACTATCGCCACCAACACGTCAAACGCCACCCGCAGGTGGTTCTCCTCTAACAGACAGACAGACAGACAGACAGACAGACAGACAGAGAGAGAGAGAGAGATGGATGAACAACTACAAATATACAAATACAAGTTCAGAGTTTCCAGGATAAAGGGAATTTGAGCTACTAGCTCTGGTACAAGCAGTGATTAAAGGGGCCAAGCACTTTTTTTTTGCCCAACTCTTTAGCATTGAGGGAAGACCGCAAACCACCGAGACCGTTAGCATAAAAATCTGAGAAACAACACTTGTTCGGACTGATCAGGACGCTGTGATCCAAATTTCATGACGACTGGACACAATTTGTACAAAGCCTTGGTTACAATTCAAAATGGCCGACTTGGCAAATCACAAACTCATTACATCCAGAACACCAGAGTTTGCTTTTGTTTTGTTTTTTTAAAGCCAAATCTGCACCAGATCAAGACGAGAGTGTGTTAATGTGTAATCTTACTGTGTCCAGACACACTGGGATCCCTGCACACTCTGATCACGGCCTGGTTATGCAGACTGATCTTCACTTTCCCGCTGTGGGCTCGGTTATCGAAGAGGATCTGAGAGAACAATCACAGACACACACACACGCACCAGATACACTTCATTTAGATCACTTCCACCATTTCATTACTGGTTGCGTTCAGACTCTGGACTCACAAACAATAATATAAAACAAACACACAATAAGAGATGAAAGAGTTAGGTATTATAATAAATATTAAAGAGATATTTATAACCGTACAAACAACAATAATAACAACAACAAGGAGAAAAGTGTATCACCAAATAAGCTTTAATGGTACTTCATGCTTTTTGCTTTACGTCACTTCTTAACCCTCTTACCCCTACGTTCCCACAGTATTCTGTCCCATAACCCTATATTCCCCAGAGAAACAGCACGCCAACCCTGAGTCCCTGGGCCAAAATCAACATTTTCATTTGAACATTTTTAGGCCTTGAAACAACTTATAATAATGTATTTGTGTAATATTACTCTGATGAAGCCGTTCAGTGTTTTTACTAAACTCAGAGCACAATTCTTAACTAGAGAATTTACCAAACAAAATGCTGGCTACAATCCTTCTACTCATTTAGATGTACCACACGAGCATCAGCGTGGTCAATGTCTTTGAATAAATTCAAGTAAATAATAACTAAATAAATAAATAAATGCATTTTAGCGCCAAAAGTCAAGTTTCTGGTGATAATCAGAGCAGCAGGTCGTGTTTTCACGAACGCACAGAGACAGTCAGGTTATGACTCCAAACCCCTGCAGTGTCAGTCGCACTGGTTGATGATGAAGATGAAGACCGATCAGGGTCAGAATCAGGAGAGTTTGGGTCACTATCAGTTTCGGTTTCGACATCGCCTGAACTTTCACTGCTGTCACTATCTAGAATCCTCGCTCTCGCCTGTGTATGTTTTCTTTTTTTTCACTGTTTTAGATGTACCTGTGTTCACTGTAGGTGGAACTTTAGCTGGAACACGATTAGCTTTTCGCGTTGGCATTTTTAGTTCACTTCTACTATTACACCAATATTCACGCACGGATCAGCTTCATCGTAATGACGGCGTAATAACGTAATCAGGTCATGACGTCATCAACCTTCCGGGTCAAAAAATAATAATTAAATAAGTAAGGAATCATAGCAGAGTAATGCCGGTATACCGGCCGTATGGGGATAACGCTTACACTGTAAAGCCGCTATATCGGCCTTACGGGGATTTGGCATGGACGACCAAGCCGGTATATTGTCCTTACAGGAATAGATCAAAGACGGGCAAGCCGGTTTTTCGGCCATACGGGGTAAGAGGGTGAAGTTCCTCTTAAAGTGATTGCACACCTTCCAGCGTTTAAAAGTAAAGCGGTTCGGCCGAGTTCCTTCGTACGGGTGTGTGTGTGTGTGTGTGTGTGTGTACTGATAACGATGGGGCTTACTGTGACGGAGAAGGTGTAGCAGTCGGGAAGCTCGTTGTTGATGATCGTCTGGATATTTATGGCCTTTAGTTTGAACTCGATGGTCACGTTGATCAGCCTACAGGAAGAAGAAAGGAGAGAGAGAGAGAGAGAGAGAGAGGGAGAGAGAATGTGTATTCACTCATATACAGTAAGTGGAAATGTATTACTGATATTAAATCCCAGCGCTGATGAATACTCTATTCTGATTGGCCAGAAGGTGTTAGTTCATTGAAACAGCAGCTCTGACAGTAGTACAGGTTTATATTAACGCACTCGTTCCAGCACGCTTTCTATTCAGGCCCTCCAGGACTCAGCCATTTTGCGAGCGCAGAAACGGACGCAAAAAATGAAGGCAACGCCGCGATATTCCAGGGGGCGTGCAATTTTTTCCGAATTTCCTCAGATTTCCCAAGATCCGCAGGAAATCTGCTTCGATTCACGTGTGTCGAACACGAGCGCAGCTATAAAGGGTCTCGTTTACCAACAGACGTCGCTGAAAAAGAGCACGCGGGACCGTTTTGTGCAACTGCGATTGCCACAGAATAGCTTTCTGCAAATAAAGCAACAGATTCTGATAAAAGCTGCGGCAAAATCGCGCATATTTAACCGCAACGATCACAAAAAAATCCCCTCTGTGAAATCCTGTACGGATCACAGCAACCGCGGACATGAAAACGTGTAGAATCGTTGACGTGGTGACGTCTTCTGGACGGACGCGTATATTAACGTTAACGTTTACGGAAGGAGTCTCTGGAGTCAGCGCTTTACTCTTCTTTGCGTTTTTTTCGGCTGCATCGCTGTTGTTGTCGGTTTTTTGTTGCCTTATTAACTTGAAGAGAAAAGAAGAGAGGCTGCCGAGGGAGCGACTGTTTATCGCTGCTGAAATGCAAGCGCAAGCAGGAACTAACTCTCTATTGAACAGTAAAGGCGTCTATAGACGGATACGAAGTACACCACATCACCGTCTAATATGAAATTGGAGCTGCTGGGAAATGACTGCGGTGTGAGAGGAGTAAAACGCTTCGGGACGTGCTGTTAGAAGACAGGAATCAACTTCAGGGGGGTAAGGGGGGGGTAACGCCGCTTCATCACACCGCTCCGTCCTTGATTGTTTTCCCGTGACAGCATGACCAGTGTTTTATTCTTTATTTAAAATCACACACAGTCATCTGGAAGGATTTACACCGAGTCCTACTTGTGGAATTGGAGGGTGAAGTTCTTGTAGTGTTCTGGGAGAGGAGCTGAAGGGTCTGTGGGAGGATCCACACCTATACAGTCTGGAAAAGAGAGAGAGAGAGATAGATAGAGAGATAAAGAGAGAGAGAGAGAGAGATAGAGACAGAGAAAGAGAGAAAGAGAGAGAGATAGAGAGACAGAGAGATAGAAAGAGACAGAGAAAGAGAGAGAGAGAAAGAAAGAGAGATAGAAAGAGAGATAGAGAGTGAGGTCGAGAGAGAGAGATAGATAGAGAGTGAGAGAGATAGAGAGAGAGAAAGAGACAAAAGAGAGAGAGAGAGAGAGAGAGAGAGAGAGAAAAAAAGAGAGATAAAGAGAGAGAGAGAGAGATAGAAAGAGACAGAGAAAGAGAGAAAGAGAGAGATAGAGAGACAGAGAGATAGAAAGAGACAGAGAAAGAGAGAGAGAGAGAGAAAAGAAGAGAGATAGAAAGAGAGATAGAGAGTGAGGTCGAGAGAGAGAGATAGATAGAGAGTGAGAGAGATAGAGAGATAGAAAGAGACAAAGAGAGAGAGAGAGAGAGAGAGAGAGAGAGAGAGAGAAAAAGAGAGAGAGAGAGAGAGAGAGAGAGAGAGAGAGAGAGAGAGAGAGAGAAAGAGGGAGAGAAATGGAGAGATAAAGAGAGAGAGAGATAGAGAGAGAGAGAGAGAGAGATACGGGAGAAATGTAAGACAGGAAAGAACACCTCCATGAGTACAGTGTTGATACATACAGTATTGATTATAAAATGATCACTGTATTAAGAGGTAATTAATGAATGAATGGATAAGTCTGAGATTGGAGAATGGTACCGTAGTCTCTCGGACACACATGTATGCTGTATAAGTATGCTGTATAATAACACCAGTGGGTTCACTTGACTCGGCGTACACACACACACACACACAGGAGCAGAGGAAACGAGAGGCAGGAGGGTTACCCCTGATGACGTGAGGGTCGATAATGAAGGTGTCGTTGACCGGGTCGATGCTGCCCTTCTTATAGTAGTGCTGACACAGAGAGAGGGCGCTGTCGTTCACTCCCAAACCCAACACATAGGCGTAGCGGCCCACTGCGTTCTGAGGAAGAGTCAGATACTGACAGAGAGAGAGAGAGACAGAGAGATGGACATAGAGATAGAGAGACAGAGAGACAGACAGAGATGGACAGAGACAGACAGAGATGGACAGAGAGACAGACAGAGACAGGGAGACAGACAGAGAAAGATGGACAGAGAGACAGAGAGAGATAGAGAGACAGAGAGAGATAGACAGAGAGAGACAGAGACAGAGCGATAGACAGAGACAGACAGACAGATGGACAGAGAGATAGACAGAGACAGAGAGATAGAAAGAGAGACAGAGAGAGAGATACAGAGACAGAGATACAGAGACAGAGAGATAGACAGGGACAGACAGAGAGATGGACAGAGACAGAGAGACAGACAGAGAAAGATGGACAGAGAGACAGAGAGAGATAGAGAGACAGAGAGAGATAGACAGAGAGAGACAGAGCGATAGACAGAGACAGACAGAGAGATGGACAGAGAGATAGACAGAGACAGGGAGATAGAAAGAGAGACAGAGAGAGAGATACAGAGACAGAGATACAGAGACAGAGAGATAGACAGAGACAGAGATAGACAGAGAGAGAGATACAGAGACAGAGATACAGAGACAGACAGAGAGATGGACAGAGATACAAAGACAGAGAGATAGAGAGACAGACAGAGAGATAGAGAGACAGACATATATATATATATATATATATATATATATATATATATATATATATATATATATATATATATATATATATATATATATATATATATATATAGAGAATAGAGAGAGAGAGAGAGAGAGAGAGAGAGAGAGAGAGAGAGAGAATATTGAATATAACTGGAAAGGAAACATGGTGTTGAATGTAATTATATTCACGTCCCTTGAATTTTCCGCAGCAGTCGGTCTGAGACTCTCAGATCACACAATATGAAGCAGATATTATATTTGTTTATTGTGTTTATTAGGTTACTTTGTATTTGTAGAGTATAAACAGCGCGCAGTGTATCGTTAATCCGCAGAGCTACACACGTGTTTATTAAATCATTCTCATCAGAATGTCTCCGCATCCAGTGTCTGATAGTGTGTTCCGCTCTAACTCGTATGTCACTGTCACATTCACCAGACGCTCCACGCCTGAGGAGACAACAGCAGAAGAAAAGACGTCCTCCCCGCTTTCATGCAGTGCACACTGCGCCATCTACAGGCCTGAGCACGTAACTGCCAGACCTTTCCCTGCCAAACCCGAGACCTTCAGACTGGTGAAATAATTACTAAGAGTCTTTAGCGTGCGAGTGTGTGTATGAGTGTGTGTACCTGCTCTATGGCGTAGTTGATGTGTTGATGGACGTCACTCTGTGTGTGTACGGCGAACCCGTCTGTGTCGTCCTGATAGTCCTGCAGGAAGAGATGCCTAAACGAGTCTGTGTTCTCATCCTTAAACATCACCACCATCTGGTTACTCAAACCAAACAGCACCAACTACAGGGAGAGAGAGAGAGAGAGAGAGAGAGAGAGAGAGAGAGAGAGAGTGTGTCTCAGGGACATTTTGCATTTCACACGTTTTCAGAAGAACCTACTGGCAGTTGGTTTCTATAGATGTTTGTGGAGCAGGACATTAATAGCGACACGGACTCAAACTGAACGGACGTCGAGAGGAGATCAGAGTTGATGTAAGTAGCTAAAGAAGCATCTCGTGGATGTTTACAGTAAACTCCTAACTGGCGGTCGAGAGCCGACAGCACACACTCATCCAGCGTACAGTCTGGCAGCTCGCTTTGAGATGTTTGAGACGTTGTTGAACTGTGCTCCATACAGCTTCTCATCGCAGAGTGTGAGACGAACGCAGAAGACCTGACGTCAGTAAACAGGGTTGCCAGGTTTCAGATAAATATCCAGCTAGATCTCAAAAAAAAAAAACCACACAAAAGACCTGAAACCACCCCCAAAGATTTGGGCATTGGGAGAAACCCCACATGTTTCTTCTTTCCCTCAGCATTTGTAACAAGGTTACAGTGGTGTGCATGCGTTTCTGATTACCATCTACACAATCCTAAACTACATTTCACCATTACTTTCAGTTTCATTTTGATTAATTGCTATAAAAAAAAGATCTCGTGAGGACTGAGTGCTGCTCCAAAACAATGACAACATTCACTTTTAGAAGATATACGTGTTCAAAATGTACTCTCTCTCTCTCTATCACCGATACAGATCAACAATTTCGATGACGTCGTCCAACAATTCAGCTTCTCGTCAGATTTTCTGTCCAAATCAAACGCTCTCTAGAATCTGAAGTGTCCCGCCCACAACGTTATACAAATCATCTTGCCTAAGCGCTGTTGGCTATTTAAAAGTGGAGGAGGAGCTACAAGATATGTCTCGCCCTGACTTCCTGCTTCAGTGGAAATTACATTAACAGACCGCATAACGCTGCGTGTTTCAGGGCGCTTCACGGGGACTTGAACCGTCCTGTCCGCTGCTCTTTTACTCCACTGAACCTGGTCACGGCGTGAGCATGGGGCAGAGTGATTCCTGCCCAAATGGGCCTCCATTAGAGAGTGTTGCAGTTCCTGTTTTTGCCCACTAGGTGCAATGTTAACTGTAAGGAGCTAAACAGGACCATGAGCACACCCCACCACGATCTAAAAAAACATCTAAAGAAGGCGAGCAGATCCATGGATCACCACCTTACAATCTGTAAGACAGCAGCATGTACATATATATATTTTAAACACAGGCCACTAAAAAGGTTTAATTAGCATGGATAATATGGAGTGTAAAATATAAGGAGTTGAGAAGGGCTTTATGAAGGTGAAGATTTGTTGAACTGCCGATATAAATGCTGGAGCTTCGCCACTAATTGTCCAGTTTGTACGGTGTGTGTTTTAAATAAAAATGACGCAGTGACCCCATCCAAGGCGTAACCACAGCGACTATTATTTTACGCTAGTCCCGCCGACATGGTGGTGGACTTACTATGAGGAAACCAATCTTACACAAAGTCCTCCGCTTTGTTTTTCGTGTCAGATTAATACGGTTGCGCAGTACGTGTGCGCTCATTTTGAGAACAGCTCAGGAGTGTGTGTCAGAGCAAGGCACGCGCTGAGACCTGCACGGTGATGGTGATGATCTTCAGCAGCTGCAGCACCAGCTTGTAGGGTTTGCGGCCCTTGGCGTGGTATTTATCGCACGGGCTCATGAAGAAGTACTTCAGCTTCCTGCGCAGCACCTCTTCCTCCGCCAGGTCCTCCTCCTGCGCCTCTTTCTGCAGAGACGACCCCTGGAGGTCCAGAGAGGGCCGGATTCCGTGACCTCCATCGCTGAGGTCAACGGGAATGGGGTCAAAGGTCACAGAGGTCAGCAGTTTCTCCTTCTCTGTAGCAGATATTAGAAATAAGAGAGGAAAAGAGAAATTTAAATGTTATCAGTGACCTAGAGGAGCACAAATTCATTATTATTATTATTATTATTATTATTATCTTAATCTTCTACCACAGTGTAAACATGTTAGATGAATAATATGAACGCTGTGAGAGATGCTCGATGTCCTGGGCTATATAGAAATGATTAAAGAAGGAGAAGAAGAAGAAGGAAAACAAGAAGGAGAAGGAGGAAGAAAGAGAAGAAAGGAGAAGGAGAAGGAGGAGAAGAAGGAGAAGAAAGGAGATAGAGAAGAAGAAGGAGAAGGAAAAGAAGAAAGAAGAAGAAGGAGAAGAAGGAGGAGAAAGTAGGAGAAGGAGAAGAATGAGAAGGAGAAGAAGGAGAAGAAGGAAAGAAAGGAGAAGAAGAAAGGAAAAGAAGAAGGAGAAGAAAGGAGAAGAAGAAGAAGGAAAAGAAGGAGAAGGAGAAGTAGAAGGAGAAGAAAGGAGAAGGAGAAGAAGAAGGAGGAGAAGAAAGAGGAAGAAGAAGGAGAAGAAGAGGAAGAAGAAAGAGGAAGAAAAAGAAGGAGAAGGAGAAGTAGAAAGAGGATCTGGAGCGCCTGTCAACACACCTGGGTCCTCCTCTGGTGCCGGATGCTGTGCTTGTGACAGAGAGGTTGCCATGCGCACGCGCTGGGAATGTTCCGCTGATTAAAAACCTCAGAACAATTAACAGATGAACAAAAACCCGTCCGAAGTGCAGAACTGAAGAGAGCACGCGGATATCACACGCGTCCGAGCTGAACCGCCACAATGACGGAGATGTCAACACAGCGAAAGATCCAATAGCACTTCCGGGTTAGTCACGTGACCCCACATTACGTCACTGTATTGATCTAAGCTGTCGCAAGAGTAGAATATATATATATATACACACACACTGTATCACACAGACATAACCCTACGTGTAGAGCCATTCTGTCACTGAATGTCCTTCATAGCAATATTTAAATTAATAACAACAATAACAATAATAATAATAAAGAAATGAACACTTGATATATATCAGTCTGTGTGTAATGAATGTATACATTATACTAGTTTCACTGTTTGAATGGAATTACAGAAATAAATCAACCTCTTGATGATATTCTAATTATATGACCAGCACCTGTGTGTGTGTGTGTGTGTGTGTGTGTGTGTGTGTGTGTGTGTGTGTGTGTGTATATATATATATATATTATATATATATATATATATATATATATATATATATATATATATATATATATATATATATATATATATATATATATATATATATATATATATATATATATATATATATATATATATATATATATATATATATATATATATATATATATATATATATATATATATATATATATATATATATATATATATATATATATATATATATATATATATATATATATATATATTTATATAGAGAGAGAGGATTCATAAAGGTTTCTATTCCTGATTCTTCCCCTAAATTCAGGGACTAGTGGGATTTAAACTACAGATACGCGATTTTGCATTTATTATTCATTTACTTTTTTATTTGTTTACACTCATTTTCTAATCATTCTGTTTTCTCTACATTAATATTGGACGGTGTCTTTAACGGTCAGCACGTTCGCCTCACACCGGCAGGGATGGGGGTTCGATTCCCGCTGCAGCTCCGTGTGTGTGTGGAAGACATTCTCCCCTGGTTTCCTCCCACTTCAGGCATGTCCAAAGTAAGGGGGCCCAGGGAGGAGCGGCCGCGGTGGGGAAGAAGGCCCGGGCGTGTTGTGCGGCCGGTGGTTGTGTTTTCTGCGAAAAAAAAAAAAGAGAGAAAAAAAAAGGGGGGGGTATGGATGAAAGGGTAGAGATGTACGGCTTGTGAATTCCACTACTGTAACAAAACACTAAAAATCACAGAGCCCTGGGGATTCTCCAACCCTACGTCTAAACACATAACTATATACCGTATGTGTATACATCTTATACGTACGTATAAAGCAGGTGTGCCGTTTAAATGGGCATGGAAACTATTCCCCACACGTCATTAATAATATCATCAATACGTTATCAACATATATGGACATGTAATACACGCTTTCTCCTGTACACAGTGTGCATTTATTGTCAAAGAAGAAGTCATTTCTCTTTACAACACAGAAAAAGAAAGTCACGTCGGCACCAGGACGAAGCTTTACTCGGGATAAATAACAAACGGAATCCAATAATCAGAGCCGAGGAGAGGAGAGACTGAACCCACTCAGACACCCACTGATAACTGACCCGACACCTAATAATCGTTCACACACACACACACACACACACGCACACGAGACCCGTTCTTCAAGTGCTCATGCTGTAGAAAACTCAAGCAATAAATAACTATTTCGTTGTGGGTCAGTTCCTGTTCGTGGCTTTAAATCAACCACGAGAAGCTGAAACAGAGCGTTCCTCTCGTGTCAGGTTTTGCATTCAGGTCAGCATTAGGAGTTATATAATCAATCGGAGTGTACACTCACTCGCCGAGCAGACAAAACAAGTCTCTTTTTCTGATCATTCGGGCAAAGGAACCTGCGTAAACGTAAACGTTGCACCTTTTCCACCGGTCGTGGAAGTGGACGTCGTGTACAGACAAGCGCACGCTGCTCTCGGGCTCCGCCGCCCTACCTCCCGTCCAGCTGCTTGTCTCGGGCGATGACGGCTTCGTCGAATTTGATCATGAGCGTGGTGCCCTTGTGCCAGTGCGCCGTGACTTTGGCCGGGAAGCCGCTGTGAGTGAGGAAGGCCTCCACCATGCCGGCGGTGAAGGCGGCGCAGTTCAGCGTGCTGTTCTCTTTAGGCACGGATATGAACGCGTTCACCAGCGGCTCCTTCTCGATGATGTAGTACGTCTTGTCGTCGTCGTTGGCCTGCTCCAGCTTGTCTGCTTCCTTACCGAACAGAGACTTCCACACGGACACCTACAAACCAACCAAAATCCAACACTTCATATTTAACAGGTTCTGTCACGGCCTTTACAGCCTGTGTACAAATATAGAACATCAATAGACAGAACACATATTTACACGATCGCTCGAGCTACACGTACAGATATTACTCATGACCCCCTAACCATCCCCAACCATGAACTGGCTACATCTCTCTCTCCTCTCCACTAATATCCGGTGTGTGGTGGGAGTTCTGCAGCACTATGGCTGCTGTCGCATCATCCAGGTGGATGCTACACACTGGTGGTTGAGGAGATTCTCCCCCATACTATGGACAGTGCTTTGAGGGTCTAGAAAAGCACTATTATAAATATAACTGTAACTAAATCACTCCCTAGATCAATGGTTCTCCAACGTTCTGTATCCAAGGACTCATTTTAGCTGTAAAGGAACTTCCAGGGACCCCCTCACGTCCGTGCGAATCTGAAAACACTTCTTTTCCTCTACGTTTTTGGCCTTCCGTCCACACGGAGATGGAGCTTTTGGAAATTGGTCTCCCAGGTGGGTAAATTTAAAGAAGGCGTTTTAGTTTTCACTAAAGGATGTATTTCTAGTCACGTGACCCGTCCAACTCAAAACAAACAAGACGGTGGATGCTGCTGCACTGCAGGTGTTGTGCCCGTTATTCAGTCTGATGGCGTTGCTATAGATTAAGGTCACCTCGTACAAAGTAAATAGACGGAAAGTAAATACGCACCTGACGGAAATGACGCAGGTCAAAGCTTGTTACGTTTTTAACGCAGGCGCGGTATGGGGATGTGAGATGTTTCGGCGTGGACGAGCGGTTTTTGGAAAACGTTTCGAAAGTGCAGTTTTCAGACCCTATCCGGATTAACGTGGACGTACTCATGGTATGGATTTATTTTGCGAATATTATTTATATTCTACAAATAATATCTTTCGGAGCCACATGGCTTTCTCGTCCTTGAAATTTCAGCCGTCTGAGCCGACAATGGTGCTTGGACCCCTAAATATAATCGCTTCGATAACGTGGCTTGCGATTTCCACCACTGGAACAAGATCGAAAATAAATAAATGAACATTTCATGGATCCCTGGGTGTTTTGAGAAGCACTGCCTTAAAGGGGTGCTCTACGCTGGGTGTGAAATAACGCCTCTTCAGTACAGATGTTACACCTGAAGAGGTGTACAGGTGCATCTCATCACGTTTCTAGATTCATTACACATAAAGTGAAAAATTTGAAGCTTTGTTTTGTTTTAATCTCGATGATTACGGCTTACAGCTCACGGAAATAAGAGCTCCAGTATCTCAAAATATTAGAATAAAGAATTTATCATACAGAAACGTCGACCTTGTGAACAGTATGTTCATTTATGTACTGATACTCGGTCAGGGCTTTTATCCTTTTGAATGAATTACTGCGTCAGTGCGGCGTGGCGTGGAGGCGATCAGCCTCTGAGGAGTTCTGGAAGCCCAGAGTTCTTTAATAGTGTCCTTCAGCTCGTCTGGATTGTCGGGTCTGGTGTCTCTCAGATTCTCGATGAGGTTCGGGTCAGGTGAGTCGGCTGGACGATCAAGCACAGTAACACCATGGTCAGAAAACCAGTTACTAGAAGTTTTGGCACTGTGGGCAGGTGCCGAGTCCTGCTGGATAACGAAATCAGCATCTCCATAAAGGTCGTCAGCAGATCTAAAAATCTCCTGGTAGACGCTGCATCAACTCTCGACTTGAGAAAAGACAGTGGACCAACACCAGCAGATGACACGGCACCTCAAATCATCACTGACTGTGGAAACGTCACACTGGACTTCAAGCAGCATGGATTGTGTTCCTCTTCACTCTTCCTTCAGACTCTGGAACCTTGATTTCCAAATGAAACCCAACACATACTCCCATCTTCCCCCTGATTGTGTGTGTGTGTGTGTGTGTGTACTGAACCAGACTGAGAGATTAAAGCCTGAGGAAACCTTTGTAGGTGTTTGGAGTTAATTATCTGATTCGAGTCTTCTCAGGTCGACATTTCTCTATTATAAATTCTTCATTCGAATATTTTGAGATACTGGATTTGGGATTTCCGTGAGCTGTAAGCCGTAATCATCGAGATTAAAACAAAAGGAAGCTTGAAATGTTTCACTTCATGTGTAACAAATCTAAAATATATTAAAAGTTCTGGGTTTTGAATTAAATTATGGGGGGAAATATATATTTTTCCACGAGATTAAGGTTTTTTGAGACGCAGGCAGTGATGATGTGTGTGATCAGTGTATTTATTTGTTTCTGAAAGAAGCTGTGCCTTGATGAAGAGGAGGATGTTCAGGACTTTGGTCTCCCTCTTGCCGTTCTTCTCCCGCAGCACCAGCAGGTCGAGCAGGGACGCTCCCACTCCCCGGCCCATGTCCGCCAGGCGGCCCTGCAGCTCGGACACGGAGTACACGCGGCTCTGGCAGTACTGCACGATCTCCGAGAAGAGCAGCGCGAAGGCGCTCAGACTCACTTCCGTCCTGGGCCGGGACAGAGAGCGCTCCAGCACTAAAGACTTCCCTCTGGTGAAGCGGATGTCCATGTTCCTGTCCGCTGTAAACAACAACAACAACAACACGGAGTGTTACAGTGTTCGTTCCTGGATAAATCGCGATAAAAGCAACGATATTGAGGTTTCAAATAATTACTGATATTTTACAATATCAACTGAATTAAAATTCAATCTTTCATTAAATTCAAAACCAAGAAGCCTCACTGCAATTGTTTCCGGTTTTCTTCTTCTTCGTATTTGATCCGCGGCTTTGATGTGTTACTGCCACCTGCAGGCCTGGCGGACTCCCATTAGTTTTGTCTACGTTTATTCGTTTATTTGATTCGTTTATTTGATCGGAGACTGACGTGTTACTGCCACCTATAGGATGGGTACTTTTGCAGTTAGTTATTTCCATCCATCTTCAACCGCTTATTCCTGCTTCAGGGTCGCGGGGAAGGAAGCATCGGGCACAAGGCGGGCTCCACCCTGAACATCACATACATACTCACACACCCATTCATACACTACGGACAATTTACCAAGCTGCCAATCAATGCCTACCATGCATGTCTTTGGGGGAGGACTGGGGGAGGAAACCGGAGTACTCGGAGGAAACCCACGCGGAGAACATGCAAACTCCACACACATGGGAATCGAACCCCGGACCCTGGAGGTGTGAGGCGAACGTGCTAACCACTAAGCCAAATAAATGTATATACAAAAGAGATCTTGGTCTTTTCATTCACCAACAAACCAAAGTCCCTCATACATTTGAATGATGGAAGATAGCTACAAGTAAAATCCTTTTGAAATACAGAGAAATAAGGTTGTGTCTTCATGTACTTACATTTATGGATAAAGGGTTTAGCCAGAACCAACATTACATTAATGAAAAATTCAGCCTTTTTTGTCATCCAAAAAATTCCAAATACAATATGGTTTCTACGCACTGATTGGAGCTTTGTTTCCAACCAATGAGACGTATTCATCCTAGACAATCATTGCCATTAGCTTTGTCTACTTTCATTCAGCGTTTTTTTATTCTTACTGATCTTCTCCCATTTCATTCAGCTGAGCGGGGTCTTGGCTCAGCAAGTGCTTGATGTATATATATGTGTGTGTGTGTCTGTGTGTATTATATCACTCCTACACTCCAGAGTGTGTTCTAGAGGATATCAGGAACCTAGGTTCTGTAAATGGCTTTCAAATCCTCCTGGTTTATTTATATTTCCTTTTTATTAAAAATACCATTTGTGACTGTGACGATGATATTACATTTGTGTTGGTATTTTTAATGTTTTTATTTGTTAACTGTTGTACTTAAAATACATGCTGAAAAAAAACAACCATAGAAACCTTCATAGAATTATCACCATAGTAATGGTTTTAACGCTTATAATGGGAATTGTCTTGGTTTTAATGGAAACCAATTAAACCTCCTGGTTATTTATTGCCTTCTCTTGGTGCCATGTTAAGTCCTGTGGATACCATTAAGGACGTATGTCCTTAATACACCCTACTATGTAATGGAAACCATTTGGTAACGGTTTTAATTGCTAACAGCTGATAGTCTGTAATGGTGTTTGTAGTGGAAACCATTAGAATTTCTGTGACGGTTTTACCACCTTCGATGTGATTTTGTTTTTATTTCTTTCTTCTACTTATTGTTCATTGTTTCATTAATCATCTAATTTTTACGTCTTTAATATAAAGCATTTGAGACGTGTAATCAAAATGAAATATACCGAATAAACAAATATTATTATTATTATTGTTGTTTAGTAACATCTGATTAAAAAAAAACAACAACTACAGTTTCAAAAACACTTCACAAAACCGATGGAGGTATTTCACACCATTTTCCACTGGAAAGTTCATTAGAATTAATTTTTTTTTTTTATAACTCACTGTTGTTTATTTGAACACTAGAGCAGTGTTTACAGTGCCATAACATCCATCTATTGGATGTCCACTACTTATCCTACACAGCGTTGTCTGGAGGGAGCCTGGAGTCTATCCCAGGGGACTCGGGGCACGAGAACGGAGTACCAACCCATCACAGGGCACAATTACACACACATTCACATACTACGAACAATTTGGAAATGCCAGGAAGAAAACCCCTGAAGCATGGGGAGAGCATGCAAACTCCACACACACACACACCCAGGGCAGATTCAAACCCCCAACCCCCATTGGCACGATTACATTTTTGTCTACCGGTTTCAAACATTTAATCACCACCCCTTCAGATCTAAAAGCTTTTTAACATCACGAGAAACATTCCAGTCGAGTGTCCACAAACTTTTGACCGGCAGTGTGTGTATGAAGCCCTGTTAAAGTTCTGTAAAACTTGTGTATGTGTAACTGCAGACTCTCTCCTCTCTCTCTCTCTCTCTCTCTCTCTCTATATATAATATATATATATATATATATATATATATATATATATATATATATATATATATATATTGAAATATTCTCAATAAAGTACATTTAAAATAGAATTTAAAAAAAGGAAAACACACACACACGGCACCGCCTCGTTTTCGCGCGAGTTTGCAAGTGTGGGCGGGGCCTCAGAAACAGAAGCGCTCTGACTTCCCATTGGCACGCGCCTGTACTCCATTTCCGGTTCGCTCCATTGCGCATGCTCAGTGACCCTGCGGAGTAGAAATCCATTTAGTGATCTTTTAAAATGGCCCCCACCACAGAGACTCGGGCTACAGCGGCTCCAGCGCCTTAGCTCCATCCCCGGCTCCGGACTCTGCGCAGACCCCAGAGAGGGAGAGAGAGAGGGAGAGAGAGAGACCCGGAGGAGGAAGAGGAGGAAGAGGAGGAGGAAGACTGGAATATCTCTTTAGTCGGTTGGAGTTTGTTTTCCGAACTAGCGCGTGCGCTAAGCTAGGCTAAGCTACATGTTTACTTGGCCGCTAGCTCGGAACGTTAGCACCTTTTGAAGACCCCCTTTGCTAAATGTTAGCGAGCTCGTGCGGAGGTTAAGTGACTTTAGCTAGCGTACAGCTAGTCTCCTCGGGAAGCCCCCCCCCCTCCTCCTCCTCTTCTCCTCCTTTTCTTTCTCTTTCTCTTCCCTCAAATGGCCGACCCGAGGAAAGTGCCCTTCGTGACTCTGACTTCCTACCCCACCTCGCCGACGCCGGTGTCGGAGTCCAAGAAGCGGCGGAGAGAGGACGAGTGCGAGGGCGGTGTCCAGCCCCACGGGAGGGACGGAGGACTGTTCAGTAACGGGAAGAGCTGCGGGGACGATCCCGCCGAGTCCAGGTCCACCGTGAGGCTCAGTCTGTCCCTGTCCGAGCCCAGTGACAAAGGATCCTCAGAGTTCAGCTACACCGAGCTGATCCACCAGGCCAGCCACCAGGCAAGTGTCTCTCTCTACCTCTCTCTGTCTCTCTCTCTACCTCTCTCTCTACCTCTCTCTCTCTGTGTCTCTCTGTGTCTCTCTGTCTGTGTCTGTCTGTCTATCTGTCTGTCTCTCTCTCTACCTCTCTGTCTGTCTGTCTCTCTCTCTGTGTGTGTGTGTGTCTCTCTCTCTCTCTCTCTCTGTGTCTGTCTCTCTCTCTCTATCTCTCTCTCTATCTGTGTCTCTCTCTGTCTGTGTCTCTGTCTCTCTCTCTGTCTCTCTCTCTCTATCTGTCTGCCTGTCTCTCTCTCTCTCTCTGTCTCTCATCTGTGTCTCTCTCTGTCTGTCTGTGTGTGTCTGTCTGTCTCTCTGTCTGTGTGTCTCTCTCTCTCTCTCTCTCTCTCTCTCTGTGTCTCTCTCTCTCTCTCTCTCTGTGTGTCTGTCTATCTGTCTGTCTCTCTCTCTACCTCTCTGTCTGTCTGTCTCTCTCTGTGTGTGTGTGTGTGTCTCTCTCTCTCTCTGTGTCTGTCTCTCTCTCTCTCTCTCTCTCTCTATCTGTGTCTCTCTCTGTCTGTGTCTCTGTCTCTCTCTCTGTCTCTCTCTCTCTATCTGTCTGCCTGTCTCTCTCTCTCTCTCTCTGTCTCTATCTGTGTCTCTCTCTGTCTGTGTGTGTCTGTCTGTCTCTCTGTCTGTGTCTCTCTCTCTCTCTGTCTCTCTCTCTCTATCTGTCTGTCTGTCTCTCTACCTCTCTCTCTCTCTCTCTGTCTCTATCTGTGTCTCTCTCTGTCTGTCTGTGTGTGTCTGTCTGTCTCTCTGTCTGTGTGTCTCTCTCTCTCTGTCTCTCTCTCTCTATCTGTCTGTCTCTCTACCTCTCTCTCTCTGTCTCTCTGTCTCTCTCTGTCTGTCTGTCTCTCTGTCTGTGCTCTCTCTCTCTCTCTCTCTCTCTCTCTCTCTCTGTGTGTCTCTCTCTCTCTCTCTGTGTGTCTCTCTCTCTCTCTCTCTGTGTGTCTGTCTCTCTCTGTCTGTCTGTCTCTCTCTCTCTGTGTCTGTCTCTCTCTCTCTACCTCTCTCTCCCAGCTCCGACATCGTGTCCCTGATCTCTGTGTGTGTGTGTGTGGTGCTCTGACCTGCTTGCTACTTTACCTTCATGAAGGCTCATGATGATGATGTATGTAAGTGAATCCAGGCGATCTGTAATCATTATTCAGCTCCTGACATCACTTCCCTCCAGCTTTCAGTCCTCATGCGCGTCCGATTCAAAAGGACGATACGTCCACTATGTGGCCAAAAGTATCTGGACACCCGAGGATCGCGCCCGCGTGAGCGTTATCACCGCACGCTTACCTGTAGCCGAACGAAGAAGAGACAAACGCCGTTCGAGCGCGACGATGCACCTGTACATGACGCGAGCTCCATGAAGACCGGGGGGTGTGTGGGAGGGAGGGAAGTGTCCTGCACAGATCCCTGACCTGAACACCTTTGGGAGGAACTGGAGTCTCCTCCCTAAACATCAGCACATGACCTCATCCTCCCGAACGCTCTTGTAGCTGAACGAACACACATCCTAACAACCACGCCACAAATCTAGTGCAAAGCCTTCCCAGAAGAGAGAGTGGAGCGCGTTATAACAGTAAAGACGGAATAAATCTCGCACGGGACGTTCAACAAGCACGTGTGGGTGTGATGGACGGTGTGCACATACTTTTAGCTGTATAGCGTACATCAGTCGCTCAGAGTTGTACCCACTGGGACGCCACTAAACCGTTGCTTTAAGGAGTTTCCTGGCTCTGTATTGACCCAGCTTGAGTTTCAGGGTACAGACGGGTGAGAAGGGGTCGAAGTGTCTTAGTAAAGCTTCAGAAAAGCGTTGAATCGATTGGACGCGTGCGTCTCTGGAGCAGTACTGACGTGACGGCGGACGATGTTCTTCTAGAAGTTACTCCTTCCATTGTGGTGGTGGAGAAGAGCTAGAGAGAATAAAACTGGCTCTACAATTTTTCGGTCGATTTGGGTAAAGTGTGTTGACGTGGAGAATCACGATGACGTCGAGGTCCAACGTCAGAGGATCTTCATCAGAGGAAAGGGTTCAAGGATCCGCTTTATCTTCCGTCGGCTCGTAGCACTACCTCAGGTGCCTCTGACTAGAGCGAAAAGGGTTGTTGGGACTTCAGTAGATGTGTAAAAGATGTGTTTCCCCCTTTTCTTTCATCTCCGCAGGTGAGGAAAGCTCCTGAAGGACTCACGCCGGTCCTGGACCCGAACGACCCGCTCGCCGATAAGGACCGAGAGAGACGAGAGGTCGAAGCCCTGGCCAGGAAGTTCGAGAGTAAATATGTAAGTCGCTCTTTTACTTCGGGGACGACAACAAAGTAATGTTGTTGTTGTTGTTGTTGTGTATTTTTTTTTTTTTTTTTAAAGCATGTGATTATACGTCAGTATTTCTCACCTATCGTATAAGGCCTCCAGAAATACGTCCTTCTGATTGGATGACAAGTGTTCCTTCATCAGAAATGTAATTCTAGACTCTTTGTAGAAATTTTTTAATTTATTTAAAAATCACGTTGGAATGTAACCACGACAATGATGACGAATAAACAGTTTGCGCTCGGCTCTGCGAGCGAGGGAGGGTCTCGATGCTAATCTCTGACTAATCGTTGGTGGTGTCGCGGACAGGGCGGCACCGCGAAGAAGAAAAAGAAGGATCGGATGCAGGACCTCATCGACATCGGATACGGCTACGACGAGACGGATCCGTTCATCGACAACTCGGAGGCTGTGAGAGTTTCTCTCTCTCTCTCTCTCTCTCTCTCTGTCCTAGTGCTCTGATGTTAATTAGTTTATTTATTGAGCTTTGCTTGTAAACAGTGGTTGTTTGGACGCGTGAAAGTCCAGAAACAATGCGACGTGATCTTGAAATGGCGATTGGTGTGTTTCAGTACGACGAGCTGGTTCCTGCCTCCCTCACCACCAAACTGGGAGGCTTCTACATCAACACGGGCACGCTGCAGTTCAGACCTGCGTCCGACAGCGAGGACGAGGACGGGAGCAAGGGCGGAAACCACTTCAAGGTTCGTACGGATCACACCGCCTCGAGTACCGCAGACGCGCGTTGAGCGGTTTTTTATTTATTTAAAAAATATATATTTTTTTGGTGTTTTACGGTGAGTTTGTCCAATTATTATTTTTGCCTCCAGAAGCTGAAGGACGGAGAGGAGCGAGCGATCAAGAGAAGGAAGAAAAAAGACGGTACCTTGGAGGAGAAGAAACCCAAAAAGAATCGAGTGTCAAAGCAGGGGTGAGGTTTGAGTCTGAAAGCCACGCCCATGTCCCCAATTCTCCTGCCCTCCTCCTCGTTTCCTAATGTGGACTTTGTGCCATTTTGTTTGCGTCCCTCAGCGTGTCTGCTCTGAACCGGCCTGAGAAGAAGAAGAGGAAGAAGCTGATGAAGGACTCTCTCTGTCTGGCGGCCATGATCCGCCGGTTCACGCGCGAGAAAGCGGAGATGAGGAAAAAGAACCCTGCTGCCGCCACTGCCACTTCCACCGCTGCTGTGGCCACCGGCACCGCCACGGGTCTCAAACCCCCGAATGCCAACCGCACAGTCCTCAACTCGCACTCCGTCGCCCCCGGCAACGACATCGCCGACCTCACCACCGACCCGGCCGTCATTCCGCTGCTGGGTCCGGCTAACGACGACATGCTGCAGGACCTGATGGACGAGCTGGACTTCTCGCTGCTGGATCCTCCGGAGCTTTCGGGCCTGGAGGGTCAGGGCGAGAACGGTAACGCCGCCGTGCAGAGAGGACCCGGAGCCGCCTCGACGGGACGCATCCAGCGGACCGGTCTCATCCCCCCTCCTCCACTGCCCAGCACCCTTCCCGCCCCCCTCGTCAAACGCATCGAGGACCTGCGAGTGGTGCGTGCGCGTACACACGCACTTCATTTATTCATGTCTCTCGAGTGTAAACATCTTTTTATTTCTTTTCTTTTTTTTTTATATGAAATAACTAACTTCTATACTTACCCCTTTTCACCTTTGTTTATTTTTCAATAGTTCTTATCTAATATATATGTGGAAGGATGTTGTGTATGGTGTGGGTATACACACTTTTGTAACTGGTAAGAAATGTTTTCTACAGGAGTTCGTTTCACATGGTGTGTTTATCATTGTTTACATTTCCGTATTGTTCATTTCCTCACGTGTTAAAGCGGTAAAGGGAGCGGTGCACAGAGTTCAGAGCGCAGCGTTCGAGAAGATGCGTGTGATTTGTGTAAAAGTACGTTCTCTGTCTAATCTATCTGATCTGATTACTGAGTGATGGACTGCATTCAGGGTGAGAATGAAATGTGGAAGAAAAACTCCTCTGTGACCTGTTCTGTGCATCCAGAGGAGGAGCACTGAGATTGTGAGGGCGAGAGTAAATGAAGTATGGAGTGTAGAGAGGGGAGAGAGAGAGAGAGAGAGATATGCAGGAGGAGTCTGAGAGAAAAGAGCTGGAAGATAAGGAAAGGAGAGAGAGAGGGAGAGAGAGAGTGCAGTAGAGGAAGAAGTGTGATGAGGTGGGTGAAGTATGATGCAGCATCACACAGCTGGTTGAAATGGCAGGATTATTTAAGATGTCCTGTGTTTCAGTAGAGCTGATCTCCAGAAGTGTATCTGTGCTGGTGTTTAAGTGTGTGTGTGTGTGTGTGTGTGTGTGTGTTACAGGCGTCTCGGCAGTTTGACATGGAGGGGAGGAAGAAGTTCTTCACGCTGGACATGAACAACATCCTGCTGGAGTGAGTGTGTGTCTGTTCCGAGTCTCGCACCCGTCACGTCTCGTCCGTCTCTTTCTCACGCAGCTCCCGCGCTTCATTTCATACACGTGAGACACGCCCGGTCTGATCTTACACGTCGGACACCTCCACGTACAGAGGCGCGCAGATCGACCGGTTCGTGTTCTGCTAGTGATGTCCGACTCGCGAGCCCCTAGTTCGTCCTATAGGTTCATTTCATTTGTGTAGGTTTGAACCGATTCTTCCGAATGGATTCGAACAGATTCATTTGTGAAGGTTCGAACAGGTTATTTTAACAGGTGTGGAGAGATTCGTTTGAACAGATTCTTTCGGTCGATTCTAACGGCCGGCGAGCTCGCTGATCCGAACACAACGCCACGACTCGATCACTGAGTTTGACGAGCGGCTGGATGGGTTTCCATACCGTTCAGCACAACCTTCAGATCCCATAAACCTGTGACACTAAGGCTAGGACCGGCGTTCGCGCTAAGCCAACAGGTTATGGCTAATATAAAATAATCTGCACATAGTCGCGGTTCACAGAGAGTGATAAGTAATCCACACCGGTCAGCCAATCAGGAGCAAGAAAGTGATATTAGCACGGTCTAGTTATCGTTATTATATATTTAAATTTCCTCCCCCTTGCCATTTTCCCTGTGGTGTGTGTGCCCAGCATCGAGCTGCAGGTGCAGGAGCAGCCGGCTGACGTGCGCGCGGCCGTGTACTCTCACCTGGAGGCCTTCGTGCCGTGTAATAAGGAGGCCCTGCTGAAGCGTCTGAAGAAGCTGAGTCTGAACGTGCAGGACGACCGTCTGAGGAACCCGCTGCTCAAACTCAAGCTGGCCGTCTGCAGCGCCATGCCCGAGCAGATCGCCCGCTACAACATGGACTGTCTGGCCAAAGTGGCAAAGTAAGCGCGCCCCAGAGTAATCGGGGTCTTCTCGTACAGCTCGCCGTCAATATTTATTCGGTTACAAGCACGTCTTGCAGAGAGAAACGAAGTGTGTGCGATTTCCCAAAAGCTTGTGTGTAAATATCTGTGGTGGGTGTCTGCCGTTGAGGTTATGATGTCTGATCGCCCCGTCACTCCAGCTTCTGATCCACTACGTTTGAGGTGAAGACAATGTTTTAACATTGTGTGTGTGAACTCCAGGCAGCAGTCGGAGGAGGGCGAGAAGAACAACTCTGAGGAGGAGGACGAGGAGAGGCCGGGGAAACGGGTGATGGGACCCCGCAAGAAGTTTGTGTGGGACGATAAACTCAGGTAAAACCTCAGCGTTCACTGATTCGTGTTCTCTCAATCTAATATTCTCTTTCTAATATATATATATTGTGTGTGTGTGTGTTAGGACTCTGCTGTGTAATCTGGTCCGAGAGAAGCTGGGCTGTTACGAGGCTGAGGGTCAGACCTCTCCCTCTCCTGAAGACTACCTCAAAGCCTTTATGGAGACTGAAGTGAAACCCCTCTGGCCCAAAGGCTGGATGCAGGCCAGGTGTGTGTGTGTGTGTGTGTGTGTGTGAGTGTGTGTGAGAGAGAGAGTAATAACTCTTCCACCACGATCTGATCCAGTCTCCGATTGGGTGTGTCTGTGCATTTAGCTCACCGCTGTGCCTGAGTGAGTGAGGTGTAGTGAAGCGCACTCACTTCCTGTTGTGTGTTGTTTTACAGGATGTTGATTAAAGAGAGTCGTGTGGCACACGGCCACCTCACAGGAAACACGTGAGTCGACTCTTTTAGATTTTCCTCAAATGTACTGATGGTGTGGTTTATAAAATAAAAAAAAAAAAAAAAAAAAAGCTGAGCAGTTTGTGTGGAGAGTTCAGCTCCAGGTTCTTACACAACTATAGCACTAACTAATGTTCCAGGAACCTTCTTGAGGAGCACTGAGCTCTGTGAAGCTTCGATTACACTTTTAAATGTGGGAGATGTGTATGTATAAACGTTCTCTTTAAGGAGGATCTCCTCCATGGTAATGTTCTCGTTAACGAAGACCTCGTTTATGATAACGTCCTCCTTAATGAGGACCACCTCCTGGTGACCTCCTCGTTCATGATGGCGTCCTCTTTAATGAGGACCACCTCCCTGACGACCTCCCCCTTCACGACGGCGTCCTCCTTAACGGGGACCTCCCCCTTCACGACGGCGTCCTCCTTAACGGGGACCTCCCCCTTCACGACGGCGTCCTCCTTAACGGGGACCTCCCCCTTCACGACGGCGTCCTCCTTAACGGGGACCTCCCCCTTCACGACGGCATCCTCCTTAACGGGGACCTCCCCCTTCACGACGGCGCCCTCTGATGAGGTGTTGGAAATAATGCTTAGTTTTAGTTGCACACCCCTTTTGTCTCTCATCCGTCTCATCCGTCATGTTCAGGCTGATGTGCTCTGATGAGAGCGTTCTGGGATTCTTCAGCTCTGAGACCACAGTGTTAACACTTACAGTATTTTTTTAATATAGAAATGTTTTTTTTTTTAACCATTTGAGATTGAGCTGCTGATTCACACATTAGAAATGTGTATTTGTCTGCTAAATGGGGTGTGTGTGTGTGTGTGTGTGTGTGTGTGTTGCAGAGTGAAGAAGACTCCCAAAGCTAAACCAAAAGTAAGTCTGACGTTCGAGCGATGGTCTAAGCGCCCCTACACATCGGTGATGGTGTGACCGCACTGCTCGCTTTACTTTTTTACGTTTTGGTCTGGTTGTAGTGTTTAGTCTCTCGACCTGAAAGCTCCACCGATTATTAAGCAGGTAGCTAAATGTGCTCGCTAATGTAATCGTTAGTGTTTATAAGTTCACTAGCGTGGTAGGTGATTAGCCTCGTATTAGCAAAGTTATAAAGCTTTTAAATTAACTCCTATTTCTCCTTCTCTCCCTAGTCTCAGGATGGCGTTTGGCTCCAGAAGTCGACTACGCCCATTACCACGTCCTCTAACCTGGTGCCCCTCCCTCATCGGCCCCCCTCCCCCTCTGAGCCCATTTGCCTGTCGGACTCTCTGGACGAGGATTTGGGCGGAGCCCCGTCTCTGGACTCCATTTCGCAGGCTCTGGCTCTGCTCAGCAGCGCCGCCAAGGGGTTAATCCAGTCCAACAGCCCGCCCTCGCCTGAGACTGTGAAGACTGTTAACTCGAGCACTACGCTCGGCCCCGCCTCCTCAATCAGCTCCTCCACCCCTGTGCTTCCCAGAAAGAGCACCGTCAATACCACTGCGTCCGCTTCCCCGGCCACCACTGGCCCCGTTTTCGTCTCCTCCACCTCTAGCTCTTCTCCTTCTCCGGCTATCTCTCGGCCTCCGTCCGTGTCCGTTTCTCCCTCCATCCGGAGCGACGGAATGGGAGGAGCCAAGGTCGGAACGGTTGGCTTGACTCAGGTGCAGAGACACGGTCTGGCGGCGCTGCAGCGACCCGTTGCTACGACTGCTGCAGGCAACAGCAACAAGACCAGCGCAACGTCTCCGCCTAAACCAAGGCCGCCGCCCACTGCCTCGCCCCTTATCCCACCGCACAAGAGCCTAAGTTCTCCTATGGCCACGCCCCAAAACCTCCATAAACCCGGCAATAATAGCAGTAATATCAGTCGAATCGGTGCGAGTGGCACGACGACGCCGTCGTCTCAGTCTCACTCAACGGCGCTGCCCATATCTTCCTCTTCGTTTTCTTCATCCGCTTCCTCGTCCTCTGCTGCTTCGCACCTCAACGCCAAAACGCAGCCCAAAATCTCCTCCTCCCCGTCTCCGTCGCAGCCCAAACCGCAGCAGCATCAGCACCAACAGCAGTCCACGTTCGTCACGCCCATGCAGGCCACGCTCACCAAATCGCCCCACAGCTCCAACTCGCCCATCCTCAAGCTTACTCCGCGGGTGACACCGGTCAGCTCCCCCTCACCTGCCCACTCCAGGGCATCCACATTACCCAACATGCATCAGTTCTCTCCTAAAACCGCAGGCTTCCACGCAGGGTTCTCGGGCGCCGGTTACAGCACTCCCGTGGGGCAGCCGAAGACTCCCTCTCAGGTGAACAGCAGCGGCCTCACGAGCACTTCCACCCCCATCACCAAGCACACCACCACCTCAGCCGGCTCGGCCAATCACGGGCCGCGGCAGAGGCCGGCAGGCGTGGCTAATCAGGTGGCAAAGCCAATGTTGACTGTTTCTTCAGCGACGGCTCCTCAGCTAGCACAGGTACCGGGGTGTGTTGTGAATTAAGGCGAAAGCTGTGTAGTGTGAGAGTTTACACCTGGCAGCTTTATTTTTCCGGTTCCTGATCGCGTTGCCGTGTTTCTCTGCGCGCAGGTGACCTCGTCCAGCGCCAGCCTGCTGGGTCCCGGCGCTCCGAACCTGCCGCTGAACTTCGGAATGCTGGGAGGGATCACTCCCGTCTCGCTGCCCTTCGCCTTCCCCAGCCTGCTCAACCTGCCCACTGTGACAGGAACTAGCGCTGGAGCTAACACTGCAAACCAGAGCAGCTCAGGATACAGCCTACAGCCCAGTGAGCATCTCTCTCTCTCTCTCTCTCACACACACACACACACACACACCAAACTACACAGCAGGCTTTGTCACACAGGTCAGGGTCAGAAGCTAGTTTCAGAGCTCCGAGTATCAGACGATCGCTGGAGATCAGGAGTTATTAACTATAACGATTTTCCATCTTTCGAATCACGACGAGCTTAAGATGGAAAATAATCCCAACGGAGCTCGTTTTGCATCAGAAGTATTTGATGTATTGTCGAGCGCTATGAATTTTGCAGAGTAGTGTAAACTCGACAGGAAGTTGAACGCGTTTGGCGTTCCTGTATTTCATTAGTAGTGTTTGTGGGGTTCGTTAGGACGTGACGCCTGTGAAACACTCTAGTCACTGTCAGTTACTCTGATCTTCACTCCACCTGCGTTACTGAGAGCGGGGACGCTACGCTAAACCAACTACACGCTACGCTAATTTAGTTAGCGGATATGAGCAGGGACTGGTAGGACCGTTGTCCTGGTTACAGTTTTAAAAAGAACGTTTCAGAATTCAGCTGTGTGTGTGTGTGTGTGTGTGTGGAGTCGAATAATGAGGACAGGATTGTTTTTAGCTACACTAATCCACACGCGAGTGTAAACCCGAGGCACGTTGTGTGAGACGGCGTGATGCGATTGTCCGTGTCCTGTCTCTGCTCGTCTCTCGTGCTGAACCCTGTACTGTGTGTGTGTGTGTGTTCCTTTACGTTTTCCTTCCTTCACTCTTGTGTGTTCATGTTTCATGTTTTCCCTGTTCAAATGTCTCTTCCCTTCTGTGTCCTCTTGTTTCCTGTCTAAACGCTCTGTAAACCTGCTTCCTGTCGTCCTGCTCTCTCTCTCCCCCCTTGTCTGTCTGTCTTTCTCCCCGTCTGTCTCCTCAGATCTGTTAAAGGGTCTCATGTCAGGTGCTGCTCTGCCTCCGCACTTGCAGCTCGCTTTCTCAGGTAATCGCTCTCGCGCTCTCTCTCCTTGCTCTCTATATCTCGCTCTATCTATCTCCCCCCCCTCTCTCTCTCTCTCTCTCTCTCTCTCTTTCTCCCCCCACCCGGTCCCTACTTGCCTGGTGGCTGTCATGTGTTGGTCCGGTGTTGGCTGCATGTTTGGTGTTGGACGTTTACCTCTTCCCCCCTCTCTCTCCTCTCGAGGGTGTTGTGTTTTGGGGATTGATCATTGTTTCCTGTTTCAGATGTCAATCAAAGTCAGAGCGGGGATCTAAAGAGGAAGCTGTGATGACACACTGACGCCGCCGGACTGCGATGTCGCACTGAAGTACGGTGGACACACGGACTGCAGGTTTAACCAATAACAACGAACGGCTCTTTACCCGTTTTCTGGGGCTTTTGTTTTTGATTTCTAACTATGAATGATTTTTTTTTTTTGGTAATTGAATATAATTAACATCCCTGGCCTGGATGCTTTCTCTCCTTGTTTTGCTGATGTTTACACACACAGACCTTAATTGCTGTGGACAGGGAGGGGAAAAACGTTAATGTGTGTGTGTGTGGATGTGCACACACACACACACACACACACACACACACACACACACACACTCTCCGAGTGGAATATGAACTCTGTAGACTCAGAGAACCAACAGAACAGACGGACGGATGAACTGATCCCTCCCTTTCTCAGGTGTAGGTCCATGTCTCTGGTGCTGTTCCAGGTGGAGTTGTTATTGTTTATTATTATTATTATTATTATGATTAATAATAAAAAAAAGACCCACGGAACAAAGAGGAGAGGAGTTTTATATCCAGACGGAAGCAGAAGCGCTGAAATTTGTATTGTACTTGAATTTTCAGAAGTTTGTCTACTTGAGCTGAACCTCCACACTAGCGAAATAAAAAGCAATAGTTAGTCCCAGAAAAAAAACAAGGCTTTGCAGGATGACCATTCTGTGTGTGTTTCTTTTTACCCATGGTGCAATAACACTCTGATTGACGTTGGTCTTGTGGGCCAGCTCTGCATATAACTACTGACGTAACTACAGCTCTACTGACGCAACCACAGCTCTACTGATATAACTACTGACGTAACCACAGCTCTACTGATATAACTACTGACGTAACCACAGCTCTACTGATATAACTACTGACGTAACTACAGCTCTACTGACGTAACTACAGCTCTACTGACGTGACTACAGCTCTACTGACGAAACTACAGCTCTACTGATATAACTACTGACGTAACTACAGCTCTACTGACGTAACTACAGCTCTACTGACGTGACTACAGCTCTACTGACGTGACTACAGCTCTACTGACGTAACCACAGCTCTACTGATGTAACCACAGCTCTACTGATATAACTACTGACGTAACTACAGCTCTACTTACGTAACCACAGCTCTACTGATGTAACCACAGCTCTACTGATATAACTACTGACGTAACTACAGCTCTACTGACGTAACTACAGCTCTACTGACGTAACTACAGCTCTACTGGTATAACTACTGACGTAACTACAGCTCTACTGGTATAACTACTGACGTAACTACAGCTCTACTGATGTATCCACAGCTCTACTGACGTAACTACAGCTCTACTGGTATAACTACTGATGTAACTACAGCTCTACTGACGTATCCACAGCTCTACTGATGTAACCACAGCTCTACTGATATAACTACTGACGTAACTACAGCTCTACTGGTATAACTACTGACGTAACTACAGCTCTACTGATGTAACTACTGACGTAACTACAGCTCTACTGATGTAACTACTGACGTAACTACAGCTCTACTGGTATAACTACTGACGTAACTACAGCTCTACTGGTATAACTACTGACGTAACTACAGCTCTATCTGGTATAACTACTGACGTAACTACAGCTCTACTGACGTAACTACAGCTCTACTGACGTAACCACAGCTCTACTGACGTAACCACAGCTCTACTGACGTAACCACAGCTCTACTGATATAACTACTGACGTAACTACAGCTCTACTGGTATAACTACTGACGTAACTACAGCTCTACTGATGTAACTACAGCTCTACTGATGTAACTACTGACGTAACTACAGCTCTACTGATGTAACTACTGACGTAACTACAGCTCTACTGACGTAACTACAGCTCTACTGACGTAACCACAGCTCTACTGATATAACTACTGACGTAACTACAGCTCTACTGACGTAACCACAGCTCTACTGATATAACTACTGACGTAACTACAGCTCTACTGGTATAACTACTGACGTAACTACAGCTCTACTGATGTAACTACAGCTCTACTGATGTAACTACAGCTCTACTGACGTAACTACAGCTCTACTGGTATAACTACTGACGTAACTACAGCTCTACTGGTATAACTACTGACGTAACTACAGCTCTACTGGTATAACTACTGACGTAACTACAGCTCTACTGGTATAACTACTGACGTAACTACAGCTCTACTGACGTAACACAGCTCTACTGACGTAACCACAGCTCTACTGACGTAACCACAGCTCTACTGACGTAACCACAGCTCTACTGATATAACTACTGACGTAACTACAGCTCTACTGGTATAACTACTGACGTAACTACAGCTCTACTGATGTAACTACAGCTCTACTGATGTAACTACTGACGTAACTACAGCTCTACTGATGTAACTACTGACGTAACTACAGCTCTACTGACGTAACTACTGACGTAACTACAGCTCTACTGGTATAACTACTGACGTAACTACAGCTCTACTGGTATAACTACTGACGTAAATACAGCTCTACTGGTATAACTACTGACGTAACTACAGCTCTACTGGTATAACTACTGACGTAACTACAGCTCTACTGGTATAACTACTGACGTAACTACAGCTCTACTGGTATAACTACTGACGTAACTACAGCTCTACTGGTATAACTACTGACGTAACTACAGCTCTACTGGTATAACTACTGACGTAACTACAGCTCTACTGGTATAACTACTGACGTAACTACAGACTCTACTGCGTAACTACTATGACTACAGCTAACTGACGTAACTACTACGCTAATACTGGCCTAACGACTGCGCGTAACTACAGCTCTACTGACGTAACTACTGGCGTATACGGGCTCTACTGACGTAACTACTGACTACTAACTCTACTGACGTAACTACAACGTAACTACTGGCTAACTATGACACACACTACGACTCTACTGGTATAACTACGACGTAACTACAGCTCTAGGTATAACTACTGACGTAACTACAGCTCTACTGGTATAACTACTGACGTAACTACAGCTCTACTGGTATAACTACTGACGTAACTACAGCTCTACTGGTATAACTACTGACGTAACTACAGCTCTACTGGTATAACTACTGACGTAACTACAGCTCTACTGACGTAACTACAGCTCTACTGATGTAACTACTGACGTAACTACAGCTCTACTGGTATAACTACTGACGTAACTACAGCTCTACTGGTATAACTACTGACGTAACTACAGCTCTACTGACGTAACTACAGCTCTACTGATGTAACTACTGACGTAACTACAGCTCTACTGGTATAACTACTGACGTAACTACAGCTCTACTGACGTAACTACAGCTCTACTGATGTAACTACTGACGTAACTACAGCTCTACTGATGTAACTACTGATGTAACTACAGCTCTACTGACGTATCCACAGCTCTACTGACGTAACCACAGCTCTACTGATATAACTACTGACGTAACTACAGCTCTACTGGTATAACTACTGACGTCTACTGATACTCTACTGACTACTACAGCATGCTACTAACGAACGCTCTACTGATGTAACTACAGCTCTACTGATGTAACTACTGACGTAACTACAGCTCTACTGATGTAACTACTGACGTAACTTTAGCTCTACTGGTATAACTACTGACGTAACTACAGCTTACGGTATACTATAACGTAACTACAGCTCTACTGGTATAACTACTGACGTAACTACACTCTACAGCGTATCCACAGCTCTACTGACGTAACTACAGCTCTACTGGTATAACTACTGATGTAACTACAGCTCTACTGACGTATCCACAGCTCTACTGACGTAACCACAGCTCTACTGATATAACTACTGACGTAACTACAGCTCTACTGGTATAACTACTGATGTAACTACAGCTCTACTGATGTAACTACAGCTCTACTGATGTAACTACAGCTCTACTGATGTAACTACAGCTCTACTGATGTAACTACAGCTCTACTGATGTAACTACAGCTCTACTGGTATGACTACTGACGTAACTACAGCTCTACTGGTATGACTACTGACGTAACTACAGCTCTACTGGTATGACCACTGACGTGACCACAGCTCTACTGGTATGACCACTGACGTGACCACAGCTCTACTGACGTGACCACTGACGTGACCACAGCTCTACTGACGTGACCACTGACGTGACCACAGCTCTACTGACGTGACCACTGACGTGACCACAGCTCTACTGACGTGACC
The DNA here is from genome assembly GCA_012411365.1 of Ameiurus melas. Lineage (NCBI taxonomy): Eukaryota > Metazoa > Chordata > Actinopteri > Siluriformes > Ictaluridae > Ameiurus > Ameiurus melas. The sequence goes on from CM022765.1 coordinate 25,820,453, forward strand.
ACTGACGTGACCACAGCTCTACTGACGTGACCACTGACGTGACCACAGCTCTACTGACGTGACCACTGACGTGACCACAGCTCTACTGACGTGACCACAGCTCTACTGACGTACTGACCACAGCTCTACTAACGTGACCACAGCTCTACTGACGTGACCACAGCTCTACTGACGTGACCACAGCTCTACTGACGTGACCACAGCTCTACTGACGTGACCACAGCTCTACTGACGTGACCACAGCTCTACTGACGTGACCACAGCTCTACTGACGTGACCACAGCTCTACTGACGTGACCACAGCTCTACTGACGTGACCACAGCTCTACTGACGTGACCACAGCTCTACTGACGTGACCACAGCTCTGCATATAACTAGACTTTAATGTCCACAGTGTCATTACTACGCAACAGGCTGGACACACACAAAAAAAAAAGTTTAGTGACCAATCCCACCTCAGAAATGTGTTTGTTTAGCTGGAAGGTACATGAAGGTCATCATGAATGATCAAGTGCAGGTGTTTCAGCAGAGCCTGTGGCGTGAACTCGAGCATGTGGCTATACATCGTGGGTCATACTGAAAAGCTCGGTCACTTTAAACCTGAAACCGACGTGATTCTGCCTTTCCCACACGGCAGTGTGTGACGTTTCCGTGCCGCTAGATCTTCTCTGATCAACTGTAAGTGTCGGGGAGCGGGAACTCAGCCGTGAAGCGGTAGACCAGGCAAACTCTGAAAAGTAGGGTTGCTGAAGTGTGTATCCTCCATGAAGACACGCTGTGTTAAGGGTGGAAGATCTGGAGTGTCCTGCACAGATCCCTGACCTCAACCCCACTGAACACCTTTTGGATGAACTGGAACTGGAGTCTCCTCACATCCCAACATCATCACCTGACCTCATCCTCACTAACGCTCTCGTAGCTGAATGATCACAAATCCCCACAGCCACGCCCCCAAATCTAGTGGAAATCCTTCCCAGAAGAGAGAGTGGAGCGCGTTATAACAGTAAAGATGGAATTAATCTGGAACAAACCGTTCGATAAACACACATGGGTGTGATGGTCAGGGGTGCACAAACTTTTGTCCATGTAGTGTGTATGAAATGTAACTCGGTTGTTTTCTCTCTTTATAAACTGATCACAATAAACCAAATCTACACGAGGTTTAAATCCACATCGGCACTTTAGTTTGTTCTTAAATCAATTTCAAGTTTTAAAGCGTTCGCTATCCGTCTGTTCAGAAAGATAGATAGATAGATACTTTATTGATCCCCAAGGGGAAATTCAGGAAAAAGCAGCGAAGACGCTCGGCCAATAGGATACGATCATCTAAACGTCTCTGCTTTGTAGTGATCTCATTAGACGTTGGTTATATCGTTATATATAAATAATAAATACATTCCTACAGAACTAATTTATTTTACAAACAACTCAGAAACATCCGGTTACACATCACCTGAGCGTGTACACTAATGCTGTCTTGTTTATTAGAGATCCACCCTAGCCCCCCCTCACCTTTACACCCACATCATGTTTTATTCAGGAGCTGTTGCTGGGTTACAGGTTCCAGTAATAACTGAGAATAATGACGTTCACAGACCCCGTTGATAAACGTCACGGGGCCCAGGACACGGCTCTGAGAACCTCGGGTTCAGCACGAACGCTGCGGTATTTAAAACCGTGTCCCCGAACCACACTGGAAGTGATTGAAGATTGGGAATTCACTTGGTGGGCGGGGTTAAAGCTTTTATCATGCCGTACCAAATGAACCTTCCTACGATTTCTCCAAGGTTCCATGTGAAGTGGGCGGGGCTTATCATGCTGATCACCACAGCTTGGTTTATACTGCTACTGTTTTTTGTCGCTTGTTCCTAAATGCTGAGACGGTCTAAATAACCACGATGGTATATAAATAATGTCAGGGGAGCAGGAGCGTGTCCCACTCGCACCCACCAGAGGCCGTGGTGATCATGGAAAGCTACAGTCTGGAGTCTTTACACACACACACACCTCTGATACATTAAACAGTTACCAGTCTGATTTGTCTCTGTTTTGAAGGGGCGTGGCCACGTTAACACCATATAGCGAGTTCAAATGGTCAAGAACAGAGATACTCCTAATAAAATCCTCACGTGACGAGTACGCTGCGAAATCAATCACCGCACGTACGACTAAACGATTCCCAAAACGCCGTCGAGTTTTATTCTCACGACCGAACAGGAGTCGACGAATCACGTTCCTGAAACTGGATCGTTTGTGTAAATTCGCACCATGAATGACGCCACACGATACAATCCCGACTGGCCACCACTCCGCTCGGAGCTCAGCATTTTATTCTTTATTCATTCTTTTAAACCACTGACTTCAGGGGACATCGAATTACCGAGAAACAATCAAAAAAAATAATCATACAAAAACAACACAAAAGAAAAGAAAAAGGGTGTGACAGTCCAGATACTTAAACACACCACAGAGTATCTCTCTCTCTCGAGAACATCGACACTGATGATGAAGATGAAGCTCATACTGATGTGTTTACAAAAGCATCTGGATCACCTGACACGCTGCACAGGATGGGAACGCTAACACTGGAAACCTATAAACAAAAGAGGAGCAGGAGAGGAAACACCGGAGGATAGGGCGCAGGGCGTGACTGATCCTGGGCCGTGTGTGTGTGTGTGTGAGTGTGAGAGAGAGAGTGTGAATGTGGAGGGGGAGGTCGGATGCCACGTCACACCGCATGCCGCTCAGCCACAGTCTATTTGACCAGAGGTCTGGTTTTGTCGTCGTCTCCACACTGGTGAGCTTTGTACTTTTTTACCTCGGCCATGTACTTAGACCAGGCGTCTCCTTTACCCGTCTCAGCCTACACACACACACACACACACACACACAAATGGAGAGAGTTAGGAATGTGGCACCAATTCATACAAATATCTGAACCAAACAGTTGGAGATGAAAGTGCGGGTAAAAGAACAAAAAAAAATGGAGGGAGACGAAAGAGCTGCAGACGTACGAGAGTCTGGACACAAAACAAGCTGCAGGGACGGCGTTACTCTTTCACACACACTCGCACATTCACCCCCGTTCTTACAGAACACACCGTATCTAAAGTGCTGACGAAAGTGTGATTTGAACCCCTGGGCACACGTTTCCTTCTGAAACAGGAAGTCGGGATGTGAGTGCGTCCATATTGGAGAATCAATATCCTTTTTTAAATTATTATTATTCTCCAACAAACAAGGTGTTCTGGAACTTTTTGACCCCCAACAGATGTTAAATCTATCTCTCTCTCTCTCTCTCTCTCCATAGACGATTTTTTCGTCTAGAATGTTCCAGAAATGACTTGTTGGCGAATTTCCCCGAGACGCCTTTTAAAACCGTATTAGAGGAGTTCACACCGACGCTTCGGCGCGGTGACATTCGTGTCTACGACGCCCATTCCACACGTTTAATCACACGCCTTCGGATCAGACGGTTTTTAAACACGAGAAACGTCACGGCCGGGTGTCCACAAACTTTTGACCGGTAGAGTGTGTGCGTGATGTGATGTACGTAGCTCGTACGCGACGTGACGTTCGTAAAAACGCATCCGTCTTCGTTCCAACGGACTCGGACGCAGCCTCCGGGTCTCGTCAGAAATACCGCGAGCCACCGCCATCCCATCAGAGGTCCACATCTTGTGCTAAACCCTCTGGTGAAGGCTTCTCTGGATTGTGGACTTTGACACACCTACCTCCTGGAGGAGATGTTCTTCCTCCAGACTTGAGCTCAGCAGTGCCTTCTTCAACGGTCCATCTCGTCCACGCCCGAGGTATCTGCGCTCTCTCTACATAAAACTGTTTCGAATCACTGTCCAAATATTTATTTTAACGACCTGATTGTAGATGACGTACCATGCTCCAGGTCCTGCTGAAGTTCAGCTCACATTTACGCCAACACAAACATTCAGATCTCTCTCACACCACACACACACACACACACACACACACACACACACACACTCTCTCTACATGACTCGATGGTCATGGTCCAGTCTGAAACATGTCCAGGCTGAAGTATCCGAGGACTCGGTTGCTGTAAAGGGGAAAGGCGGCCGGTTCAGACTCACCTCCGAGTCGTGTTTCTGCTTCTTGGCCACCACTCCGGTCTTGAGTGCCAGCTTGGCGCCGCCTCTGCGCTTGCCCACCTGGGTTGGGGGGGAGAAGACTGAAACCGTTACACGGGCCGACCCGGACACGCCTGCCCTTCTCTCAGGACAGCAAGGACAAAGCAGCATACAGTAGGCGCCACTCGCCCGCCCCTCAACAGACCGTCTCAATTACGCCATCTTCACGGCAGCAGGGCTCATGGAGCCCATCATCATCATCATCATCACACTTAAATCAAGCTCGACGGGTCTATCACCCCTGCCCGAGACGAACCTGGAGGGAAGCGTTCTAACAGCCTTCCGTCTCCAGAACGTCCTCGCTCTAACTACGAGATCATCTCACACATCATCTAGCACTACTGAGGGACGGCGGAACATCTGATAACCTGCCATGATTAAAGCGACAAAGGTCTGCACGGGATTTCATTCATAGATGATTCCTGACCTTCTCTAGCTAGGACACAGTGATCTGATGTGAATCTGATCTGATCTGAATCTGGAGTGTGTGTGTGTCTGAGTGAGACACACTGCTATAAACCCCCTTACAAAGCTGGCCACGCTAACGGGCTTCTTGTCCTCAGTCGCCTGCCCGTTGCCCGCCTCCTCCAGCTCCTTTCTCCGCCGCTCCTCCTCCATCTTCTTCTTGAACAGCTCCATGAAGCTGCCGTCGTTGGCGAAGGCGTTTCCTCCTCCTCCTCCTCCTCCTCCGGCGGCGCTGCTGCTGCTGCTGCCCGCTTTGGCCGCTCCGGATCCGGGTCTGGCGGGGGAAGAAGGCCCGCTGCTCGACTCACTTCCACTCCCGCTGCTGCTGCTGCTGCTGCTCTCCCGGCTCCTCCCGCTCCTCTCCCGGCTCCTCCCGCTCCTCCCCCGGCTCCTCTCCCGGCTCCTTCCGCTCCTCCTTTTCTCCTCCATGCCGCGGGCTGGACTCTCTCTCTCTCTCTCTCTCTCTCTCTCTCACACACACACCGGACAGGAGACTTTAACACGTTCCACACAAACACACAACGGCGTCAATAATGAACAGGTCCGGATTAAACCGCCACACAGAGCGGCTCCTTTAACCTCTCCCGCGACTGGACTCGGACTCGACCAAACCGCGGCTTTATTCACGCGGCATTTTGACTTCGACACGGAAATCCCCACACGACTCGAACCTCCGCTTTATCGTCGCTCGGCCGCCATTTTGGAAATTCTTCTTCTCTCTTCTTCTTCGTCTCTTTCTGATTTGTTGCTCATTCAGACGCGCCTGAGCGCCACCCGCAGGACATGACGGTGCACTGCAGTGGAGTCTGAACATGGATACACGTGTTTCTAGACACGCAACGCGCGTTACATTGAATAGAGGTGGGTGGATGATGAGACGGCGGCCATAGTGCGCCAGAACACCGTCCGGTCCACACACCGGGTATCAGTGGACAGGAGATGAGAGGGTGGTGGACGCCAGTGGTTTTTAAAGTGCGGACCGCCAGGGGGCGCCCTCAATAATTTGGTGTGCCCATCCCTCCCTCTAGTATGTTTTCTCTTTCTCACTCTCAGACATCCACACACACACACACACACACACACACACACACACAGAATTAATTCCTAAATGTAATGTAAAGATGTAATTATTAATTAAAATAATTAAATAAGGGGGGATATATTCAGAAGTCTCTATTTTTAACGTGTTGCAAAAGAGGGGCAAATGTTAATGCCATTTGGGGGGGTCCCTGGAAAGTAATTAAGAACCCCTGCTGTAGGCAATTCAGAGATGGGGATTAGTAGGGGGCCAGTATATGATATTATTATTATAGAGAAGGCCAATGGGGGGATTTCTCCAGGACACCGGGGTTATACCCCTACTCTTTTAGGATGAGGATCCTGGGATTTTTACTGAGCACAGAGAGTCAGGACCTCGGTTTACCGCCTAGAAAAATCTTACAGAAGAGATTAGTTGTCTTGCAGCAAACCGAACGGACTAGAATGGACTAGTTGTTCACGCCAAGCGGCGATATCCAAAGTGGATCTCCAGTACACGAACGTTTGGCTGCTGGGCTGAAACACCACCACGTCAAAATCCAAGGTTCTCTCCCAGAACACGTTCAGATGATGCCTTCAGGTGAGGGAAGAGACATTATCCCTGCTGAAGGAGTTTAAGTACACTATATGGTCGTAAGTATGTAGACACCTGGCCATCTCACACACACACGTTTATCGAACGTCTCGTTCCAGATTGATTCCGTCTTTACTGTTATAACGCGCTCCACACTCTCTTCTGGGAAGGCTTTCCACTAGATTTGGGGGCGTGGCTGTAGTGATCCATTTGTGATCATTCAGCTACGAGAGCGTTAGTGAGGATGAGGTCAGGTGATGATGTTTGGATGTGAGGAGACTCCAGTTCCAGTTCATCCCAAAGTGTTCAGTGGGGTTGAGGTCAGGGATCTATGCAGGACACTCCAGATCTTCCACCTTCTTCCAACCTGAACATTTAACATAACACGTCTTTGTGTACAGGTGCATCCTCACGCTGGAACTGTGTTCAGGTCTCTTAGTTCCAGTGAAGGGAAAAGGAAGACGTTCTATATATATACAGCTGTGTGCATGCGACTTGGAAAAACGCATGGTCAGGTGTCCGCATACTTTTGGCCATGTAGTGTATTCGGACCTCTAGTTATACAAGGAACCCTTAAATAACTCCTAAAGGACGCTTTTGTTCTGTAAATGGTTGGGTAAATCTGAAATAATGCAAGAAAAGCACTACTAACATCTCCAAGAATAAAACTCTCCATATATATATAAAACTCGTCGACACAGCGACATGTTGAGGTGGAGATACTGTCACCTCCACAAGTTTTGAGTGTTTCCTTCCTCTTATACCACAGTAATGTCCCAATGACCACATTTTATTCATGAATTAAACGATCAGTACTTATCCATTTAATGTTACACAATACGAGCTGTCTCCTGTTCCATCCTCACGTACGGTATGAACTTACCGTATACATTTTCTCTCTCTCGAAGACTAAAAAACACAAAAAGAACTCATCTGTACTGAAAACCTTACAGCTTTACCTCAGACTGACGCTGGAGACTCCTTCCATCTCTAAACGTGTCTTTATAGTGGCAGGAAGTTGATGATGAACAATCAATAAAACGACACGCGCTCGAGATGCGTTCTGTTTCCTGGATCCGTCAGATTTTTATTGCAGGGCAAAAAAAACAAACAAGCCCCAAAACGCTGAACATTAACATGTTGTACAACCCGAGTGTCGACCTGTCATCCCCCCACAGCTACATTCATCACACACACACACACACACACACACACATCAAAATAATGAACATGCACACACAAAATCAACACACCTGAGTATGTGTCCACTGTAAAAACACACAAAAAAACCCCAATACATTCATATTCATAAAGATTTTACAGCTCCAAAATCAATCCACACACACACACACACACTCCTAGTGAATGGAAGTGAACAGGTCACGAGCACTCCTTCAGCACGAGCCACATTGGGTTTTCTTCTTCAAGCGCTTTGGAGCCAGAAAACAGTTCTTTAGTGTTAAATCTAAACTGTAGTGTCAGCACCACGTACCTTCATTCACAGCTTTAAAAAAAATCAAAAACAAAAACCACACAATCCTCATACTTTGGTATGCTCATCACTTCAAAATAAAAATCCACAAATCAAAAGCTCCACTCGGTTGAGATATTCGCTACAATAACGAAGAAAAGCCCAACACCAGAATTCTCCAGTTATCTGTAAATATAATCAGTTCTGCTGTTATACAAAAACAACATCATAAACAGAAACCATGACAGAAATTCTAACGGTTTCCACTACAAACGCCATTAAAAACCATCAGCGAAACAGAACATTCCACCATTAGAAACAAATTACCAGTAGAGGTCCACAAGGACCATTACAGTCTCCATTAAAACCAAATATAATTCCCATTATAGCCATTACAAATTCTATGAGGGTTTCTGTTGTTGTTGTTGTTTCAGCAGGGAGTGCGTCTTTGGAGTACGGAGAACATGGTGTATAATTCGTTTTTCAGCAGGTCACAGCCACTCCAGATCTCCAGCTGGTTTAAAACGCAGCGCACGTATCGGATGTTGGTGAATATCTGTAAGAGAGGGGGAAAAGGTTTTACTGAACCCCCGTGGTGACGGTCCGACAGCGGCGTCGCTTGCGTCAGGGCTCCATGGACTTCTGGTGGTTCGTTAGCTAGGAATAAACTGCAGACGGCCTCGAGTTCAGGGGCGGGGCGATACGGCGAAACCTTCACGTCGCCATACTTTTGACGCGACGCGCAAAACAAAGAGGAACAAGTGGAAGCAGCGTCCAATCGGGTACTGCGTGTTTACAAGCGCGTACGTGTGCGCGAGCCCCGTCGGAACGCTCGCGTCTTTCACGGCGAGGAGATCAAGAACGCCGTCGTATCGCCATTCGCGTCCTGCGCTTTCGTTACGTTACTGACATCGTGGACTCCGTAGGGGTTTCCTAAGTGGAGAAACTGCACATGAAGACACGGTGCGACGCCAACGTTCACGTCCTCGGGTTAGTGCTCTGAAGTTCCAGCGTGTTGGCGTTCACATGCTCCGGGGTAAGCGATTAAACCTGGTCAGGGTCATAAATAAGACGTGTTCCGAGACCGAGACGCAGAGCGAGAGAAGATCATCAACGTGCTGGTTTTTGTTGTTTTCGTTCTCGTCCATGTGACGAAGCCCAGCTAGAGATCGTCCATCGTTGGAGTAGCGAGTGCGCTCAGGGAAGAACCGTCACCGAGAGAAAGGCACCGAGCGGTGTTCACGCTCACAGTGTCACGGCAAAAAAACAAACACCACACAAAAACAACTCAAAAACAGGAGCATAGTACTAAAGGACAGCTTCTTCATCACCGCCTACACATTTTTACTTCTGCTAAAGTGCTAAAAGACGATTGGATTTAAAAAAAAAAGAAAGAAAAGAAGAGGACGTGCTAATAATAATAATAATAATAATAATAAAGGCTAAAACTCTATCTAGAATAGTTAAGAGATAAAGAATAAAAACTAAACAGAGGAAATGGGAAAATGTTCAATCAAATCAAAATGATTAAAGAAAACGCAAGGAAAAAAATCACAACAACCTCGAAACTCACACATGCCTCGTCATCATCGTCATCATCTACAGATGAACAAGCGGCGTAATGCACAGAGACGGAGAAAGAGAAAAGAAGTCAAGCGCAGCGACAACAAATGAACTATTAAGCCATCAAGTCCTCTGTTAATCCCCTGACTCCAGACTGATCAGGCGGACGAGAGATTTTGAGGATAGAAAAACGCGACTCGGCAAATAATAACGGCGGCAGTCGAAAACGCTTTTAAACTGATATTCAGTTAAGGAGAGGACGGACGACAACACCCCCCCCACACACACACACACACTCCTAGTCCATCTTCAAATAAAAAACAAAAACCAACACAGACAGACAGAGAGACAGACAGAGAGAGAGACAGAGAGACAGACAGAGAGACAGACAGAGAGACAGACAGAGAGACAGACAGAGAGAGAGAGAGACAGAGAGAGACAGAGAGAGAGACAGAGAGAGACATAGAGAAGAGAGAGAGACATAGAGAGAGATGTAATTCAGCAGTCAGTCAGTCAGCAGCATGTAGGGTCACATCCTCTGGAGGAACAGGAAGAGTCTCACAGCAGAACAGCGAGAGGAGAGTTTAAGGCAGGATCACGATGTGTGTGTGTGTGTGTGTTATCTGGGCTGGAGGCGAGCGCTCAGGCCTCTCCGTGCCTGTGTGAACTGCCTCTGCTGGGCGAGGAAGGACTGAGCCTGACCAGGAGAACCAGTGCGCTCCTCCTTCGCCTTCTGATGGAGAGCCATTCCCTACACACACACACACAGTGAGGGGGTTACAAGTTACACGCATACACAACTATAATCACTACTCGAATACCTTCATAAACAGCCAATCGGGGCGGGGGGAGTAGGAGTAAAAGGTAATATTACTGACTGCTTACCATGTTGTACCAGGCGCTGATGATCAGCTTCTCCTCCTGATCATGTCTGGTCCGACTCTTCTCAAAATCACGCTGCACACACACGGCATGAGTGTTATTGTTTGTGCAGTAATACTGCATGTATGTGTGTGTGTGTGCGCGCGAGGGCGAGAGAGATACGAGCAATATCTCATTTTAAAAATGATTTAAGAAGTCTGTTGCGGTATGAAAGAGCGAGCACACTGCAGGACACTAGGGGGCGCTGGTCACTCACACACCGCTGCCGAAGCGCCCAGAGTCTAGATTAGGAAAGTGAGCCGCTTTGCCGAGAAGTGGTTTCGCTACGCGTCACGTCTAAGTAAACAGCAGCAACGCACACTCACGCTAGTGACGTCACACGGCCCCGGCGTTCATTTTCGGAGCGTATAACGTTCAAACCGTCGTCGTAATATTAAGAGCTTTACAAAGAAAAATCTGAAGGGAAGAAACCAGGTTTTCTTGATAGATGTAACGCAGGAGGTACGTGTGTATCACAAGCAGCGGTGATGGAAAATAATGGTTTATTTATTTGTATTGGGAGCGCGCGCGTGTGTGTGTGTGTGAGATTTGTTTTAGGGTTTTTTTTTGGGGGACACATTTCTCATCAGCACAGACGTCCTGACCGTCCCGCTAAACCGTACAGCCTCAGGAATCCTCCATCTCGGCAATCGGTCAGACACGGACCCGTGACTGTTTACCCATGATCCTCAGCACAAACCTCGGAGTGCGAGGTCTCTCAGCTGCATCTCACCTCCAGATGTTGGATTCTCTGGTCTCTCTCCGAGAGCTGGTTCCTCAGGGCCTGGACCTCAGGAGCGACAGAGTTGGGCTTCTGCTTCGGGTCCAGAGTCTTTATCACCTACACACACACACACACACACACGAATGATGCTGACAGTCAGGGAAAGTTCAATTGTTCCAGATTGCAGGTGAAATACAGTACAGTATTTCAAACCGAGAGAAGAAAACCATCGTAATAACGAAACTGAGCATCGAGGAGCAGCTAAATGCAGCTACAGTGCTGAGTCAAGTGTGTACACACAAACACAAACACACACACACACAAACACGCACTATATTCAACGTGCATCTGCCAGTAAAAGGTGTGTGTGTAGTGTAATTGCAGTGCATACATGTTATATAAACTCAGTAGGCGGTCAGTAGTTAAGGTTTTTGCGCTAGTAACTGAAAGCAGTTCTCATCTCGGCACAGATCTCACACACACACACACACACACACACACACGGTTCCCGTCAGGCCCTTACGCAAAACAGTTAACCCTTTACTCTCCGGCTCGAATCCCTGGGTAAACGTGCACGCCCAAACGCAGCTCGAGAACGCGTGGCTGGACATCAGGGCTCGGCAGCATGACGATCAGACACCCCGGCGTTCTGATTAGACCACGTCACGGCACGACTCTCAGAAGTCGGTGCTGTTGTACGAGTACACGCTGTATCTGAAAGGAGCCGTTTAATGTCCGGGGGTTTCTCCCTCCTCGAGACGTTAAATAAAAGCATCATGAAGCTCAAGGTTTGCTCCGTAGCCGAGAGAGCAGAAGATGGAATGAACACCGGGATGCGTACGGAGAAGAGCGCCGAGACGTAGTCGAGTATCGCGATGCGATCGCACCGCAGCGCCCGCGTCAACATCATACAACAACAAACTAGAAACAACCACTATTAACAACAGACTACAACAGGAAAAAACCAGACTGAATTATAATGAACTACAGACGACAAACACCACAACAACCACCGAACAAAGTCCAACCATCTGATCTGAGCAACAACAAACTCTAATGAACTTACAGAAATAATAAACACACTCTAATGAATAATAAACACAATACAACAAACAAACAACAACAATAATCAAGTGGGTTGTTGCCATTCCTCAATAACAATAATAGCAATAACAATAACAATAACAATTATAATAAAGGTTTCATTATACATATATAAAAGTATTAGAGAAGCTAAAGGACTGATGATGACTGGCATCAACACACTGCTGAAACAGCAAGAGAGAGAAAATAGAGAAGAGAAGAGAGAGAAAGAGAAGAGAGAGAAAAGAGGAAAAAAGAGAAGAGAAGAGGAGAAAGAGAAAAGAGAGGAGAGAGAAAAAAGAGAGAAAGAAAAAGAAGAGAAAGAGAGAGAGCGAGCGTGTGTGTGTGTGCGTGTTCACCGTCCGAGCTTTTCCCATGTAGCGCTTGTATCTCTCCTCCATCTGCTTCATGTCCTCATCCTTCTTTCTCAGGATCGTCTGCAGCTCATCGACCTTCTTCGCCACTGAGAGACACACAAGCGAGACTCGTGTTTATTTCTCTCCCGCTCTAAACCCCTCGCTTTGGAATCGCCACCGAGGGACGGCCTCCGGTTAGTAACGGAGGTGTGTGTGTGTGTGTGTGTGTGTGTGTTTGTGTGTGTGTATATCGATACTGCGACGTGAATGAAACGCTCTATAAAGCGGAGGATTACAGTCACTGTCCACGCCGGGCTCCAGGTCATCGATCACTTCTCGCTTCTTCTGCAGATCGGAGTGGGCTTCATGCAGCTTCTCTCTACACACACACACACACAACACACACACACGTTCAGACCCCCTCTGATCACACTCTTGGTCAGCTTGTATCTCACTCTCCCCTGACCACATACTCACAGATGCTCTTCCAGTTTCTTCTTCAGCAGAGATGACTGAAGGAGTGGAGGAGACAGAAAGGGTGTGATATGAGTTCATCATCATGTCCAACATGACTTACAGGCATCAGCCCAACAGTGGTGTAATTAAAACACAGCTGTACGCTAGAATCGAATATAAAACGACTGTTTAAAGCCGTAATTATTGTTATTATTTCAGATATGAATGCAAGTCAGCGGCAGCGAGTGACGTCACGGTGACCCGAACGTTTAATACGTGAGGAATAAAAGAATCCGAATGGAGTGAAGGGGCTGTTCCCACTCCGACTCTGTTCCAAAGAGTTTCATGCACTAATCGGACCAATCAGAATGGACCAATCAGAATGGACCAATCAGAATGGAGAACGGTTGTGAACGGGGAAAGAACCAGACATGGACTATACGGAACATTACTGCGGTGTGGGTTTAACGCACTGTGACGTCCCTCTTTGCTGGAAGACTTACACGGACCATGAGCATTTATTCACTGGGTGTGGACTG
>CM022765.1:25838809-25861309 GCA_012411365.1 Ameiurus melas
CCTGTGGGACATACACGCTAGTGCTTGGTTTGAAATGATTTGTAGAACATTAGTGAAGGAACAGAACAGCGCAGGGTGGCATGCACAGGCCCGGCAGGCCGTGATTAGAGCCGCGGTAAACAGCGAGCGGGGTTAGTCTTGTTTCGTCCTCGTGCCGAGTCTTCCATGCTTTAGACGTTAGAGAGGAAACGCAGACGCAAGGCCACTCAGAGCTGAAGCCTGGACTGGAGATAAAACTGGAGAGGTGTTGCTCAGTGCCAAAGAGACACCATGTGCGGAGGAAACGTTTGTGTCTCGGTGTTAATAACCGCAATACTCACATAGCAGACATCGCGTCTCCGTGACGAATCCAACACTGCCCTACGACGAGCGTTACAGGGACAGACACAGGGACTGACTTCAGCACTGGGGATTTTACCACCAACAATGACTCTTTTTTTAAAAAATATACTAGGGGTGTGTGTATCCACCTCCGGGGCCAAAAATCGTCACGGTAACCCAACGTCACGCTTTGATCACGTTCCGTTTGAAACCAAGACGTCTAATCTTCAGTGTAGCGATATCGAGTACAAAAGCAGATATCTGGGCTTTGTGACCGCGCGCTGAAATGCACGCACACACACTTCTAATGTTACCCAGTCCCTTCATGAGCAAGCAGCAAATCAGGTTAGACAAAACCAGTTCGACAGGACACACAGACCGGTCGGCTGTGTGGACATCACACACACACACACACACACACCCTCACTGCAAGAGCTTACTTTAAAATACCGACCTTAATAGCTAATTATAGTAATTAATCTAGAGAATCTAGCATCCGTGTCCACATCTAATGTACATGACTAGATATATTCACATCTATACACACATGCTAATCTCAAACAAGATGCACACACACACACACACACACACACCTGCTGCTCGAGCTCTCTGCAGCGCTGAGACGCGTCGTCCTTCACGTCCAGCTCCTCGCTCAGGAAATAATATTTCCTCGACTAGAAAGAGAAAGAGAGGACGTGAAACCGAGTTCAAGCGCCAGTAACGTTACATAAGCGTTTTCGCACACTCTACACAAACACACACACACACACACACACTCTACACACTTCACTATCTAGTTTCTGGACGGCATTGATCAGATGTTCTGTACGGAGCAAACAACAACTGAGGTTCTGGTGCGCGATTAGAGGACCGACAGTGCACCGTGTCTCCGTCTTGGCTCGGGAGGCCAAGAGAGCAGAACGGGCCGTGCTCTCGAGTATGCGGAAGAGGGCGGATAGCGCTTTCCTCCGAGTGCGTTACTCCGCCCCGTGACGCAGCCTCGTGTGACACCGTGGAAAAAAAAAAAACAATCCTCATGTCAAATAAGCACGAGGTCCATCCTGAATACAGAAATAAACCCTTTAAAAATCTCCCAAATTACCCCTTGTTCTTCAGCGTAAAGCTGTTCGATCGTGCTTCAAAAGCTCTACGATAAATAAATACACCCCAAACAAACATGTACGCATATGAATAGTCCAGACACTGGGTGTATTTCAGTATCGTAAGAGTTCTGTGGATTCCCATCATGCAGTGCAAAAAAAAACAAAAAAAAAACACATGTGGTGAGACCGTTTACAAAACACAACATTCGAGCTACAGTGTAAAGACCTTAAGCTACGTGAAGGTAGATGTAGGGTGTTTAGCATTCCTGTTCTCTGTTAGCTTTTAGGCTAGTGATGAGTGCTAGCTGATATTGAGCTAGCGACTAAAGAAATGGCAGTGGTACAAAGGGTGGTTTAGTGACGCACTCACCTGATAATCAAAGTCTCCATATGTGTCTGGGTTTCCTGACTCCACATGCTCTTTGGTGAGCAGCTGGAGAACACACACACACACACAAAAAAACCTTTACACCATCACACTGGTCCACGTAAATCCTACAAAACCTTCAAGCCCTCGCTCTGGAGATATCCCTCTACGGAGGATCTTGGAGAGACAACCTGAAACTTTCAGGTCAGGCCACACACACACTTTAAATGTGAATACAGGTACAGATATCTGGAGCACCGAGCAGATACAGGATTGGTTACAGGTACAGATTTACACCTCTGCTGCAGACACAGGACACATGTGGGACACATGTGGGGTAGAGGACACTATTAAGGACGGTTTTTTTCCCCCAACGTAATGGAAAACAAAACCCAAGATGGCTGAACAGTGTTGTTTACCTCTTGGATGGCCGTCATGACGACATGCTGGACCGACTCCTCGAGGGTCATGATCTGCTGGATGTGTTCTACAGGAAGAGACACACACACACAGTCAACTGTTATTAACGCACGGAATGAAACCACTCACGTGTCGCGCTGTCGTAGGAAACGATTCAGCGATGACGCAAGGCGGCTATCGACACCCTGGAGTTTTAGGAAAGCCGTTACTATGGAAACGATGAGCGCGGGTAATTGCAGCAGCACCAGTGCGAGTGAATCAGCTCGTCGGAGGAAAGACACTTCTGTGAACGCTCGCTCTTAACGATCGGCATGGACGCCATACGGTATCCCAGGTTACCTTGCTTCTTCTCGCAGCTCACTGCGCAGCCCAGCACCAACTGCACCAGACGACCCAGCTCCGCCACGTCACCCATCTCCCCAATGAGAGAAACATCCGGAACGTGCACGTCTGCTACCTGCTGCCCCAGCACCTGTCGACGGAGAGAATAGATCTATAAGAAAACAAAGGCTCAATAGAATACTCAAAACGGAGCTGTAGTGTGGAACCGTTTATATTGGAAGATATTTTACAGCTCATAACATAAATAAGGAGGCCCGACTCTGTTCTGGAGCTCGAACAGCACATCCGTGGCCACTAAGCGTGATCCAGACGGCCGAGGAGTCTTTTCAGGCGAAATAATCAGAAGAAGGGATATAAAAGTGTCTAATAAAATGAATTCAGTGGATTTTATTAGAAGGGAATTAGCCGATGGAGATTGCAGCGGCTCGCCTAGGATTAAAAAAAACAATAAATGGTTCGAAAATGAAAAACTGTCTTCACGAAACATCGTACACGAGACCGTCCGGTTTTAATGACGAGACCAAACGCGGCTCCGGTCACGTCCGGAGTGACGGGGAATATACGATAAAAAAAATACTGTACTCACGTCGTGGTAATATTCCAGCATGCTCTGTAGGATCTTCTTTAGATTGCTGACCTGAAACACACACATTTACAGTCACATTACACCGAGATACAGACGGACAGATATAAACTGCAGCATAACTGATTCTCCTACACAAGGTAGTACGTCGGTCTCGGATCGTTCCGACTGAAGAATTAGTTGTGCTGTGAATGTACATACCTTGATCCTCCAGTTGTCTCCGGTCTCCTCCTTTATCCTCCCCACCCATGCCTCGTTAAACCAGGACGGGTCTCTGGAGGCGTGGAGAGAGGACGACACGTTAAACCAAGAAATAAATAAAAGTGGAACATTCAGGACGCAAAGTTTTGGGACACACACTTACATTTTGTGCAGCACGTGAGCGATGGCCACTCCGCTGGCGAGGTCGTGTTTGCTCGTACATGACGGCACCTTAAATGTCCGAAGCTGTGGGGGGGGTTCAAACTTTTGTTAAAACAAATACGCCACGTGTCTCATCAGGACATTTGAAACGTTCTACTCCATTTAGCACAGGTCATGTGAAGAAAGGTCGCTGTGTGGAAAGCCGCTGACGGAGAAGGTCTGAACAGCATGGACGGACAACATCTGGAAAGTTCTGCTTTAAAACACGCAGGAACGACGACGCGACTAATTTGATTTATTTTGCGGTCACGTGACGTACGTTATGACACGTTTGAGATTGTACGATGCGTTTGGATTCAAACCGGAGACGGCGAATATGGTTACCGAGCAACCACACTACGTTGATGATAACGGTGTCACAGACTTTATCTCACTACGCTTCTGATAGACACTATATGGCCAAGACGTTTGTGCACTCATGACCTTCACACCCGTGTGTACTTGTCGAACGTCTCGTTCCAGATTAATTCCGTCTTTACGGTTATAACGCGCTCCACTCTCTCTTCTGGGAAGGCTTTCCACTAGATTTGGGGGCGTGGCTGTAGTGATCTATTTGTGATCATTCAGCTACGAGAGCGTTAGTGAGGATGAGGTCAGGTGATGTTGGGATGTGAGGAGACTCCAGTTCCAGTGGGGTTGAGGTCAGGGATCTGTGCAGGACACTCCAGATCTTCCACCTTCTTCCAATCTTCATGGAGCTCGCTTTGTGTACAGTAGGGTTACTACTACAGTTAAAGCGACACATAAATGGTAAATGTGCACTTATATAACGCTTTTATCCAAAGCGCTACACTGTGTCTCATTCACCCATTCACACACACACTCACACATCTAGCATGCCATCGGGAGCAACTTGGGGTTCAGTGTCTTGCCCAAGGACACTTCGGCATGTGGAGTCACCCGGGCCGGGAATCGAACCACCAACCCTACAATTAGTGGACAACCCGCTCTACCAACTGATCCACAGTCGACACATCCCCCTGCTTCTGCAGAGCACACACGGGATACGACACGTCATCTAACCCAGACTCTTTACATTAATCTGTAAAGATTTCCTGTGGGCCACCAAGAGAGCTGACGTCACGCTAACCGCCACGTGGAAATACTGAAATCAGGGCTCGCACAAGGTGCCTGAATTGGGCTTTTCGAAATGTGAAGTACGGAAAAGCCTTGAGAAGGGCCATCTTTAAACCATTTTCCATCTAGTGGTGCTGAAAGCGTGCTTAAATGATTAAAAAAAAAAAGTCAATGAATACGAAATCGAATAACGGTAAAGAGGGTTTATTTTTCCGATAGAACACAAATACAATCCTTTCACTTAAACTGGTGCGTACGGGGATTCTGTCAGAGGACGTCGTGGTTATACAGCAGGATTGTAGCGGTGCAGACCAGCGGCTCGGAGACGACTGGGAGACGACTGCTGGTGATCACGCGATCTCTCAAAGCGCCGCGGTTCAGTCACTACCACATACTCGTCCCGTTATCTGACAACCTGACGATATCTCTCGTACGGTCCTTGAAAACAAAACAAACAGTGCGTGAGAAGACCTCGAACGTCCCGGAATGTCATCCTGAAGCGTCCGTACGAACCCTGTAAAACGTTTCAATAGGAAACGATCCAGCGTTCCCACTTTTATCATTTATTACCGCTGGAGTCCATTTCCAAATCCAGATACTCATTCCCAACGCCCAGCGTGTTCCTTCCTAGTCCTCCGAGGACCACTCCCGTCTGCGTGACCCCACCGCTCCGTGGACCTACAGGATCAAGTTCATCACCACTGCACGGTTTGGGTTCGGGCCTCTGGGCTCCAGTGACTAAGTTAGTCGTTTTGACACGATTTATAATGTTTATAATCATTTCTTTCTTTTAAAAGTACTTCACACTAGGAGGCACTCTGAGCTGCATCTGAAATGTGTAGAAATTATTATTATTATTATTATTGTGGGAGATTGATCGTCACCCGTGACGTAGGCGCTGAACCCGGAAGTGCACCTGTTCCACGCTGGACAGTTCACGGAAGCGTGTACACGGTCGGTCTTCTTTAATACACCTGACCCAGCACGTGTTCCGGTTATCACTACGTCCGCGGTGGGTTCTGAACCGCACACCCGGTGGAAGACGACGCTAGGTGGGTTAAGCTGTGCTAGCATGCTAGTCTGACCCGAGGACCGGGAGCTGACTAGCACAGGACAGGACAGGACAGGACAGGACAGGACAGAGTGCGTGTCGGTGTCGGTAACTCACCCAGCTGAGTAAAGAGTCACACAGCTCGGCTTTGTCCTCGCTCATACCGGCAGAGAGAAACACACGGCGCGCGAGACACACACACACACACAGGGAGATTTAAATGGAGGTCGATGACATCAGCAGCAGCGTTTTGGCGCACGCGCCTTTTTTATTTATTTATTTATTTATTTATTTAAACCCCGCCCCCGCGCGGGCTTCCGTACTTCGCGCGTTGCCATAGCGACGTGTTCACTGTTGTTGTTTTGTATCCGTTTCATAAGACATAAAGCGCTACAGCACACAATCAGCTGCTTCATATCAGTTTTAGGTTTAATTATTGAAATAATAATAATAATAATAATAATAATAAAGGGTACAAACGTTATAAAATAAAAGTCCACAATATCTACAGTATCTCAGAAAGGTGTATTCTGACTTAATTTACCGTGATATAGATATCATATTGTCACATTTATTATCAATATTGTTATATATTATTATTATTATTGTTGTTGTTATTATTATTATTATTATTATTTATGTAAAACCACCCGCTTTTTGGCACTAAAAGCACTGAAAAGGCTATTTTTATTTGTTAATATCAGAAGAAAGCTTACTTGTTAAATGTTGTACATCCACACAAGATGAATTTATTTATTATTGCGTCATCGCTGTGGGGCGCACGGTGGATTAGCGGTTCGCGCGTTCACCTCATCGTCAGGGTCCGGGGTTCGAGTCCTACCGTGTCCCTGTGTGTGCGGAGTTTGCATGTTCTCCCCGTGCTGCGGGGGTTTCCTCTGGGTACTCCGGTTTCCTCCCCCAGTCCAAACACATGCATGGTAGGCCGAGTTAGCGTGTCTAAAGTGTCCGTAGTTTGTGCGAGTGTGTGTGCCCCACGATGGATTGGCACAATGTCCAGGGTGCACCCCGCCTCGTGCCCCATGCTCCATGGGATAGGCTCCAGGTTCTCCACAGCCGTGTAGGATCTTCATTATCATCACTGTCGTCTTTACCAGTGGGATCGTAGTCACTGCCAATGTCATCTTCATCACCGTTGCAGTTGTTGCTGTCACCATTATCATTGTCGTTCTCCTCATCGTCATCCTTACTGTCCTTGTCATCATCGTCGACATCATCGTTGTCGCCACTGTTATCATCGTCCTTGTCGTTATCGTCATTACCTTCGTTATCGTCGTCAGCGTCACTGTCATTGTCATTATTTTTGTCTTCATCAGTGTCATTGTTGTCGGGGTCATCATTATAATTTCTGTGGTCATCGTCGTCATCGTCCTTATCGATGTTATTGCCATCGTCATTTAATCGTTTAGTCTGAAA
The DNA here is from genome assembly GCA_012411365.1 of Ameiurus melas. Classification (NCBI taxonomy): domain Eukaryota; kingdom Metazoa; phylum Chordata; class Actinopteri; order Siluriformes; family Ictaluridae; genus Ameiurus; species Ameiurus melas. Next base: position 25,845,931 of record CM022765.1, read on the forward strand.
TATAATTCTGATCCTGTGGAACACTTAACCTGCTACTTGAATATTTTTTTCCCACTATATACTTTCTTAATCATGTTTTGTAATTACTAATTTACTTAACTCGAGTCATTATTATTGTTATTTTATTTATTTGTTTGTTTTGTTTTTAAGTAACAGCACGTGTATCTGAGTTGTCTTTTAGTCAGATAACCCAAACTGTCATGTACATAAGCAGCACTTTTGGGTATGACCACTAGGTGCCACTGTTTCACAAAATATTCAAGTTTACTCACCCTTTTTTAAAAGTGCCCAGACATCAGATTACAGCGTGTCCGATAGCCAGATCCGATCAGTAGAACATACGATGATGTTCTGGGTGTTTGAGTGATACACGGTGATTAAATACAAGTGAGGTGTATTGATGAAACACAGTGAAGCAGGTCATAGTGTTTAAGACGAAAGAAAAGAGAGCGCATGATTGCATCGTGTACAAGGTCAAGGTCATCTAACTCTCTAACTCTCTATACTCTCATGTGTACTCTCTCTAGTACATTTTCATCTCTCAGAGGGTCTTTTATCTGTTGTGAGAAACTCACCTTGGAGCATCCTTTTCTTCAAACACCTTCTCCAGAAAGATGAACCTCCACAGTCATCTTTTGAGTCACTTTAATTCATCGTAAGGGAAGTTCACGTTAAAGGTTTCATCCAACAGGTTTCAAGTGGTTAACAGAAATCTGATACTCAACGAAAGACAGAAGAGATTCACTTAAACGTAAAGATACTTAAAGATAAATTTAGGGGGAAATTCACCTTAAGGTGTTTTGTGCAACTGGTTTTCAGATCCAGAATGCACACTAGGCAGTTTTGGGTAGCTTTAGTGCAGAGGGTTCTGTAAAGAATCACAGATCGCCTCAGTACAGATTTCATTTCCTGTAACCATTTTTTTTAATAATAAAAGGGGAACATTATTTAGCCTAAAATGTATATTTATATTAAGATATTTGTGTTTTATTATGTTTTAATATTTGTGATATTTATTGAAGTCAATGTGTGGTTTTAACTTTTAAACGTCCAGGGCCTTAGCAGGTCAACTAATGGATAAAGGGCAGTGATGTAATGATAATGATGATGAGTCTTTATTGGTCACGTATACATTACAGCGCAGTGAAATTCTTTTTCTTTGCATATATAGTAAAAAAAGAATTTCAGTGTGCTGTAATGTATATATGACAAATAAAGCCTCATGATCATTATCATTACATCACTGACCTTTAGTCATTAGTTGGCCTGCTAAGGCCCTGGAAGTCTATGTTAGGAGGTTATGCGAAGCAGGTTAGGAGGTTGGGGTCAGAATGCAGCCATTATATGGAGCAGAGAGGGTTAAGGGCCTTGCTCAGGGGCCCAACAGTGGCAGCTTGGCAGTGCTGAACCCCCAACCTTCTGATCAATAAACCAGAGCATTAACCATCAAGCCACCACTGCCTCAAGCCACCACTACCCCGAGCAACCACTGGCTCAAGCCACCACTGTCCCAAGTGGCAAGCCACCACTGCCTCAAGCCACCACTGCCTCAAGCCACCACTGCCTCAAGCCACCACTGCCTCAAGCCACCAGTGGCTCAAGCCACCACTGCCCCAAGCCGCCACTGTCCCTTGATGTAATGACTGAATGAATAAGGGATAATATAGTAGTTAACATCTTTAATTTAATAAACTGATTTTGAAAGCCCCCACGTCGCATGTTTTACCCTGTTTATTCTTGGAAATTTGTGCCCACTCCTGTTCATCCTGTTTACATTTCTATAAACAGCTTTCAACACCAAACTGTCAGGAACTGGCAAAGATGACAAATCTCTACGCTGTATGTGAAGGACTTCCTCAGAATACTCCCCCCCCCTCTCTCTCAGCTCACACTAATAAACCAGAGTGTTCTAGTTTACCTACTCAACCCCACCCTCTTTCTCTTTCTCTCTGCACCCCACCTATCCGAGTGCACACCTTAGCGTCAGTGTGACTTCCTGTCCCTCCCATCCGGTTACAGTCGCACCTGAGCATATTGCCATATTTGTCCATGAGCTTTGCCCTTTATTTGTTTGGCTTTCCCTCTCTCCCTGTCTCTGCACGCGTACATCTTATACTTAAAGACAACTCTTCTCTGTCTCTGTGTGTTTTATTTAAGTACGTGTGTATTATTTATACACACACACACACATATATATTTGTTCCTGCCTCTCCAATAAACCAGACTCCACTTCCACCTCCATTCACCCAGACTGCAAATTGTTCTTCGTTCAAAAATCATAAAATATACTGTAAACACAGATAAACTCGCGACGATACCAGCACGATTACGAACAGTATGAATTCATCCCAGACGATAGCTGAACATGCTGATAATATCCTCCGATCTTTGTGTGTTCCATTTTAAAGTAAAGAAGACAATTATGCAATGTATATTTAACCTTCAACACAGGAAAAAAAAAAACTTTGTACTTCCTCATTTTCACTCAATTACTAAAATTACTTATGGTCTTTGGCCTTTTTTCTTTTTTTTTTGCAGTATTATAATCTGAGCCAGCAAACGTCTTCATTATTAGCACAGCGTACTTTTATTCTAGGTCAAAACAACATAACTGTATTCAAAAATTCTGGACACAAAGTTGGTTAATATGTTTATTAGTGTTTTTATTTTTATTTTATTGAAGCATGAGATGAAATCATTACCTAAAGGATTCTCTAATACTGATTAATCCTTCACAGCTCCATCGGAGAGGTCAGTAGAAGCTATAATGTTCTTCTACCCCTTTATTGGGCGGTAGGTTTATTGTTTCTATAGTAACAGGTCATTCACAGGGACTTGTATATACAGTGGATGCTTCACATGAACAGGTTTTTAAAGAATGTGCGCAATTGTTAATATTGTGAACTGATTATTTTACTATAACACATAGCAAACTGTTCCATTCCAGCATCGGCAGGAGCTTTTGAGTGTTCAACACACCCCTTCAACATAAGTCCTAAGTCCATATGCCGATCACCCATCAGCTAGGGGTTATAATACTCCATCCAGCCGTTATCCACCGTTTCCACCCCTCACCATGACTCATCCACTCCTCAGGAAGAATTAATAAGGCCCCATCAACCTGTAACAATGAGGTTATAGTTCTTAACCCAACTCTGCACCCCAGCAAAGAGTGCCATCAACTCCTCAGCAAGGATTTATAATGCCCCGTTAACATGCCATTAGGGGTTTATAATGCTTCGCCCACCTCTACAGCAGGGGTTTTTTACGCTCTATCTACTGCATTCACCCTGCCACCACTTAGCATGGGGTTATAATGCTCCATCCATCCATCTTCATTTCACAGTAGCATGTCTGTGAGGCCTCTGCCGGGGTGGCTGGAGATGGAAGACTTACTCACCCACTGAGGATCTGTGACTAATACTGTTCAGAAGAAGGGGAGACGGGGATTTTGGTCAAGAGAGAAGGAACAGCTCGATTATTTCTGGCATTGTACCTTCTACTACTCTTTAGTTCCCCTTTTCACTCGTTCCTCATTTCTTACTCGCCCACATGCCTCCTTCACCTCTCATTCTTTCATCGTCTTGATTTATTTCTTTATTTTGCATTATTGATTTAACCAGAGTAGTTATATAGAAGTCCTGACCATGAAGGCAGATACCACAAACAATATACAGACACAAGACACAACAAATAACTTTTATAACAGCCATGGGCATAGCTAAGGCCTGGCTGGCTGTACTATTTGCAGTTGTTATTATTATTATTATTATTATTATTATTATTATTAGCAGTAGTAGTAGTAAGACTCATAGTAGCAATAAAAGTGGTAAAACTCGTAGTAGTAGTAGTGGTAATACTAGCAGTAGTTGGAGTGGTTGTAGTAGTAGCAGCAGCAGTAGTAATGGTGGTAGTAGTAGCAGTAGTAGTGGTAATACTAGCAGTAGTAGTGGTAATACTAGCAGTAGTAGTAGTGGTTGTAGTAGTAGCAGCAGCAGTAGTAATGGTGGTAGTAGTAGTAGTAGTAGTGGTAATACTAGCAGTAGTAGTGGTAATACTAGCAGTAGTAGTGGTGGTTGTAGTAGCAGCAGCAGTAGTAATGGTGGTAGTAGTAGCAGTAGTAGTGGTAATACTAGCAGTAGTAGTAGTGGTTGTAGTAGTAGCAGCAGCAGTAGTAATGGTGGTAGTAGTAGCAGTAGTAGTGGTAATACTAGCAGTAGTAGTGGTTGTAGTAGTAGCAGCAGCAGTAGTAATGGTGGTAGTAGTAGCAGTAGTAGTGGTAATACTAGCAGTAGTAGTATATGTGTGAAACTGAGTGACTTGGTGTTTGTATAATAACAATGTCTTCTACAGCATCTCTGGGAAATATGAAAGTTCATTTCATCAGGTTTAGCTAGCTAACCGGCCGCACTGACCACATCAAACAAACAGGTCTATAAATGTTGGTAAAACTGTTTGTTTTTTTATGTTATGTAAAAATATTAATTATGTGGATGCATAATACTGGATTTCTTGAGTTCATTATTAGCTTTCATTAGCTAATGAAATTGAATTTGTCATGCAGGCCTACTGTTATGCTAGCTATGACTTTCTGTAGCTTGATACACAACAAACAAATGTAGCTTAGCTGCTTAGCTGTGTGCATTTTATGGCAGAAGGGGATGCTACTCCGGCCATACACAGATAGACGAAGTCAGTTTATGTTTATATTTAAACATGGAGTGGATTAGTATTCTGCCCATTGAATAGTAGTTTGCCACCATGATAAATTCACTGGGTCTGACCTGGCCACCCCGCAGTCTGACCTGGCCACCCCGCTGTCTGACCTGGCCACCCCGCTGTAAAAGTCTGGCTATACTGTGACGTTACCCCATGACCACACTCAGCAGACATGACACAATGGGTAACATTCCACTCTCCTACATTCACTACATAAACAGAACATTTACGTTGTAACGCTGTGGAAAACATTTGACAGCTGCCCCGTCCCGGTTAAGCCTAAACGGCCGTGTTTAAGGGCGGGCAGATCTAATTCGCAGGCACAGCTCTTTGATTGTCTCTCCATGTCCGTTCATGAATGGATGTTTGTGGTTTTTTTTTGGAAAGAAGACCGCATTCCGTTCTGCGCTGAGGAATGTGCGCTATGCTGTGTACGGCCACGCCTGAGAGTGAGCGCGAGAATCTGGCGTGCGTGCACCCCACGGCTGGAGAGCAACATTTAGAAGAAGAAGGAGGAGGGAAAAAAAGAGCTAGGAGTACAAATGAAGTGGCGAGAGAGACACCAGTAGGGGAAAAACCCTGGGCTAAACTTATAAACTCCAGACATGAGCTCATGTGGGTTACAGGTGTGCGCTTGGAGTAAACATGACCACATGAGGCGTGGCCGAAGGGGAAAGATTGACAGCTACGCTGACACCCCCACCCACCCACTCATTACCTCATCACTTCATCACTTCACTTGCGCAATCTTACCGTGCGAAATTCGAATCATTAATGTAGACTGGGATGGCAGACATATGATAAAAAGATGTTATCCATTCGATGAAGAAAAATGTGTCATTGTTGATGTGGTTAAGCTTTCTCAAAAGATTACTTTACATAACATTTATGGAAGGAGTCTCCAGTGTCAAAGTCTGCTTTGTACCGGTCAGTAATTATTCAGGACAGAGGACTTTCCTGTTTCTCAAAAACCTGATTTTTTTTGTCTTGACAGAAAAGCAATTCCATAATAACATCGAGCGGGGTCACGGTGGCTTAGGGGTTAGTACGCTTGCCTCGCACCACCAGGGTTGGGTAGCGGGTGGGGTTCAAATTCTGCCTCTACTTACTGTACATTTTTCTTTCTATCATTTCAAGAACTTCTAAATCCACGGTTCTACTTTCCTATGGTTCCCTGGAAAAGGCCGAGTGAACGCACACCACCATTAGAAAATCGAGCGTATGGTGCTTCCTGTCTGCCATTTTGAAATCCACTGAAAACAAATTGCGTCTGAACATCATGAAATTTGGCACACATCATCGTCGGTGTAAGCCTCATAAAAGTCATCAGAAGACTTTCGAATACTCTGATCGGTTTGCCTGTAGTGCGTCGACGAGTCTGAGAGCGAAGCCGCCAAACAGGAAGTGAAGCTGTGTCTCAGCACGACTCCGCACACTTGATTTGTGAGACAAATCTTGGTAGCCGTGACCTAGGACCATGACCTGAGGCTATGTCAGCACCACCTACTGGTCGAAAGTAATAACATTTAAAAAATGCTTACATTTAACTGCCGTTCTTCAGACCTGTCTAAGCAAAGGTTATCAAAGTTATCAAGGTGTGAAGCTACGAATCATTTTTCAATCCCTTTGTCTAAATTACGGCTCTGCTTTCCTGCTTTGCAGCATTATTTTTTATATAGATTTGCAACGTTGTATGAACGTTTATTGTTTTTGGAACACGTTAAAGATTCAGTCGTCGTGCACATCATTAGCGCTCAAAGAAATGCAGAGGTGTCCAGATGTGCAGCACGAGAGGCCAGGTTACCCGGCAGACAGGACACAGGGCCCAGTCATTAAAATATTTATGGCGTGTTTAGCAGCTATATGTTGTGTGTGTGTGTGTGTGTGTATGTGTGGAGTCAGGCACGAACATGGCAGGTGCCTGCTCCCAGAGGAAGGGGTGTAACTCCTGAAAGAAAAACAAACACTCGTCTGGTTCTTGAGTTCTGTAGCTTATCTAACGTAACGGAAGGCGAGATGAGAGCGTGCGCGGCATGACTAACGCGGGCCTTTACACCACACAGCCGCGACCACGAAGATGAAAGTAAACACGCCGCGCTCGATCAGAGCCTCAACACACCGCAGAGCATTATGTGGGCTTTGATACACTAATGACGGCGGGGGGATGAAAATAAACCGACCGGAGAGAATTCACGCATCGCAGACACAACCCTGCGTTCCTGAAAGTGCTGCACTTAGACACACGCAACTCCAGCAGTGCACTTTGAAAGGATAAATTAGCCAACGTGACTCAGCTAGCAAAGGATATGAGGCTAGTCATCACAAACACACATGTTTATACACACACACAGCATGTGTAAGGTGTGTGTGAGAGAAAGCACGCGAGCCTCGTTACTTTTATTGCCTTGGGCTTCGTGTGTCCGGTGGCAGCAGTGAAACTGTAACTGAACAACACACACATACACAAACTTCCACCCACGTTGTGGCAGCACATGGCCAGCAGGAGGTGACTCACTTTGGCCCACTTGCTCCTGTGTGTGTGTGTGTGTGTGTGTGTGTGTGTGTGTGTTTGTGTGTGTTTGGCTCTTCTCCGAGCATCTCACCATTTGTCCCTATCGTTATGGCCTTGCCACCCCGCCTCGAGGCAACAGGTGGGCACAGGCACTTGAGCAACGTGATACACCGCCATTGTCAAAACCACAATGTGAACACATATACACACACACACACACACACACACACACACACACTTGAAGGGGAGAACAGACGATATGCCTCAATCCCTTGCTCACCAGCTGCTGTAGCACACTGGCAAAAGTGCTGTCTGTCTGTCCATCTATCTGTCTATCTATCTATCTATCTATCTATCTATCTATCTATCTATCTATCTATCTATCTATCTATCTATCTATCTGTCTGTCTGTCTGTCTGTCTGTCTGTCTGTCTGTCTGTCTGTTTGTCTGTCTATCAATCTATCATGTATGCAGTTTCTTGATGTTCCTGTTAATGTCTACTGTAGCTAATGATTCGACCGAAACCTTCCCTGTAAGCACTGAACCGAATGATTCCGAGATGTAAAATCCAGTTGGGTGTGTTGTGCATGGGAACTGAACAAACGGTGGCACGTTTAATCTGATATGTGATGATTAATCCCAGACTTTAACAAGATATCTCTTTAATCTCTTTAACTTTAATGGCGGTGTTGTTCTGTAGATAAACCAAAGATAAGCTTCCAGCTTAGTCGTGATGGTGTAATGATAAATTCTTGGCTAGCCGAGTGGATTTCGGCTCTGTCTACTTGTTAGGAATCTCCGGAGGGAATTCGGGACTTCAGTCCCCAGCAGCCACTGAACCTCTACAAAATGGTCACATGACCACCCGCACCTGACTCTCATTCTGTTAATGAGCACCTGTGTGTATTTAAGTCTGAGGTCTGGACAGCACTCAGGGGGTCTGGCTTCGTCTTGTCAAATGTTGGCACGTCATGTGCGCTCTTCTCCTGGGGCTTGGTTTATGTTTGTTTCCCCTCTTCATGCATGCTTACTGTCTTTTGTGGTTTTTCTTTTACTCTTATTAAACTTTGAATCTGCACATGCATCCTTCCTCCTCCGTCCCTGCATTCTGACAGTACTGTATGAATTATTCGTTCAGGACTCGTTGCTCAATGCTGATGTTTCTCAATATGGCTAGATACTACGGAAGTTCAGTTAGTGGTCAGTGCTAACTGTAAACACTTGTGTGACTGAGTATTATTATTATTATTATTGTTGTTTAATTAGATTTTTTTTGTAATTTACCAACATATCTGAGGGAAATGTTGACGCTCTGGATATTTTTGTCTTTTTTCTCCTTTGTAATGTCTGTATAAAAGCTCAGTTGTTCTCCTCAGGCATTAGTTAGCTTATGTACAGTAGGGCTGGGGATTGTGATCAGTTTGGCGATTCTTATTTATTTATATGGTTTCAATTCGATTTCGATTCAATATCGATTCGTTATCAATATTTCATTTTAAATGTTAGTTTTGTAGACATGGAATCCATATTTGAATATAAATGCTGATAACTGAAGCCCTTGTACTTAGCTATATTACTGAAATACACATTTACATTAACACTTACGTTCAATTGCTTTTTACTTTTACTTTGAGTATCAAACATTGTAACAAGAAAATCGTAACTATGTGCATACAACGCACACAAGATAAGCACAAACTGCCCATTACTGTACAAAATAAATCAATAAAAACATTGTAAATGTGCAACAGGGAAATTCGTCAACAACTTGAAATGTGTTTAAGAAATCATGATGAGAGGCGAACTACAGATAATATTCACGTCCTATTTATTACAAATAATTTTATGTCTGTTTACATTTAATCAAGCCTCATACCGTTACATTATTTCTATCTTTACCGATAAAGGTGTACCGCTGATAAATACTGACACCGATTTATCGCCCAGCCTTGTTAGAGATCAAAGTAGCTTTATTTAAATAACTTTACAAATGATCAGAGTCAAGTGTTGTGTAGCATTTCTGAAAGGATTCATTATCTATAATTGTGCTACGTTAACTTGCTCGTTTTCTACTCAAACTTTAGCTTGCTCGATTATGCTATTATTTTTGATAAAGGTCAAAGAGTTGAATTGAGAATGTTGAAGTGGAAATTTCGCAATATGGCTGGATATTATTGAAATTCAGTTGGCAGTGAAAGCTAAGTGTAATTACAGTGTAATTTTTGAGGAACTGAGTATTATTATTATTATTATTATTATTATTATTTTAGTAATAGAGACATTTTTTTCCTTTTTTTTCTTGTTTCAGTGGTCATTGAGCATTTTCTGTGTCAGTATAAAAGACTCGATATCTACGCCAAGCTCATGTATGGTGTCCATGTCTCCTAGATTCCTAGATGTCTAACCGGATTGTTATGATCGCTGTCAATTATATTACACTATCGATCTGCAGAAATTCTATTAAGCAGGTAAGATGGCTGAAGGAAAAAAATAATAGATGGTCTGGTGGTCACTAGATGGTCACTTATATAGTGCTTTTTAAACCTTAGCGGTTCACACACCAATGGTAGCAGGGCTGCCATGCAAGGCGCTAGCTTGCCATCAGGTGTACCTTGGGGTTTAGTGTCTTCCCCAAGGACATTTCGGCATGTGGAGTCACGTGGGCCGGGAACCGAACTTCCAACCCTACGATTAGTGGACAACCCGCTCTACCACCTGATCCACAGCCGCCCAAAATCACCACATTGCATCTTCACTCTTCAAGTAAATGTTGTCTATATGTGCTTTGCAATTGTTGAGTCTTCTCCAAGAGTGCAAACTGGTAATTTGGTAATTACACACACTTGAACACTAAACACACCTTTGACCTAACCTCTAAACTCATTTTCAGACACTCTAAATCTTGTAATTATCATGTGTGTTTAGCTGAAAGTCTTGGGGATTATTAGGTGTGTGTGTGTTAAGAGAGTGAAACCTAGGCTATCACTAATCCTGACTCAGCACTTCATTACTGTTTACTCTCAGTCTCACCTGCTGATCTGAGGTCAGCGTCTGAGTGAGGAAAATATCTAATATTAAAGTTACAGACAATAAAACCGATCTCGGACCAGCAGAAACGGAAGCTCATTGTCTGTGTGTGTGTGTGTGTGTGTGTGTGTGTGTGTGTGTGTGTGTGTGTTTGTGTTTATTAGGAACTTGTCAGTGTGTTAATTAAAATAATGATTGTGGTTTTTACCACCTTATTGACTCTTTACTCAGTGACTGTGTCATGTTTACAGTCTCAGTTTCACCACCGAAATCACAGTCTAACCTGAAACCCTGGCTGTGTCGCAACCGCCTCGCACACACTTCCAGTTCCCCCTGGCTCGCTAATCACACTCAGCTGTAGCTCATTAACTTCCCTATATATTTCCTCCTTTCAGTTCTTTGCTAAATCATGATTGTGCTTCCTGCCTATATTTCTTTTCTCGTTCTGATAGACATCAGTCTTTTACCAATGTTAGAGATAAATCATCTACTGCCCGGTGTGTCCCACAAGGCTCAGTCCTTGCTCCACTTTTTTTCATCGTGTTTATGCTTGTCCTTGGATAGATCATTCATAAACCTAGATTTACAGTAACTCCATCGGTTAGGAGGATAATTTCTCACAGTACTCAGCCCACCACAGCTCTCCTTCCACCTCGTTACCTGAACGCTTTCATGATTGACTCCAACAGTGACAAGACAGGAATTTTATTTGTTGACGCCAAAACTCTACAGAATTTTTGGTTCATATAGATGGCGTTTCTACAAATGTTCTCAATCTTGCTATAACGTTTCAATAATGTTTCAATTTCAGCGATGACACGACATTTACAGTGAGATTTTCTCAATTCTATGCACATTAGTTACAACCCATTAAAGCAACAAATCAAAACAATTGTCTTGAACGTCATGTAAAGGACGATGAGATGGAAGCAAACGCAGGTAAGGCAGCTTTAATGAGTAAATGACAATCCAAAACATTGAGCAAAAATCATAAGCAAGGAGACTCGGAATCGAGGATGGACAGAGGCTCGGAGACGGGAACAGGCAGAGGCTCGAAGTCGAAGACGGACAGAGGCTCGGAGTCGAGGATGGGCAGAGACTAGGAGTTGAGGACGCACAAAGGCTCGGAGTCGAGGACAGAGAGACTCGGAGTCGAGGACGTGCAGAGGCTCGGAGTCGAGGACAGAGAGACTCAGAGTTGAGGATGGGCAGAGGCTTGGTGTCGAGGACGGACAGAGGCTCGGAATCGAGGATGGACAGAGGCTCGGAGTCAAGGACGAGCAGAGGCTCGGAGTCGAGGACGGACAGAGACTCGGAATCGAGGATGGACAGAGGCTCAGAATCAAAGATTGGCACAGGCTCTGGGTCGAGGACAAAAACAGAATAAAAAAACAGACAATCATTGATAATCAACGGCTTGGTACAAACAGAGACAAAAGCAACTGAGCGTATACTTTGCAGGTCTTAGTAAATGCACAGTTTCTATTTAAGGGTGGTGAGTGTGTGTGGGGGGGTATATAATTGGCAACAGGTGTGTATGATGAATTCTGAATGTGTCAGTTTGGGAGTTGTAGTCCGTGGTGGCCATGTTTGTAGGCTGAGATGTATTATGGGAAACGGAGTCCCTGGTTTGTCGTGATATGGCACTGAGTGATTCCTTTGTCCAAGTCTATGTTTGTTCAGTTTCTTCAGTTCACCGCTCATAATTTTACTTCCAACCTGTTTGGCTCAGGAAGAAAATTGCACACGTGCTTCCAACCTCGATGACACCATTTGCGACCTCTCATTAAGTACATATAGAGACGTTATGGAGAAAACCAAAGCTTGGAAGGAAGCAGCAGAAGGAGATTCTCTATGCCTCTGGTGAGTGTAACTGGTACAGTTAGTTTGGTTTGATTATGTATGATTGATGAGAAGGACATACGATTTCAATCAAACTTTCGCACAAAAGTGGTGTGTATCCTGTAAATCGTATAGTGGGGTGTAAGCTTCCATGGTTTCATCATAACCAAAGTGTGAGCATAGGAATAAGTGGCTCACAAAAACCTCTGCAACATCCAGCCTTCTCTAGCTCAACAGATACTGAGACCGTGTTTCCTGCTTCCATAACAAGAAGTGTAGATTTCTGTTGCTTATGAAATAATGACGTACATTAACTGTGTTAAAGTCATGTGATTATGTGAGGGAGATGTCATTTCAGCATGATAAAATCATGTCGAAAATGAACGTAAATAAACAATGTGGGAGGAAAATAAAAACGCATGCCCTTTAAGTGACTTACATTGCACCATGTAAGTAAATCTTGTACGTGACATTCATGTGATGTTTCTGTACGTGGTAATTCCCTTTTCTTGGGCATTTTTGTAAAAACCCTAAACAGACTCCCAACATATTCAGAATCCAGATGGTAGAGTCCTTACTCATACCAAATATTCACCACATACTCCAATATCGACACTTCCTGTTTCACAAAGAATCAAATACAAACTCCTGCTTCTCACTTACTGTAGTATAGTAATAAACAGCCTGGGTTGAGCTCCTCCAGCTCCAGCACACCTGCTCTACCTGTCAGCCTCACCACGAAAGAGCTACAGTTGGTGCGCATAAGATCAGACCGATATTAACTGGGGGAAATATATGGTCATTATTGAAATAGCCCCCCAAATCAAATTTTGGGATGCCGTTGTGACTTTACTTTTTCACCCAATACTTCTCGCCTTGAGTTCTTCTTCTTCTACTACTTCTTCTTCTATGCCTATAGGTTTTGTTTTGTTGTATTCTCCTGTTTTGGGTACCAATCTACAGTACCCAGGTAAGATAGTTTCTCTAAATACGTCTCCGTTACATGCCCCATTTCACTCAATCCATACTGAATCTACCCACTCGTTCTCATTCACTTTCAGTAAGCGCTTTGTGGTGGTCAGGGTTGTGGTGGATCCAGAGTCTATCCCGGGGAACGTCGGACTTGAGGTGGGAATCTGACTCAGATGGGACACCAGTCCATGGTAGGGCACACACATTCACCCAAATATTAACACCATGGGGCTATTTAGAGTGGGCAATCCACCTGGCATGCTTTTGGGAGGTGGAGGAAACCGGAGAACCCACAGGAAACCCACATGAACAAGGGAAGAACATGGAGGGAAACTCCATGCATTGCTTAGAGCAATTAAATAGTAGAACTGGGCATCATGAATCACTGACAAACAGATGGCCTTTGAGTGTTATACCCTGCAATTATAATGTCTAAGTATATAGTGCTGGACAATGAACCACATACTATACTGTGGTGTTTTGGGTTTCTTTTGAGTTTCTGATATTAATAATGTGAAAAAAACAAAAACAATTGCTGATCTGGCTGAAGGACAGTCCAGTTCTTAACTTACACAATCATACACACACACACACACACACACACAAACATTTGCGTGACCTTTTCTCATACTGAAAGCAAGGATCTCTCCTTTTCCCAGAAACAGTTTCCTTATTTTTTTCCCTGCAGCTCATTATTGTTCTGTGTTCCATCTGGGTTGGGTTTCTGTCATGCAGACGTTTAGCCCATGGCCTCATCCCTCCGTAGTGCCTGCTCCAGGTCTTTGAGAATGTTATGATCTTCCAGCTGTGTTGAAACGCATTGTCTGTTAAACAGCTGTTACCGAAAAGCATTTCAGACCAACTGACTGAAAGATTGACTTTAAAAACAATTCAACTGAACCTCAATTCTTCATTCTGAAATGTATGTTTTGGTTGTTGTAAATACATACCCCCCCCCCAACTATGGAATGCCAACCAAGACCGATATTAAAGACGTGATGATTACACTACTAATTCTATACTAATTCCACCACTTTAAAGTCAATGGAAAGGGTTTTTTCCCTATACACAAGGACATCAGAGAAAACATCTTAACTGGAAACATTTCATTTTAAAATCACGATTGAACGTGATTTGTAAGAGTGCCTGGTCAGCTTATCCTTCAAACCATGGGAACATTTTCTCTTTCTGGATGGCACACTGAATTAATTCAAACATTGGCATTATTTGATTACTTCAACAACGCAATAGGGAATTAAAGGCATGATAGCGTTGGCTACATTCCAACATCTCATAGCTTCATGACATTGGACTGGCATAACAAATCAAAAATAAAATGCACAATAGTAGGATGTTCTGGATCAAGTGCTACTCTAAAATCTGCTGAATAATGAGTGAGTAAGCCATTTTTGTTCAATTAAACCCAATGATTAATGAAATAATTAAATAATTAGGACTAGGAGTATTCATGCATGGTGATATAGTAGACTCATATCAGATTCATATATCATCATATTAGTCTTTTTTTTTCATTTTTAAATTGTTGCTCGCATTTATATTACGTTACACATCAATCAGCCATAACATTAAAACCTCCCACTTAATATTGTGTAGGTCCTGCTGGTGCTGCAAGAACAGCTCTGATTCACCGAGGCATGGAGAGAACCAGACTTCTGAAGGTGTGCTGTGGGATCTGGCACCGAGAGATTAGTAGCAGATCCTTTAAGTCCTGAATGTTGTGGTGTGGAGCCTCCATGGATTGGACTCGTTTGTCCAGAACGTCCCACAGACGCAGGATTGGACTGAGATCTGGGGAATTTGGAGGCTGAGTCAACACCTTGAACTCTTTGTCATTGTACTTGGTCTGCAACAATGTTTAGGTAGGTGGTACGTGTCAAAGTAACATCCACGTGAATACCAGGACCCAAGGTTTCCCAGCAGAACATTACAGAGCATCACGCTGAGCATCACGCTGCCTCCACCCGCTTTATTTTTTCAGCAATTAGGTCTACAGTAGCTCTTCTGTGGGAAGATGAGCCTTGGGCGTCCATGACCCTGTGACTGGTTCACCGATTGTCCTTCCATGGACCACTTTTGGCAGGTACTAACCACTGCATCCCAGGAACACCCCACAAGACCTGCCGTTCTGGAGATTACAGCCAAGTACTTGTGTTCTAGACACTATTGATGAACCCCATCTTGGACGGTTTTCTTCTACCAACCTCGGTGGTGTGAACTACATGCAGGTGACTTTAATAATCTGAAAGGAAAATCAACTTAAGCACCTGCGTAACACGACTCTGAAT
>CM022765.1:25868809-25901309 GCA_012411365.1 Ameiurus melas
CAGATTTTGTAAAGCTCTTGATTTGATTTCGATTTTTTATGTGTAAGGGTTCTGTCACATGACCTGAGCCATGACCAGTCTGCATCTGAACTCTATAATAGTTAAAACTACCAGATTAATATTGAGATTATGTGGCCTTTAAGGTTGTATTGTCACATTTATAGCGTTCCCACAGGAGATGTCCGTGTGACTCAGTGTAAAAAAAGTTGTGGTTAATGATAACCACAAGGACTCTGTTTACATTTACAGCATTTAGCAAATTTCCAGAGTGACTTACAGAAGTGTTTTATAGTCCCTGTTGGGGAGGAGAGCATGATAAGAAAACATAAGACATGGTCAGTGTTTGATAGGTCAGTGTTTACTGTATAAAACTGTGTTTGTTTAATAAGTCAGTATTTGATTGGCGGGTCTCTTTGATTGATGAGACTGTGTTTGATTGACAGATCAATGTTTGATGGGTCACTGTTTGATTGACAGGTGAGTGTTTGATGGATCAGTGTTTGATTGAGGGGTTAGTGTTTGATTGAGGGGTTAGTGCTTGATTGTGGGGTTAGTGTTTGATTGACAGGTGAGTGTTTGATGGATCAGTATTTGATTGATAGCTTAGTGCTTGATTGAGGGGTTAGTGTTTCATTGCGGGGTTATTGTTTGATTGAGGGGTTAGTGTTTGATTGAGGGGTTAGTGTTTGATTGAGGGGTTAGTGTTTGATTGCGGGGTTAGTGTTTGATTGAGGGGTTAGTGTTTGATTGAGGGGTTAGTGTTTGATTGGGGGTTAGTGTTTGATTGGGGGGTTAGTGTTTGATTGAGGGGTTAGTGCTTGATTGAGGGGTTAGTGCTTGATTGAGGGGTTAGTGTTTGATTGACAGGTGAGTGTTTGATGGATCAGTGTTTGATTGATAGCTTAGTGCTTGATTGAGGGGTTGCTGTTTGATTGCGGGGTTAGTGTTTGATTGACAGGTTAGTGTTTGATTGCGGGGTTAGTGTTTGATTGACAGGTTAGTGTTTGATTGAGGGGTTAGTGTTTGATTGACAGGTTAGTGTTTGATTGATAGCTTAGTGCTTGATTGAGGAGTTAGTGTTTGATTGCGGGGTTAGTGTTTGATTGACAGGTTAGTGTTTGATTGCTTAGTGCTTGATTGGGAGTTAGTGTTTGATTGCGGGGTTAGTGTTTGATTGACAGGTTAGTGTTTGATTGACAGGTTAGTGTTTGATTGAGGGGTTAGTGTTTGATTGAGGGGTTAGTGTTTGACAGGTTAAACCTCTGCTATACTTATTTTTTTTAAACGAACGCCAGTGTATGCACACAGTCGTATGCATAGCCTTTCAAAGTATATTCCATTTGACATGTGTGCATACACGGGTGGTCGATGCATGCGCATTACGACAACTTGCACTACCGCTCCTGGCCTACAAGAGTCAGTACAGAGCAGTAAAACAGGTCTTCTGGTGTGAAGGATGACCACAAAGAAGAATCATAAGAACACGAAGAACAATGGATGAGACAGACATGCTGCTTCACTTGTTGTTACTAGAGAAAGAGAAGGTGGTCTGTGTGAACACCTGAAAGAAGCTTGCACTGGTTCCCGCCTCTTCTGCGCTTTCTTCGATTACCTTGAGAATCAACGGCCCTGGGTCACTGTTGCCACTTTGTGGAAAATCTAAATAGTGCAAATGAATGAAATGCACACGCGGTGTGTGTACTCCGAAATTTATGTCATGATAACTGTATGCTGTTCCTAGCGTACAAAGTGAAGCATACTTTGGGCTTTAGTGTTGATTGGCGGGTTAGTGTTTGATTGACTTCTGCGTTTGATTGAAAAATGATTGACGGCTGTGTACAGCGCTCCTCTGAGTGAACTGCGTGGTGAATTCTGAAGTGTAGTCACATCACACACACCATCTGTCCATCAAACACACATATGCGCATTTGGATGCTGTAAATGTCAGCCACATCACTGCACATGCTTGTGCTGCAAAGTGTGTGTGTGTGTGTGTAACGTCTTGATGTTGTCTCCTTCTTTAGAATTTCATTTTGTTTTTTCTTGTTTGTGTCTGCTTCCGTTTGTGGAAACAACCTGTGAGGTTATTGCTTTCCCTGCTTTATAATGTGTGTGTGTGTGTGCGTGTGAGAGCGAGAGCGAGAGCGCACGCGAGAGAGAGAGAGAGAGAGAGAGAGAGAGAGAGAGAGATTTTCACAGTAAAATAGAGCAGTGGTAGCGAGTAAATTCCCGTGCTAATGAACAAATCAAAAACATAATGGACAGCATGTTTTGTGCCCTGGTGGTCCTATATCAGGCACATACACACCTCTGTGGTGGTCTGACTGTGTGTGTGTGTGTGTGTGTGTGTGTGTGTGGCCATCCACTGTCAAATTTAATACTGTGAGGCAGGCCATGCAGTGATGAGTAAGTTGCTCTCAAACGGTCGTGTATTAGGGGAAACCCCCCTATGGGGCCTCACCGTTGGCACACAGTCACGCTTTATCTGCTGTTGTAGACCACGGGATCTCAATCGTTCTGCACTTAGGCACAGCGTTCTGAGAAAGAAAGAAGAATTTCCAAGGACCCCACTATGACCCCATTTGAAGAACAACAGCGTGAATATCTGAGCCATGTATTAGAGTTTAGTTCACCCCCGAGCGTTCGACGCGTCCCGAAGCTGTGTGTATACTCACAGCACGCTCTAGATTCTATCGCAATTCATAGATTTACTCAAATCTTTTAAATCTAGCATGCTACAGGAACTGAAATGAAGCCAGTGGTGAGATGTCGTCTAATTTAAACTGCACTGTAACTCTGATGTGGATGCATTCTGACTACGTTTACATGGACAGCTGGAATCTAATTACTGACCTTATTCTGAATCAGACAATATTGTGATTAAGGTGTTTACATGAGTCACTTTTAGAATACTCCTTTCATGTTCCCGTTTTACATTTTATAGAACATAGATCGATTAACGCTACGCGTCATTACGTCTCCACGCCACGCCGTCCGACATCCCTCCAGAATTTCACGTATCGACCGTATACATTTTTGGGCGTTTTTATTTTTAACTTTGCGAACGCTTCAAGTGCAGTTAATTATTTTTCATGTTGTACGTGCAAATAGACGACTGCTTGAAGCCGTGGGCTGCGTCTCAAACCGCGTACTTACCTGCTATATAGTAGCTGGAATACTTGTATATCTCTTACTATACAGCAGGTGAGTACGCGGTTTGGGACGCAGCCGTGCTCTCTTGCTTGCAGTCAAACAGTCGAGCGCTGCCGTGTGTTTACGCGTCCTGTCACACAATGTGGTGAAAACTCCCACACGACGTTAATAGTGGGATTAAGGTGTGTACATGTCTGTAACGCACGTCCATAATGCGACTAAAACAGGAATACTCCACACGTCTTCATTCCATTTGTGTTTACTTCGAGTGTGACTTTAATCAGATTAAGGTCATTGATAATCTCTGTTTACATGCTAGTTTCTTAATCAGAGTATCATCTTAATCGGATTAATATGGGATTATCGTTGTGCGTGTAAACGTACTGAATGCATCACCGTTTCTTACACAGTCCATGTCCTAGTTTTATTAAAGTTGACATTATGTACGCACGTCTTTAGTTACTCTTTAGCTGAACCCCTTTCATTTCATTTCCTTCAGGCTTACGGCTATGATGTGGTGTGTAGATAATAACGTTGACGGTAGTTGATCATACTACGGGAATCGTAATGATTTTACGATCATCATGGCAGTGCAAAACGACTTTAGACCCTTTTCCTAGAAACATGCTATTATACTGTATTTTCAGAGCCTAGATTATTGGTGTTAATTGGTTAAAAAAAAAAAAAATAATAATAATAATAATAATAATAATAATAATAATAATAATAATGAATAGCATGAGTCTATGGCTCCTAAAAGGCTGACAGAATTGCAGATGTGGTCAAGTCAGAGTTTGCCTGTGACGCTGCTGCATTAGTGTGAGGGTTCCAGTGAAAACCCCGCAGGATGAGGATTTACATAACCACCCTGAACGTTGTAAACTGTGGTGCGAACTCATAACATAAATGTTGTGTAATTTACACAATCACAGATGCAGATTTAGAAATCAGGTTTGTTTTGAAATGGACGTGTTTATGTAGAATTACTACTGACAGAAAAGAACTACGTAATGACATGATGGATGATGGAAGCTGAATCACAAAACAAACATCTGTATTGCAATATTATATTTTCTGCATTGCTGCCCTCCTCTGTGGACTGGTCACATGGTTCACGCTCAAGCACTCACAAAGGGCTGGATCTGGAGTGAGGTCATTGTGTGTGTGTGTGTGTGTGGGTGTGTGTGTGTGTGTGTGTGTGTGTGTGTGAGTCTTCTTTCCGAGCCACTGTGGGAGGAATGTCACGGCAGAGGAAGTGGAGAGATGGACCTCCAGAAACAGATTCAATCCAAACCCATGAGTATTAATGAATATCTGTAGCAGGAATGATAAAAGATCACATGACTAAACCTAGGTTCTTCCTTCCTCTTATAACCTCAGAGTGGAAACTGTGTGTGTACGTGTGTGTGTGTGTGTGTGTGTGTGTGTGTGTGTGTACGTGTGTGTGTGTGTGTGTGTATGTGTGCACTCATATTTTTCTCTACATATTTTTCCATTTTGTTCTTGTCATGTGTGTCTTAAAACCATCTTTTTTTCTTCCCCATTCTAATCAGCCAATCAGATCGCTTTAAGGAGCGGTGATGTCATCACTTCCAATGGCTGTGGTTAGGGAGGCTTCATTGACGTACAATTTGAACTGTGTGACCAGTGTTTCTCAAAAACTATGCTGTGTGTGTACGTGTCTGATTGTGTGTGTGTGTTTGTGTGTGTGTTGGTCATGTAATGCTCTTGTGCAACATGTCTGTGGAGGCTATTAATGTGTGTGTGTGTGTGTGTGTGTGTGTGTGTGTCCGTGTGTTTAAATATGCACAGGACTATGAAAGTTTAAACACACAAATTCTTCTCTCAGATGTTTATTTGGAGGTCTGCATTACTGTGTCAGATATTTGTATTTAAATGAAATATTGTATTTGTATTTGGCTAAAGAAAGTAAAGTATAATATCATAGAACACTATTCCCCCCCCCAAATAAAATAAAAAAACAAAACAAGCATACCGAAGGCTGTTTTGGATTTATCTGCGGAAACCAGAAGCGAGCGAAGTGGTCAGTGTTTCCAGGAGAACTTTCGCACACCACATTCAGGTTCATCACCAGGACAATGGGGAAAAGCGTAGCAGCTGATTTCCTTATAATGCTGAGCGACGATGACCTTGAGAGAACGCAGGTGGTTTCAACGGCAAAACGTCACAACAAACTGAAGATATCTTGGTTTTACAGAATATAAAGGGCCAAGAGGAGTTTATTTCCTGTCCTACACAGACTCATAGACATTCAATATAAAATAATGAAATAAAATATAACCCAAAAGATCTAATCTCTCTCTCACTCCCTCTCTTTCTTTCACTTCCTCCCTCTCTCTCTCTCTCCCTCCCTCTCTCTCTCTCTCTCTCTCACTCTCAGCTACATATTGTTGAGGTAGTAAAAGTTAAGCGAAGCACATGAAGTTTCTAGATTTTTAGAGAAACAAGCCACTTCGGACAAAAGTCACTGTGCAAGCAAAATGCTTCGTCCAGCACGTCATGTTTCCATAGAAAACTTTTGCTGAATCTACAGTAATTACTTAAATACACTGCAGCTAATCCTGGATTCTTCTTCCTCCTGTATCCGTGTGATTTCATGGGTTGCTCTGCTGCCACATGATTGGCTGATTGGATACTTGCGCAAAAAAATGTTTGAGCTGGCATTCTGTTGTTCCTAATAAAGTGGCCAGTAAGTGTATATATGTGCGTTACAGTTAATACTGACACTAAGTATTGCATTATGTATATATAACAACCACAGCTTTCCCTATACTGTAATAAAGCACATAGAGTCCGGTTGCAATGAGGAAGCCCTTAAATACAAAGATTTAATAAAGACTTGATGGAACAATTTCTGTTTAACATTTAAAAAAAAAAAGATCATTCTAGATAATAAAAACTTTTAACTGTAAATTCTGATATTTTTACCTTTCATGGTTTTCTACTGAATACAGATTATTCAGTGCAAGACAGGAAATGAACACTCTGATTTTCCACCAAACTCTCGGTTAATGAAGTTTATCTGCACTGGAATAACCTCACTCACACACTCACGCTGTTTCTAACGCCCCCTTGTCGAGTTCCCCCTCCACGTTTCCACTCGAGAAAATCTGTTTACACCGTACCAGGACGATACTGACTGTTATATTCAACATCCAAACCTGCCCCCAGGGGCGTGGCCTAACATTCCAATGAGTACGCTTGCTACCGTACAGCGGCACGTCAGCTAGGTCACGCAGATTCTTCGGCTGCTTTCATACCACTTAGCCATACTGATACGTTTGGATTGTTTTCTGATTGGTTCGTCTTCATACTGTAGATAATTTAACAAAGCAAAAAGCAAAAAAAAAAACAAAGTGATGAAAACTATGGGGGTGGAAAAAGTTTGAGAAGCGCAGAAGTGCAGAAATGACGGAAACAGCGATGACGATGGGGAACGCGGAGAACGTAATATTGTAAACGGCTAGTTTAATGCGTTTGGTATAGTGTAGCCGCCATTTCTTTTCTTTCTTTTTTCCTTTCATACTTTGGCTCAGACATGCTGAAGAAAAATCCTCCCAAAACAACAACAACAACCTCAACAATATACAGAACACTGTAAGAACTAAGAACAAGGCTTCACTTCCACAGGGTTGATTGAGGGGTTTAATTATAATCTCAGCTCATCATCTTTACCTAAGATAAGCCCCACCCACTGAAAGGCAAGAAAACATCCGTGAAAAGATATAACATCAGTACTGTGATAAATTCATAATATGTCGCAATATGCTTTTCTGAGATGTTTTGGATATCGTAATATCTCTTTGCCAATTGATTTTTTAGCATGTTTGGGGTTGTGGGTTCGAATCTCACCTATGGATCAGGTGTGTAGTGAACATTTGGACATTTTCACTTAGGGGTGTACTCACTTTTGTTGTCAGCGGTTTAGACATTAATGTCTGTGTGTTGAGTTATTTTGAGGGGACAGTAAATTTACACTGTTACACAAGCTGTACACTCACTACTTTACATTGTAGCAACGTGTCATTCCTTCAGTGTTGTCACATGACAAGATATCATCAAATATTTACACAAATGTGAGGGGTGTACTCACTTTTGTGAGATACTGTGTATATATACATATATAGTCACAGCACTTACCTTTAATTCACACTGCAGGTGGGAGACGAGACATTTAACTTCTCTGGGACTTCATGACTTTTCCATTACTCACTGCCTCAGCTGAACTGAACTGAACGAGGGCTCGAGTGGACTCAGGAGACCCAGGGGCTGCACTTATGAAGAAAATAAATAAATAAATAAAATATGTTTGATCGTTTGGTCATGAGATGAGGAACAAATCAGTATTTCACAAAGACACCTTCGACATTTAAACTGCTATATGTGTTGCCGGAACAACATTACTGTGCTAAGTAGACTAGTTAGCATTCTTGCTTTTCAGCTAGATCACAGTAGCATAAAGAAAGAAATAAAGAAACAAATCAGTGAATGGAGCAGTTTAAAGTGTTAAAATCATGAAGATTTCTTAATCATTCAGAAGTGTAACACCTGACTGCTAAAGGCTTGGCTAGTCTTCTAATCAGCAAGCAAGATACTTATCAAACGTGCTAGTTAGCATACACATTAATCTGATGTCTCTGCATTCTGCTTTTCTTTGAAGATGAACGTTGCTAAATGAGACATTTAGCAAGCAGCGATCGTCTGCTAGACATGCACGCTCGACTGACGCACTTCTGAGCCCTTTAGGGAAGTGGACTAGCACGGAAACTGAAGGCAGGCCTGCGCAGGACTTGTTCTCGCCTGCTTTTGAGCAACTCTGGATTTCTCACAGTGGATCTGTTCGGTCCTCACGGCGAGACTAATATAATTATTAACACATGATCGTTTTCTGAACCGGATTGTCCGTATACGAGCTAGCGGAGCTAATCCTCCTGTCTCACGAAGACAAACAGACGTCAATAGGCACTTTTATTTTTGGCTTGAACGTCGATTTATATGCAGATTAGCAAATGTAGCGTGTATAAAGCATCGCTCAACACTTTCATTACTGTGCTATTTATAGACACATATCAGATTTTAGCCTCCGCATCTAACATCAGCATCACCTTTGCTGCCTATTTTTTCTCTTCTTTTCTTTTTTTTTTGACTTTCCTTAGCATTAAGAAGGAAATTGTGATATCTGTTTTGAATGTTCCTTCCGGTTCTATAGATTTATTTTTGTTCACTATGACACACTTCTGAAGAAGCTCATGAGAACACCTTAAGCCCTGGACGGACGGCTCTTAGAATAGCGCCAGCTGGCAGTTTGTGGCTTTTCTCATATCCGTATCATTTGTGTCACTTTCTGGCAGACTTTGCGGCATTCTTCTTTGCGCCATGGAGCGGGTGTGATAAGGTAATGCGGGAAAACACAGAGCTAGTGCCTTAGCAGGGGAAGCCTCCAAACACACAGCTTTCTAGGAAAGCGGCTGCTCGGAAGGCCATTACATTAGCTTCCTATTAGTACTATGACTCAGAGCCGTGATTCCAGAGTGAGATTATACAGTGTTAGGACAATGATCAGAGCACCAGAATAGTCATGATAACCACATGTATGTGTGTGTGTGTGTGTGTGTGTAGTTACCCAGGTTAAAGTTAACCCGCGATGTGGTGCGTACACACACACCGTAGGCGGTAGACGAGATGATTGTCATATGATAATAAAAGGTTACGCCTACAACCACAACAACACGATTTTGCTAAATCCTCCTCTACTCACGTGAAGGCGATGCTTTATGAGCATTACAGTTCTAGGAACTTTGGGTTCCAAGAACGTTCAGTCTGTCATGGTTTTCTAGGTGTTCTGATCGTGCTTAAATCACACTTATGAATGTTCCTACAAACGTTTCCATGATGTGAATCGCAATGTTGCAGGGATTTTCATTTCGTAGCGCTACAGCCAGACGTCGATGGAAAATGCTGTATACTTGTGTATACAAAGCTGTACTGGAATGGACATGGTTTGGCGGTATATTTGAGCTTTAGTTCATTTCAGTGCTTGATGATGTTATTGCTCCACAAACACCCAGCCGCTAGATCTGCGACACTCTTTTTCCACACATCTGGCCATTTTAGCTGCTTAAATGCTCACAAGCATCTAATTCTTCAAGAAACAAAAATCCAGATTAGATATATATATAAATATATATATATATATATATATATATATATCTGCTGTTATACTAGAGGCCGGATTTTGATGGGCCACTTCCTCTGCTCGGTACTGAGCATGTTTACAGGATGTTCAGAAGAGTCCTGGGAGCTTTTGGAGTACTTGTTAGATTGAACGGAGAAAGTGGAAATTAGTGTATTATTAATTTACCAAAATATACTGGGGTCATGAATAGACATGGGCACATAAACGTGAATGTGATTAACTAAATAAATGTAAAAAAGTTACGTAAATGATGCAATAGGAGTGGGGAAGAGAGAGAGAGAGAGAGAGAGAGAGAGAGCTGATTTAGTAATAATAGCTCAGTTGCCAGGGCTTCAGATCCAGCTTGTCATTTTGTACGTCAGTTATGCTATTCCCAGCCATAGACGCAGGTACACACACACACACACACACACACACACACACACACTGAACTCATATTCGCTTCCCTTTTCTCTTCCCCTTGCACAACGTTATTAAATCTGATCAGCATAGCCTCACTCCCTCGCTCCCTCCTTCTTCTTTTTTCCCTTGTTTGTTCTCTTTTTTCCTCCTCTTGTCTTACCTCACAATCTCGCCCACACTCTGCCCGCCTGCCCGTTTCCCTGGCAACAGCTGCTTCCTGTTTGTCCGTCTGGTCTATTTTTTTTTCCCAGGAGGTGATTATTATGCTGATCGTTGTGTGTGTGTGTGTGTGTGTGAGTGTGTGTGTGTGTGTGTGGCCTACCTCCAGGGAAAAAAATGTGGACTTACCTGAAAGCACTGCCCAAATCAATACTCACATAAAGTTCTAACACACACCTGCGCATTCCTTTCGGGGGTTACGTGAAAGGTCAGACGAGTTCGTTAAGACCGTCGTTACGTCCTAATCAGCAGGCAACTCCCTGCGTAGGCTGCCTTATCTGGACAGCTTGAGCTAAAAGCTGTTCTGTTTAAGAGCCCCTACAAGCGTCCTAATTTCCAGAGAGAAAAATTCTCTCGCCAACGATTCTGTTCACCAGGCCAGTTTGCCACGAAACCTATGGTGGACTAGAAGGTTCCTCTTACCCAGGAGCACGTCTATAAATAAGTGCAGCACTTGTTTTGGGTCTAAAAGTCATAGATCTTGGACAATTTCCTGTGAACAATTTCTTGCGGAGGCTGAAAAATTCAGCTTGGCCGTCATCGGTTATAGGATTTTGTCACATGACTGTGGTGTCTCGCGGTAGTCGGGAGGAGGATCTGCCGAATGACTCGTTGAAATGGTTCAGCTAATGCTAACTAAGGAGTACATCACTCCGTCTCATGCCCTTATAAGAAAATAATCAGTTACGTGGCGGTGTGATTGAAGCGGTGTTACTGTTACCACCACGACGTTGGTTATTTTCCTGCAACAGCGTGTCCCTGAGTGTTTAATTACTCGGTACATCCTCTTACGATGCGTCACGCTTTTTTATTCATTTATAGTTACATTTCATATCCTGCAAAACAAACCGCAAAGAGTCGGAAAGAGTCAGAGACATGTTCCAGAGATGTGAAGCGTCTGCTGCACGGTACAAGTCCCTGTGGATGAGCTGTTGCTATAGAAACTGTAACACATCACAATGGGCGCATCACTATATAACCCCCACCAAAGTCATTTCTGTTATGGAGAACTAATCAGCACCTTCTGACCAATCAGAACGCAGAATTAAACAGCCCATTACAGAGACTGTAAAGACGGTGGCTTACAGTTTGGCCTCAACATTACCGTGACCTTTGGCCTTTAGTGTCGTGGTGTGTAGTTTAGTGGTGTGTAGTAGATGTGCATCTCTTTTTACCCTGCAACTGTTTTGGCACGGATGTCATTAGTGTCTTGTTTTGGAAGCACATTTAAGGCGGTTATACGCTACCGCATTGTGTCGTCGTGGGTTGAATGATACCTCGGGTGCCACATGTTTTGAGCTGAAGCAGGGCACACCGGGTGATGTGGCGTTGGCTGATTGCCTTCGCCAGTGCTGCATATGAACAGAGAGTTATTTGCTGCTGGTTACCGTCATGTATGTCTTCAGGCTTTTAGCTGTTCTGGTGAGTTTATCAAGAGTTGTGAGTAATTACGGGAATTGTGAAGTTTGGCTGGCGGAGGAATGATGTCGTCTCCGTATGTTTTGGTACGTACAACCTCTTTCTGTAATATCATGGCGACTGGATGGGTGCGTATATTTTAGCTCGTATGTTCTCGTATATTTTAGGTCAGCTAATGAGCATGTCTGGGCACGTCCTTCACTGCTGGTGCTTTTGCTCCTATGTTTTGTGCACTTTCGTTTGTTTTGTTGCTTTCGCTTGTCGGTTTTCCATTACGAACTGTTTAGTTGAGTTTGTATTGTGTTTTTATCAGCGCTGTATTGTTATGATTTATGCACCTTCTCAAACCTGGAAGTTAATTGAGGGCATGAGTCCGTTGCCCTTTAAAGGTCGTGATCCAGGTTTGTTTGTATTGTGTCTCTAACTGTTGTTGGAGTTTGGTGATTCCCAGGATTGAGTGGTTTTGCTGTCTTGATTTATGCATTTGGTTTATTTTTGTGTGTGTTATTACATTGTGTTTGTTTGATTCCAGGTGCTACAGATCCTGAGTTGGTGTGCTAGCAGTTTGGTTGTTGTTGTTGTTTGTGTTGGTGTTAGTGGTGGTGGCGCTTCTCTGGTGGTGCGTGTGGGTGTGATGCCATGAACGTGTGGGTGCTGCAGTATTTCGGGGGATAACCCAAGCCTACTCTGTTGCTGGTAAACCTGAGCCCTGTGATCTGTTCAAAGGGACTGCTTTGGCAGTAGCAAATTGTTTTGCTTGTATTTTTCTCATTTGTAAGTCATGTCTGCGTTTTATTTTAATCTTAAAATATGTTTACGTTAAAATATTTATTGCTGCTCTAACATAATCTTACATGATCTCCACGTCTCATGGTCCATCTTTGAGAAGGCGAAGCTGTGTGTCCTTTGGGTATTTCTCAGGTATGTTCACCAGGGTGGCGTAGTCGGTTTCTCCTTGTTTCCTTACTGTATTTATTTTTCTGTCTATACTTCTCCAAATGCCTAGCGCAATATTTTGGTGGCCTTTTCATTTTTACCAACTCTGTCCTTTTGAAAGGTCACCTGTCTACCGTCCCAGATTATTCCCACAATGCCACAGGTGCCTAAACTCAACCCAGTTTGAGCTGAAATCACTCTTGGGTGTGTTTTTTTTGGTGTGGTGTTGAGGACACTGTTGTCAGCAAGTGGAACGGTTCATCACATCCTCATGGTAGGTGCTCTGAAGTTATGGTTCCCTTCTGAGAACCAGAAGGATTTGGGATCAAATCCCAGCAAGGATTTTCCATGGATTCTGGATATATTTATTTATTTTTCTGGTTTTCTGGATAGCCATTGGACCGCCGAATGAGTTGTTACTCTGGCTTAGTACTGGAGGAAGCCACTCCATTACCTCTTCAACCAAACTGACCTCAAGAAAGTCGTTTGTGTTTGTGTGTGTGTGTGTGTGTGTGGAGAGAGAGAGAGAGAGAGAGAGAGTAAGGGTGTGTATGTGTGTGGTTAAACATTTCTGGCATAGCTGAACTGCATCGTTTCACACATCTTTTCCCAGGCTTTGGTCTTCAAACGGAGCATTTTAATGTCAGTCAGAGGACGAGGGAAGGTGAGAAAGAACTACTGTGTGTGTGTGTGTGTGTGTGTGTGTGTTAGCAAGCGTGTGAAGGTCACATCATGCTGATGTGTGTGTGTCGTTTGATAAACTCCCGATGTTGGCTGAGTGAGGTGAGGGAGTGTGTAGGAGTATCTCGTTGCTTTCCAAACCCTTTTGTTGTTGTTGTTTTTTTTTTTTGTCTTTTCTTCCCGCTCCAAGACTGAAAGCCACAGAGGATAAAAAAGAGAGCCGAGGGAGCTTCAAAGAAAAGTAAAGAATTTCTCCAAAGTAGGGTTCTCCAAAGACCACATCAAACAAAAGGAGCCGAGGAGGAGGGCGATGGGAAAAGTGTGTGTGCGAGTGTGTGTGCGTGTGTGTGTGGCATGAAAACATTGCCTCTCAGAGCCACCTGTAGGTTACTAATCCCTACAGAGCCAGCTGGGGGGAAAAGCCTGTCAACTCAAATATAGAACTCTCTCTCTCTTTCTCTCTATCTCTGTGTGTGTGTGTGTGTGTGTGGAACCTCGAACACCCAGAGTGTACTTGAACTCACCAGCTGAGCAAGCCAGACTCAGAGGGAGGCCTCGCAGCCCACACACACAGACACACATCTTCCCTGCCAGTGAGCGTAATGGCACACACACACACACACACACACACACACACACACACACACACACACACACACACACACACACACACACACACACACACACATGCACACACACACACACACACACACACACACATGCACACACACACAGTTTCCAACATCAGAGGGCTTTTTGCATTGTGTTATATTGACGTTCCGGGTTTAAAATATCTCCACACCTTTACTTTTTGTATCACACACACACACACACACACACACACACACACACACACACACACACACACACACACACACACACACACACACACACACACACACACACACACACACTTTTTTGTACCAAGGTCTTCATGTTCTCAAGTTCTTAGAAATCGTCCTCTCCTAGCAGGTCACTATTCCTCCATCTATGTGTCCTCCTCTACCTGCTCACTATCCCTCCATCTATCTATCCTCCTCTACCAGTCCTCTTCACTATCTCTCTATCTATCTATCCTCCTCTACCGTCCTCTTCACTATCTCTCTATCTATCCTCCTCTACCGTCCTCTTCACTATCCCTCCATCTATCTGTCCTCCTCTACCAGCCTCTTCACTATCTCTCTATCTATCCTCCTCTACCATCCTCTTCACTTTCCCTCCATCTATCTATCTATCTATCCTCCTCTACCGTCCTCTTCACTATCTCTCTATCTATCCTCCTCTACCGTCCTCTTCACTATGCCTCCATCTATCTGTCTATCTATCCTCCTCTATCAGCCTCTTCACTATCTCTCTATCTATCCTCCTCTACCATCCTCTTCACTATGCCTCCATCTATCTATCTATCTATCCTCCTCTACCAGCCTCTTCACTATCTCTCCATCCAGTCTCTTCTACATCATTAAAGCTTTGCCTGTAGGCTGATCGATCAATTTATTTTACGTAACATATATTTTTACACGGGTGTTAATATCAACCAATCACATTCCAGGAAGCCACCGTGATTTCCAGTCATCCACTGGTGAAGCGGTCAGCTGAAAACTTTTGACCCACATGATCTCAATCCGGTGCAGCTGGAAATCCTCTCAGTCTTTCTCTTAATCTATCAGTCTATCTGTCCTTCCTTTGGACCTGCTGTGATCCTGAGAACACTACCACTGCAGACAGATTTGTGCCCCTGTTTCCTTCCTGTCTGTCTGCCTGCCTCAACCTGTCTCACTCCGTTATTTGGTCTCTGGCTCTGGTTCTGTCTCTCTTACTTTATGTCTGGATGACGAGCGAATGGGAAGTTCCGATTTCCTGACTTCAGCTTGTGCTTCCTGGCTTCCAGACATTCCTTCTCTATCTCCATCTCTCTCTCTCTCCTCTCTCTCTATCTTTCTCTCTATCTCTCTCTGTCTGCCTGTCTGTCTCTCTAACTGTAATTGCCTCTAAAAAACAATTCCTGCGTCAGTCCAGTGACACAAAGCAGATTGGGACGTCATAGTAATTTTGGCTTCCAATAACCTCGACAGCAGTCAAAAGAACGCGCGATTAGATCTGGTTTCCTAATTTAATAGTAATCTTCAAAGCAACCACAACTGATTCTAAATAAATTAATTAATCAGACATCCTTTGACCTACTTCCTCACTCGCGTCCCGTTATAGCTGTGACCTCACAGGAAGTGACTAAAACGTTGGCTGATTGGTCAGTTAGACAGATGATATTAAAGCTGATGACACGGTTCAGAAATTTCACTAGCTCACTGATTATATACAAACAGATATAGAAAGTGTCAGAAAACGATAGAATCAGCGGCAAATGTAAAGTATGCGTGTAAACAGCAGTGGACAAATCAGAAATATATTAGCTAGCCCACCAAAGTGCTCCCCAGTTTCAGGTTTTGTGTGGTGTACAGCTGTAGTTACATCATTCAAGGCAATCAAAACAACATAAATGGCATCGATGCCAATTTTTTTATCCGATTACATGAATAAGTAAAGGTTTTTTTGATACTTGTTACTAAACAACCTACTTAGTATTAATCATTTAACGTTTTATTTAGAGTTGCTAATACTGAGTTTTATGTTTACGATGTTGTGTTTAAACACTGTATGTAATGGGGGGGGGGGGTGTTACTTTTTCAACAGCATGATGTTGGTTAAAAGGTCTCACCCAGTTTCACACCATGCCAAAGTTGAAAGAAATTGTCTCTGGGACTCCAAAGAACCACAGTTAGAGCCATTATCTCCAAATGGAGAAATTCGGCACAGTAGTGTTTCTTGTCAGGAACAGCACCCTCCTACCTCAACTCTCTCTTGAAGGCCTACGTTCCCTCTCGCAATCTGCGATCAACTAGCGACCGACGTTTAGTAGTTCCCACTCAGCGTGGCGTAAGGTCCCTTTCCAGAACCTTCACGCTTACCCTTCCCCAGTGGAGGGATGCTCTTCCAATCTCAATCCAGACTGCAGAATCTCTCACCATCTTCAAAAAACAGCTAAAGACCCACCTCTTCCGTGAACACCTAACCAACTCATAGAGGAAAAAAAAAAAAAAAACAACCCACACACAACGCACTTACACCTCTACTCTGTACACTTTGCTTCCTCTGGTATTCAATGAATGGATCTTGTATAGTAGCACTACTTGTATTGTTCCTGCTTGATATATCGCTTTGCTTATTTGTAAGTCGCTTTGGATAAAAGTGTCTGCCAAGTGAATAAATGTAAATGTAAATGTAGTGAACCTTCACAGAAGTCGCCGACCTTCCAAAATTCCTCCAAAAGCACAGCGATGACTCATCCATCAAATCACAAAAGAGCTAAGGACAACATCAAAGGACTTACAGGCCTTTCTTGCATCGATAAAGGTTCATGACTCCACTATCAGAAAGACACTGGGCACAAATGGATCCCTGGAAGAGTGGTGAGGTGAAAACCACTGCAAACCCAGAAGAACATTTAGACTCGTCTGAATTTTGCCAAAGCACAACTTGATGATCCGCAAACCTTTTGGGAGAACGTTCTGTGGACTGATGAGTGGAAAGTGGAACTGTTTGCAAGACAGGGGTCCTGATACATTCCTTTATAAGGAACATCATACCTACGGTGAAGCATGGTGGTGGCAGTGTGATGGTGTGGGAATGCTTTGCTTCTTCAGTGCCTGGACAACTTGCTGTAACTGAGGGAAACATGAATACTGATCTCTACCAGAAAATCCTAAAGGAGGATGTCTGGTCTTCAGTCTATAAGTTGAAACTCAAGCGCAACTGGATTATGCAGCAAGACCCCAATGATCCAGTGTAGGAGTAAGTCCTAGTCCTAGAAGTAAGGGAAAGACTGATCTCCAGTTATCCTGATAACTGATAAAGGTGACACAACCAGATTTGAAATAAATGCAGATTTATGTGTAAACCAGTGGTCCATGTTTTGTTTAGTGTTTTTTTTTAAAAACTAAAATTCACATAATCATCATCCATCTGAAATGAACAGCAGATGAGGTGATGAAAGAAGCTCTGAAAAAGCAGCTGCTGTTATAGTGCAGTTTCTAAACAGTCTCGCAATGATTTTCCGGATAGGGCGACGATGCAGTTGGGTAGGCGGTCTGTTCGGGACACGTTGAGATGCTTTCGGATTCACGTTACGAATGTTATACGTGTCCCAGATCATTACCGAATGAGGTTAGAATGATCAGACCACAACAACGTGTCTTCAAGACATGTCGTACCCAGTTCCTGTACAGAGCTTATAATCTGATCACCCAGGACACGTGTTAATGCCAGGTGTGAATGACAGGAGTAGTAAATGGTCAAAGGTCGCTGCACTTATATAGCGCTCTTTTTAACTCAGCAGTTCGACAAAGCACTTTACACTGTGTCTCATTCACCCATTCACTCACACACCAGTGGTAGCAGAGCTGCCATGCGAGGTGCTAACTTCGCATCGGGGTTCAGTGTCTTGCACAAGGACACTTTGACACGTGGAGTCACGTGCGCCGGGAATCGAACCGCCAACCCTACGATTAGTGGACAACCCGCTCTACCACCTGGGACACAGCCTCCCACATAGTAGTATCTTCTGGTATCAGAATTTTTAATACGTTTTTAAAAAGTAAATGAGCGCAGTATCACACTGGTCTCCCGTACCCGTGTCAGTGTCTTTCTAATGTACTCTAATGTACTCTAATCTTCTGGTCCTGGCTGCACGGGTTTTTGATTTACCCCTACCCTTGGTACTGTGTAAGAAATATTCACATTTTCATCTCTGAAACCTCTGATTGTTTATATGAGGTAATTAAGGACTACGTCAACGGTCTACTCATTTATGCTGTTAATGTTTTGCTTAGAAAAACCTACACACACACACCGTCAGCAAATCATCAAAGCAGCAACTGACTGGAAATGCATCAGCATTGAAGACTTTCAAGATTTTTCAGTGTTGACGTCCATGCAGAACACTCCTCCATCACAGTTTTATTATTTTTACTGTAGCATCTTTAGACATACTCGAAAGACCTGAAAAACGCGAGGGTAGCAGCCGTATTAATCACACCCCTTTCATGTTTAGCAATTTCATTGAAAAAAAAAAGAAGAAAAGTTTTGACCTACTAACTATCTTCCGGTTAGAGATAAGATGTGTCAGCCACTCTCACGTCTGTGTGACCTCAAACATCCTGCCTGAAAGAGCCACAGTACAGGAAATGAGCTCTGCACAGACAACATGAATGACATAGCCCTGCAGCACTGCGTAATTAATATTCCTCATGATATTTAACGTGTTTAATAAGAAACGTAATTCACACGTCCTCTTCCTGTCCGGTTTTACTCGATGTAACTCATAGAGAATGTTTTTTCTGCACTAGTCGTGACGCCTGGGACCGGGAATGTACATTTCTTCCTGCTG
Source organism: Ameiurus melas (assembly GCA_012411365.1). Lineage (NCBI taxonomy): Eukaryota > Metazoa > Chordata > Actinopteri > Siluriformes > Ictaluridae > Ameiurus > Ameiurus melas. Next base: position 25,887,280 of record CM022765.1, read on the forward strand.
CGCTTGCACATGTGAATAAGGAGAATGGTTGGTTGATACATAAAATGCGTACACATGTTCAGGGTCTTCAGGCTCTCTGCAGGGATTCTACAGCATTTAAAGTACAGGAGTGCACGTTGAGCAGATGCAGGTGCGCGCCGTAAAAGTTCAGGGAGGGAGGAGAAATGGCCAGGATTACAGGAAGATGACCTCCGAGCAGGATCGACGATTAGAAAGCAGGCGCTTGTTAAGGTTCATTAAAGCAACTTTCTGTGATGTGGTCTGGAAAAGCAGCGGATCTGTTCCAAGTGCAGGGAAAGAGGGAAGAAAGGAGAGAGGAGGAGAAGAGAAACGAAGGGGCATAGGAGGAGGAGGAGAGGAATAAAGGAAAGGACACGGCAGAGGAGGAAGAGGAGGAAGAGAGGAATAAACGAAGACAGGACAGAGGAGGAAGAAGAGGAGGAGGAGGAGAGGAATAAACGAGAACAGGACAGAGGAAGAAGATGAGGAGGAGGAGGAGAGGAATAAAGGAGGGCAGGACAGAGGAGGAAGAAGAGGAGGAGGAGGAGAGGAATAAAGGATGGCAGGACAGAGGAGGAAGAAGAGGAGGAGGAGGAGATGAATAAAGGAGGGCAGGACAGAGGAGGAAGAAGAGGAGAGGAATAAAGGAGGACAGGACATAGGAGGAAGAAGAGGAGGAAGAAGAGGAGGAGGAGGAGGAGGAGGAGGAGAGGAATAAAGGAGGACAGGACATAGGAGGAAGAAGAGGAGAAGAAGAGGAAGAAGAGGAGGAGGAGGAGGAGGAAAGGAATAAAGGAGGAGAGGACAGAGGAGGAAGAAGAGGAGGAGGAATAAAGGAGAGAAAAGTAAAGACCGGTGATCAGAGGAAAGGAAAATCACAGCAGAACCGAACAGAAGGATGACTGTAAGAAGGAAACTCTAGAAGACTGATTAGTGTCACGACTACAATAATGCACTTGTTTTGTTTTGTGTAATAATGAGGGAATATACGCTGTAACGACTATATGTGTAAGAGTCACATGCTCATTCTACTGGAGGATCATTAGCAGGTTTGATTGAAGTCGGTGTAAAATGTATACATGTACAGTAACAGATCCTTCATAGTCCTATATGTGCTTTACTGTAATCTTCTAATAGGAAAGAGTACGCTCACTTGCTGAGGGAAAGGAAAAGAGAAAGGAGAGGAAATCAGCAGAATAAAAGCCCTTTTGTTTATAAAGGTGTGTGTGTGTGTGTGAGATTAGCTCTTGACCGGGACCGGGATTAGCTCTGTCCCTCCTGCGTCCTGAGGTTTTGGGTGGATCTGCACCCTTCGTCTGCGGTTCACTTTGGTCTTTATCTTTAATCTGCCCTTTCTCTCGGTGAATGACTTTCTCTTCAACAGTCACACCTTCACTCATCACTCAACACATGTGAGGGAGTGAACATATGAGACGACACAGATGACTGAGCGTTCTTCATATTACTCAGTGCTCATAACATACACACACACACACACACACACACACACACACACACACACACACACATAAAGCTGAGCTGTAGGTGCAAGCATGCTAATATGTCAAAATATTATGTCTTACACCACAGCGCTCTTGATTTCTGGATCCTGATTGTTCAGCAGTTCTGACAGCGGCGCAGGTTTATCTTAATGTGCTCGTTCTCGTACAGCATCGTTTCTATAGCGACAGCTCATGCACACTTGTACAGTCAATATAGGAAGTGTTCTATAAGGAGATGATTATTTAACATTTATGGGAGGAGTCTCCAGTGTCAGTGTAAAGCTGTAAGCTTAAGGAGTTTCTCTGTAGTTGTAGTCCTTGGCGGCCATGTCTGTAGCTGTAGTTGTAGTCCTTGGCGGCCATGTCTGTAGCTGTAGTTGTAGTCCTTGGCGGCCATGTCTGTAGCTGTAGTTGCGACGGTGTGTAGATTTAAAAAAACTAAAAACCCCATGACAAGTCATACTTTAATGCATAAAAATAATGTATTTAACAGTAAATTGGTGTCCTGGCACCACCGCGTCGTGGATTATTTTCCTATAACAACACGACGTGCGAGTGTTACAGAACGCAGGCCTCCTTTTTCCACTCAGGTCTCGTCTACAGGTGTGAGATTCCTCGGCTGATTCTCAGAGACTTTCGATTTTCTCAGCGATGTCCTGCTGAGTGTGTTTGTGGCTGAGAGTTATTAAGAACACTACATCAGATAACGAGATAACACTCCTAGGAACGTGAAATGTCTGTTCAGTGGAACTCAGTGTTCAGTGTGTGTGTGTGTGTGTGTGTGTGTGTGTGTGTGTGTGTGTGTGTGTGTGTGTGGTTTATTACATTTTTACAATATTTCTAATTCAGTTCGGTGCGATAAAAATGCCTGAAAGTTGATTATTTTCCTGTAACAGCACGCCCTCGAATGTTTTATTCCCTTTCTACCACAGCGAACTGTGTGTGACACGTACACGTTCTACCATCTGAGTGAAACATCCACAGTGAAGTGAAGATTCAGATACAATTCGGTTTCGTACACAGCTAGATTTGATTATCTAAGGAATTAGGACTTCTTTGGACCCTATGTCCCAGATGTCTAGGTGAGAAACGATCTTTCCAGGCGATCAACAAGCACCGCGAGCGTGCGTATCACTTTCGATAAAAACCTCCACCGTTCGCATGTTGTCGTTTTTGGCTAAAAGTGAAACATCCCAAATACCAGAACACACACTGTCCATTTCAGTCAGTGTTCACACCACTGCTACGCTCACATCTTTGGCTTTAACACCTCACACCCTCTGCTAGCCTTTCGCTTAGAAAACTATGCTAGCTTATTAGCTAGCTCTAATCTTTTCTTTTCTTTTCGGTGTACGTGACCCCAAACCACGCGCAGGGACATTCATGGCTTATTAAAACGAAGTCTGATAAGAGCTCTTTGCTCCCACGCTAGCGTTTTCGACACAACTGAGAATGTAGCTTTACATTCCGTTCACATGATCAAATGTGTGTATGATACCATTAACATTCATCTTCTACCACAGTTTAGACTTATTTATCCACTTCCTCACACACACACACACACACACAAACAGCTTTCAGACTGCTAATATAGTCTGACAGAGCATTTGGTAACTAATTAGTTATCTAGCTAATGTCTGAAAACAAGCACAGAATGTTTGCAATGCCAGCTATCTTGCTAATGTTGCATAATAGCTAAGGAATGCTAGCATGTTAAACTAGCTAGCTTCCTTAAATGTATTAGCTAGCTAAGAACATTCCAGCAGGCTCACTTTATCTAGCTGGGATACGTCTAGGATAAACATTCTTCAGCTAAGGAGTGATATTCACTCTGTGTGTGTGTGTTGTGTGTGTGTGTGTGTGTGTGCTATAGAGACCTGTGGGATCACATTCACACTCACCTGCTTGCCTGTTATGTGTGTGTGTGTGTGTGTGTGTTGTGTGTGTGTGTGGTATGACTTTCTGGCACACATCGATCGACTATTTCTGTTCTCTCTCTTCGCCTGAGCTGCTGAACATTTGGCGTGACTTCAGTCAGTGTTAGCGAGGTGGAAAGAACAACAGAGAGGGCTTTCTGGTCCTCCTGAGAGACCGATACTGAGAAAGGGAAATGGAGAAAGGGGAGCGAGAGAAGAGTGAAAGTGGGTTTTTATTGTACTGTACTTTAAGTGAACGGCACGAACTGATTTGAATTACGCGAGTGGTCCGCGATGGCTAATCAGTGTTTGTCAGTGTTTAAATACACAACGTTGGAAATCGTTTTGTTTTTGTTTACTGCTGAACGCCCTGCTTTGGTTATAACAGTGGCGCGCGATCCGCTGCGTCAGTCTATCAACCCTCAATCTTTCCATATTAATGACGTAAATGAATAGACAGGGGAAACGGAAATACATATATGATGGTTCCACTGAAAATGATTAACATGAGATGCCAGGATCATGGTGGAACCTTCCCTTTATAAAAACAAATCTATTGCATGATCCCGATTGCTTAATACAGTGACAAAGTGAGCGAAGTGGGGTGGAGCTGGTTCAAACTCCAAATTCCCATCTACGCCTCTGGATTATAAGGATTAGCGTTTGGGTGAAATGATCCATGTTCTGTAGGGCTTATCCTACACAGGGTCGCAGGGAGCCTGGAGTCTATCCCAGTGGACTCGGGGCACAAGTGGGGGGTACATACACCCTGGACGGGGTTCCAACCCATCACACACACATTCACACAGTACGGACAATTTGGACATGGCAACCAGCGTACAATGCATGTCTTTGGACAGGTAGAGGAAACCGGAGTACCTGGAGGAAAGCCCCGAAGCACAGGGAGAACACGTCAACTCAACAGGGCACTCATTGAAAAAATATCACTGATATGTTGAAGTTTTCCGTAAGGAGATGTTTATTAACGTTAGCGTGTGTGGAAGGAGTCTCCAGTGTCAGTGCTTTGTAACAGACCGAGCCTGGTGAAGCTGAGGATTTAGGGGTTTTTTTTTATTCCACTTATTCTATAACATGACAAGCTGTGTTCATTTCTGTGTGGTTAATCTTAAGAAGAAAAAAAGAGAGAGAGAGAGAGAGAAGCCTGTGACGTAACAACTAGACTAAACTCGTTCCACAACAATAAACGGATAAAAATGATGACTCTACAGAAGATTTACTGCAGTATAAGGGGAATAATACGCAGTAAACGTTAACCACGCTTCATCGTTCCACCGCCCTCGTCCATTATTTTTCTGTACCTGCACGTTTTCTAAAACCACCCGAGAAACGGTAGTGTAAAAATAAGCGAATTGACGTGTTTGGTTTTTTCCCCCAACATGTGCAAAGCCCCCGTGTCTCTCTGAGCGGACGACGGACTGAGTTGTTGTTTTTTTCTCTCGAGTTTCTGTTGTGGTGACGAGGCAGCGAGAGCTGCAGCAGGCTCCTGCGTCGAGCTCAAACCACAAGCGTACGAGTGAGTGTGTGTTGTGGCTGAGATCGCGAGACAGAGGAAGAAAGCGACTGTCTGTGCCTGGGCCCGCGACGCGTCTCCGTGGAGGAGTCTGGGCGTTTCTGGGCTGAGACGGTGCTGATCTCGGAGCCGCCACTCATCCTGCGGGCCTCAGACACTTCACGTTAAACACAAAGAGAGGAAGAGATGGAGTCGTGATCGCACCTCAGCCCTTACAGTCTTCAGTAGATATGCAAGGACAGGAACGTTATTGGGGAACTTTAACGGAAACCGGCGGGAGGAAAACAGGATGTTTATCAGTGCTGGTAACTGTTACTGCTGCTAACGGTTACTGCTGCTAACGGCTCATTCTCTCTCAGTCCTGACCTTAAGTCTTAAACTCATTTCAGATTTCATCAAACACCACCCCGAGTCATTACCTGCTGTACGCTTGAACCGTTTTCATGACAAATCTTTTTTAATGATCAGAAGTCTTGCAGCTTCGGCTCTTCCCTCCTGGGCCTGCTCACTGCAGCAGTATCGCCGTCTTCTGCCTGTATCACACTTCAGATTCCTACAGCATATAAAGGTTGTGTGTCCAAACCCGCCCACCCCCTTCTAACGGAACAAATATAAAAATCCCCCAACGACGTGTGCTTGAAAACGGTTGGACGATTTCTTCAGAAACTCCTACGTTACCTAAGTAACTGCTATCCAGACATCGAGCCAACGTCGAATCTTAACGAGTGAACCCGTTACATTTATATAGCATGAGTATCGATGTGTTTATAATTATAAAAATAAAATATAAAACGAACTCGCACAAGACGGAACCACGCTGGTACATCTCCCAGTGTTTGAGGAGAACATCTGAAAGGTTGAATTCAGGTTCCTTTTAATGAAGGGTGCCAATATTTCTAGAGGACACGGTAAACGTATGGAATTAAACACTCCGTGTCAAGGAGGTGATGAAGCACCCTGCCGTTGTTTATTTTCCAATTAATATGTTTTTGTCCTCGTACACAACAACAACAACAACTTTCCAACGATTACAGTTATTTATTTATTTATTAAAGAACGACATGTCGTTGTTGTTTTTTTTATCCGTTTATAGATACGTTATATGTCGGGGAACGTCGGTGAAACAAGTTCTTGCTTAAGTCATAGCAGCTGTAATCGACTGTTCCACCACTAGCCGCTGTTTTCTTTTCTCGTACAGGAAGTTAATAAGACAAAAGTAAAACAGCGTGTCGTGTTCGTGGTCTTTTGAGAACGCACTGACACTGGAGACTCCTTCCATGAATGTAACTGTTAATAAGTGTGTCTCCTTACAGAAACATTGACTGCATCAACGCTGATCTGTGTGTGGTGCGCCTGCCGTTAAAGCCGTAGACTTTTTAGTCATAGTCGTTTGCACGTACACGTTGTGTTTAACACTCGGAGCTGCAAGATTAGCCTGGAGAAGTGTGTGTGTGTGTGTGTGTGTGGTAAGTAGCGTGCTAAACGCAGACCGCGGAGGAGAGCGTGGTATGGCAGGACATAGTGGGGCAGGGGCGTGGTCTCCGATCACACACTGCACGGTGAACAGAGCCGGACTGTGTACGACAGACTCTGAGCTGTCTTATCATGCACTGTGGATGAGAAGGGGAGGGGCGTGTATGAGATAAGGGACAGAATCGCCATGGCTACCAAAAGTGTTGCTTGTGTTTATAATGCAGTGATGCAGTGAGAAAAAAAGCAATGGCTCACTTTATGCGGAGAGAGAGGCAAAGCCGCCTACATGGTACGTGTGTGTAAGTGTGTGTGTGTGTGTGTGTGTGTGTGTGTGTGTGTGAGTGTGTGTGTGTGTGAGTGTGTGTGTGAGTGTGTGTGTGTGTGTGTGTGTGTGTGTGTGTGTGTGTGTGTGTGTGTGTGAGTGTGTGTGTGAGTGTGTGTGTGTGTGTGTGTTGAGTGTGTGTGTGTGTGTGAGAGAGTGGTATGTGTGTGTGTGTGTGTGTGTGTGTGTGAAAGCTGACAGCTCTGCAGACGTGTATAGCTGTAGGCAGAGGTGGTGGCGCCGATGTTCACTTTAACATGTGCAACTTCACTGCAGGGGAAAGTCTGAACATGTCTCACATACACCTCTCCGTCTGTCTGTCTGTCTTGCTTACATTAGCCATCTCTCTCTATCTTTCTGTCTCACTATCTGTCTCACTGTCTGATTCACTTTCTGTCTGTCACTCTCTCTCTCTCTTACATCAACCATCTCACTTTGTCTCTCTATCTTGCTTACGTTACCCATCTCTTTCTCTCTCTTTCTCTCTCTGTTTCTGTCTGTGTGTCTCTCGCCATCTGTCTCTCTCTGTGTCTGTCTTTCTGTTTGTCTCTCTCTCTGTCTTTCTGTCTCTCTTTTTGTCCCATTCGGGGGTTTTTTTCATTCCCCATCTCTTGAGTTCTTTTTCTCTTTGTCATTCTCTCTCCTTTTTCACTGTCAGTTGCCTTCGTTTTCTTTTTCTTCCTCAATTATTTCTTCTTTATTCCTGTTCTCTCCCCTCACATCGCTCTCTACTTCCCTATCTTCATCAGTCTCTCTTCTTCTTCTCTCTCTCTCTCTCTCTCTCTCTCTCTCTCTTCAACCCACAAAAACAGATCGACTCAGACAATCGCTGTTTACACTGAAACCTTCTTCTGTTACCTCTGCAGTTTCAACACACTCACTTCCTGTAGGGCACATCTCCTAACATTCCCAGCTTGAGTGTGTGTGTGTGTGTCTGTGTGTGTTTCTGTGTGTGTGTGTGTGTGTGGTAACCCTCTCTCTCTCTCTTTGATGTGTTTACCTTACTACTCTGTCGTGGTCTCCACTGACTCGTCATTTACTCATCAGATCTTCACCTTCCTGAGGGATCACTATGATGACACACTCGCTCTGCTCCACTCCGTGCAGGTTCACGACCTCTCTACTAGCCCCTGGTCCTGAGTGGGACGTTTCCCTTCATCACCTATATATACCGTATGTGCTTTATGTAGGGTTTATAGAATAGCGACAAGTCACTGAGGAGTAACATAAGCTGATAATACACAGTGCGCCGGTGTTACCACACACACACACACACACACACACTCAGGCTGGGAATGTTAGGAGATGTGGTCTACAGGAAGTGAGCATGATGAAGAACAGTTATAGGGCCAGGAGGTTTCAGTGGAAACAGTCTGACTTTATCAGTTCTAGTGGGTGGAACAGAAACAAAGACAGAGAGAGCGAGAGAGTGAGAAAGAAGAGAAGAGAAAGGGAGCAAAGTTATAGAAAAAGAGGGAGGAAGGAGAGAAGGACAGATGATAAAGAAAGGGAGATAAGGAGGATGAGAGGGGCACAGAAAGGCAGAAACACACAGTAAAGGATTTAGTGAAGGCGAAAGAGGGATAAAAAGAAGGAAATCAAGAGACAGTAAAAAAGAGATAGACAGAAAGAACATATCTATCTATCTATCTATCTATCTATCTATCTATCTATCTATCTATCTATCTATCTATCTATCTATCTATCTATCTATCTATCTATCTATCTATCTATCTATCTATCTATCTATCTGTTTGTCTGTCTGTCTGTTTCTCTGTCTATCCATGTTGAGTAATCCAGGCAGTAGTTGATGATTACTTATTATTATTATTATTATTATTATTATTATTATAGTTGTTGTTGGCAAATTTTACAATAATCATGAAGAGTGAAAAGTGGTAAATGATGAATATCAGCGGGTCAGATTCTGCAGTGTTACTATGCTGTGTTGTTATTATTACATTACTGCTCCTACACTGTGTCCTTTAACTCCAGCAAACCTCAACAGGTTTGTGAACATTAAATGTAAGGCTTTCACCTCAGCCTCAGATGCTCTGCCCACGCGCCATAGAGTGTTTCATATCCTTTCATCACTTTTCTGGCCACAAGTTTCAGGATCTTTAAGGCTGCATCTAATCTAATCGGCTCTCCAAAACTCCACGCACCACTTTCCAATGTTTTAACACTGTTTCAGCACCGTGTGAAGATTTAGTCACAATAAAATGGTTGTTTTTTCCCACACATTTTACATGTGTGGCGTTTGGCAGACATCCTTATCCGGAGCGACCTACAGAAGTGCTTTGACGTCTCTAGGAATAAATACATCCCGATACTGGTAAACTTGGTCATGGATTAAGAGCACCATCAGGCTGAAACTCTGTTAGGATGTAATATAGTAAGAAAAACACACAGACAACAGAACAGTTTTGTTTTTATAGAAAAAGTGCTAATTTAAGTCTTTCGGAAGAGGTAGGACTTTAGACGTGGTTTGAAGACTGCCAGTGACTCAGCTGTTCGGACATCTAGGGGAATTCATTCCACCACCTAGACTCCAGAACAGACGAGAGTCTTGATACATGCCATACATGTACCCTGAGAGACGGTGGCACCAATCAGAGGGAGCGTGGTGCAGTGCCTGGTGAGATGCGTGATTTGAGGTAAGTGGATGCTTTATTTTTTTTAAGATAAAGCTTCTTTGGAAACATTTCCCTCCATGGAAATGAGATATAGTTGTTGGTTTGCTGTCTGTCTTTGGTTGACCTTTTTGTGAGATAGTATACAGGCTTGTCATGACCAAGACAAAATGTACCAGAGTCTCTAGTGAAAGCCTTCATTGCCTAAACTTGGTGAATCATATAGAATACAAATCTTTATGGTTGTAGCCAGTGATGTTTCTAGCTATAAGTGGGTCACCAAAAGCTGAGAAACAGCCCTGGGTGTGGCCCTCCAGGATGTAAATACAGTATGTCCCCCCATAATGTAAACACTATGAGATAGAGAGTGTCTCCTCCTATGATGCTGCATGAGCAGTAGTTATCCAAATGATGAGGTTCCTTCAAGTGTCTTTGAGGAAGAAACCCCAGATTGGTAGCAGTGGTGCATTAAAGGTGGCATTAAACAATACCGGAGGTGGCTATAACTATATTAGGAGATGTTTGTCTACAATACAATGGAACAAGCCACAATATATTATCTTTTGCGCTCGTCAGAGCAGCACTGATGCAGATTTGTACTCTCTGTGTGTCTGTCGATCCTGGAGAAATTCCCACAAGTTTAACCTCACTTCCTGTTTCCACTCTCACTTTCAATGAATCAACTACACCAATTTAGGTAATGCAAATGGAAACAAATGCACAGAATTCAATCTGGAAGAGATGGATGAAAGGCCTCGTTTTTGTAACTATTGCTTCAGTTCTGAAAAAATAAAAGAAATGAAAATGTGTGTGTTGGTGATGATTTACACCGCCGATATTAATCCCAGACTGTTCTCAGACTGAGCACATGCAAAACGACTGAGATCAGCAGACCGCTCACAGAGGGATATTACTCAGCATTGTCCTGATTTGTATTATCATAACGTTTACCTTTATCTTTATAAGCTCCATACCCTCATCACAGCAACGGTCCGCTCCGTACTTTCATTTCATCTGAATCAAAGCTTGGCTGAGGTACTGTTTTGGAAGACAAACACATGCGGTGGAATCTGACTTGATCTTTTACAGGAAACGAGCCAAGAGTTACACACACACACACACACACACACACACACACCCACACTTGACAAGGTCAGGAAAAGTTAGAAGGCCCGGACGGGACTTTTTAAGTACCTGGTTTCTATTTAACTTCAAACAGCAGACGGAGACAGACGGACTTAAACGCACACAACAAGACATAAACATCAGAAGTAAAAAAGTGTTCACACACTCATTGCATGTGAGTCACTGGTCCAGCGTGTATGTACAGTCTCTGAGAATCTGAGAAAAAAATATAGTGTCTGGAATTATTTGATTATTTGGAATATTGCTACACTTCTGCATGGATAACTGTTTACTTTGTCGAATGCAGACAAATCTGACTTTTAATCCATTTAAGGCAGAATCCAGTCGAATTCAAATCCCTTTCCATTCACATGGTGTAAGCGACCAGGTAAAGGGGAGTTTATTTATCATTCACACAACATGTCAAGGCATACATTATATGGCCAAAAGTATGTGTGCACCTGACTATTACACCCATATGTACTTTTTCTTCTCCAAACTGTTGCCACAAATTTAGAAGCACACAATTGTACAGAAAGTCTCTGTGCGCTGTGGCGTTACAGTTTCCCTTCACTTCCCTTCTGGATGCACCTGCCCACAAGCGATCTAAATGAAGACATGCTTGGTTAAGTGTTGAAGTTGGAAGAACAAGAGTATCCTGCACAGAGCCCTGACCTCAACGCCACTGAACACCTTTGGGATGAACTGGAACTGGAGCCTCCTCGACATCCCAACATCAGCGCCTAACCTCATCCTCACTAATGCTCTTGTAGCTGAATGATCACAAATCCCCACAGCCACGCCCCCAAATCTAGTGGAAAGCCTTCCCAGAAGAGTAGAGCGCATTATAAGGAGGAATAAATCTTTAAAGAGACGTTCAACAAGCACATATCGGTGTGTTGATCCATAAAGTTGTCCACAAACTTTTGCCCATAATGTGTATGTACATTGAAATGCTTTTGGTGTGGTTCAGAAAAATTGCATATATTTAATAGAACATTCAAAACACATGCACACACATGTAGTGTAGTATAGTCTAGTGTGGAGCGTTATAGTATGGTGTAGCATAGTATAGTATAGTATAGTATAGTATAGTATAGTATAGTATAGTATAGTATAGTATAGTATAGTATAGTATAGTATAGTATAGTATAGTATAGTATAGTATAGTATAGTATAGTATAGTATAGTATAGTGTGGTATAGTATAGTATAGTATAGTGTGGTATAGTATAGTATAGTATAGTATAGTGTAGTATAGTATAGTGTGGTATAGTATAGTATAGTATAGTGTAGTATAGTATAGTATAGTATAGTATAGTGTGGTATAGTATAGTATATTATAGTATAGATATATAGCCGCACAGCATACAGCACAGCGTCAAACACACACACACACACACCACACACAAAAAACACACAGCCACACACAACAACACAACACACACCAACAGCACACACCACACAACACACACCACACGCACACACGCCACCAAAGAAACCACCACACAACACCCACCAGCAACCACACACACAACCAATATAAACACACACACCAACAAAACATAAGATACAGCACAACAATACCCACACACACACAGCAAACACATAGAACAAGCAGCACGAGTACCACACGAACAAAGTGTACATCATCGCAGCACACAGCCAACAAAAGACATGAGAAAGCATAGAGAGACAAAACAGCAACCAACACCACAAAGTGCAGCACTACACAGCGCAGGCACACAGAAGACACAGCACGAGGCAGTGACCAGCCCAGCACAGCACGCAAAACACAGGACCAAGAACAGAGCACGCTCAGAACACAAACCAAACACCACACAGTGCAGCAGAAAACAGGGAGGACTCATGCAGTACAGCACACACCAGGCAAAACACACAGAATGCAAACACATGAAGAAGAGAAAAAGAGTTGATAGAATGTCGAGGAATGAAATAGCAACATACCATATAATACATTATCAAACACTGGAGTCAAGCACGTTATTAGCATAACCTAGAAATAACACAACACCAAATATCCCTTACTCAAAAAACAAAACCACATCATTACACAGCTCCTGTATATAGCATCACAACTCCTCACCAAAATAAAACTAAAGGAACATCTCAACTTGAGCCAGGAAGATGTGTGTGAGAGATAACCGTGAGCATTTAATGAGACAAAACCGACCTTTGACCAGCAGCAGTCTTACTCAGTGAACCCTTTGATAAATCAACTCAGTGTTTCTTACAAACAAGAGGAACTGGTGACCTTGACCATGAACTAGGTTTGTCATTAAAAATAAAACAACTTTATTTACTTTTTGTACAGGTTACTACACAGCACTGATAACTGAAATACACAGCTGTCTACAACAACACACATAGGTTCAAATGGGTTATACCCATAATATAATATAATATAATATAATATAATATAATATAATATAATATAATATAATATAATATAATATAATATAATATAATATAATATAATATAAGTCCTAATATTGTACTTGTATGGCAGAAGCTCCACATACAAAGATTTCTTTTTTAAAATGTGTGTGATCGTTGATAGGGGGGAGGTTTTCTGTGAGAACACAGAGATCATTCCATCATATCATTTCACCCCTAGCAGATAGCTCTCTTCAGGTGGTAATTCATGAGCAGGGACAGGAGAAGAACGGAGAGTTGGTAGGTGCCACGTCTTCGCTCGATCAGCTACGCAGCAAAGTGAATACAGTGTGGCATGATGTTACGCTGTAGGTTGTGGTCGACGTCAGCGCCATTAAGGCCTTGAGCTGATGATGGATGTGTTTATTTCTGTCCTCTCACTGACCGCACACATCAACAACAGCTCCAGAGACATGAGTGCTGTCATTGTGTCGACCAACGTGGACTAGCACAGCGGAGGAGTGACTCAGGGGGCAGTTCACCGACCTCTTCAGACGCCTCTTTTCTTGATCTGACGGCGTGTTTGTGTGTTTTTGTTGAAACCTCGTGCTCTGTACAGTCGACCCAGCTGACCCAGGTCGTCTGTTTAAGCTTTACAGAAATAGAACAGCTAAAATGATGAGCATGATTAAGTGGATCTGTATTAAAAGCATGATTAAACCAGTGAAACCAATAAAACTACATATCTTTATCACAGTAAAAGGAGTTTTAAAACATACTTAACTCACCTGGCCCATATGTAGTGTTTTATCTTATTCATGATGTATATTCTTCCATATTATTGGAATTAATTCATTATAACACATGGTTTGTTTAGCTTTTATATGTATGGCACTTTGAGATTTTGGACTGAGAAAGAAAAAGAGAGATATATATAAGCATTATACAGTTTTAAACAATTTAAATATTGTTATTTACACCCGCTAGCCACTAGATTAGGACCTCATGGATAACCTGCTCATTCGTGCGGTTATCCAAACAGCCATTCAGCAGTGCAGTGTATAAAATCACACAGACAGTGATGAGCTTCAGTTCATGTTCACATCAAACATCAGAATGGGGAAAACGTGTG